>CM027575.2:25968614-26568614 GCA_015852605.2 Populus deltoides | reverse complement strand
CATGTGAATTCTGTAAATATTAAAATTAACCAGTATAAGATCAGCATTTTGCTTTTGTTGAACTTCAAGTTGATTTTTATATTTTCTCGTGGATAGTGTTTTTTGTTTAAGCCACATGATTTTATGCATAAAGTAAACACTAAATACAAGCTCAAGCATTTTTCCCCAACCTTTGACTTCTCTCGATCAACTACATCTTCCGAGCACTTAATATTCTGAAAGATGGAAACTATTAGAGAGTTAGTCTCTTTGTCTTTGTCATTGTCTTTCTCCTTCTCCTCTTTGTCCTTCTCCTTCTCCTTCTCCTTCTCCTTTTCCTTCTCCTTGTCGGTACCAGCTTCTAACTTGACACCTTCATCTTTATGAACTAGCATAGAAACGATCAAGTATAATTGCCTGAAAAATAGGGTGAAACAAATGTTATTCCCTCTCTGTTTTCTGGCTTTCTCAATAAAATCTTGGTAGCCTTTATTAATGAAACATCATATCAGATACCCTAAGAAAGCACATATAAGACAACAACATGTACAATTATATGTACCAGTATATTGGTTCAAATGCTTTAACATCCTTGCACTCATTTACATTCGGACATGATTGATGAGCAAGAGCATGGACCAAATAGGGGATAATGTATTCAGGATAAACTGCCGAGGGATTTGCATCACTTTGCACAGAGACTTGTCGTGTCCTAGTTTGCTGGTGCATCTGAATAATATCAGCAAGATTCTGCTTCTCCTACCATTCCAAGTGAAATACAAAAACAGACAACAAAACTTCAGAATTTTATCAAGCCAGCAGGTATGGTACCAGTTAATTTGACCATGGATAATAATTGCTTTAAGAAATCAAGTACAGTAGAAATACCTCTTCAAAATCAAGGGACTTGGATCCTGTAGTATTAAATAAGAAGGCACAAGCATACTTTGCATCCAGAACTCGGTCCTTGATGTATTGATGAACTTTACTCAGAAACAGCTTCCTAGCTTGGGGGAAAGCAATCTACTAGACCAAAAAGAAAGAAGCGGGCAAGGAGGGCATTACTAACAGCAAAAATCATTTAATTACAACTATCCTGGAAATTTCAAAAGACTCCACCTCTGGTGTCCTCAAAGTTAAGTGGAAGAGATCAACAGGTATCTTTTGATCCCAATGCTTTGACAAACGAAGAACTGCCTTAGCAGAAGCAAACCTCAAGTGGGCCTTATCAACTGAACTGTATGATAAGAAGAAAAAAATGCATAAGGAATTGCAAACATAATAAACTTAAGGGGGGGGAAACAACAGTTCATATATAAACTAATAAAAATAATACCTTGATTCAATATCTTTTGATATCTCTCCAAACACAAGTATGTTTCTAAGGATTTCCAGAAGGCCGTCAATACCACGACGGAGTTGTACATCTTTAACTGGCAAGTAGCTCTTGACCAATGTCTTGAGTCCATAAACCTGCAGGCAATTTTTTAGTACAATCCAATTGTAAAGTTGTCAAGGTAATAATATATATTCTAAAAAAATTCATGAAAAGACAGTGTAATCTGTATACAGACCATATTATCAAGTAAAATAATGATATGCAGGCCATTAATTTAACCTTCAAAAGTTGACAGGAGAAATCCAATTACCTTCAACAAACATAGTTCACTTCTGTCGTCCCAGCATGCTTTTGTATTATCTTCTGGTTTCTGCAACATTAAAGCACTCTGATGAGACTGATTATTATGAAGTCATGTCAAATCATGGCACAAGTTAGGGATTTGCGAAAGCATACACTACTGCGTTCTAGAATTTTGCTCTTAATGAATTCTTCAATTTCATTTTCTCTAGTTTCAAAAACTGGCATTGCAGTCTGTGCAATGCATCCCAGAGATTGTAGTACAGCAGGCAAATGTGTCTTCTCCTCCAGCATGTCCACGAGTCTCTGCAAATTGAAAAAGAAATATCATGCTGATATTAACATAAATACGGACCATTCCCAAGCTCTAATGATAATGCAAACAAACACAACACAAAGATAAAAATGGAACCTTGTACAAAACAGAGAGGGACTTGAGCCCATCATCCTTTGTTATTGCTGCTAGGGCATGCACAGCATACTTGGCCTGCCTTCGGCTACCCTCTAAGCAAAGCCTCTCCAACATAAGGTCAATTGAACTGCAGGGAAATAATATGAAGGGTATAACCATGAACATAGAAGGATGGCTCTAAATGTCAATAATTTCATGCACCGCACCTTGATGACTCCGCTAGTTGTTCTCGGATCGTACCACCAGCCTTTGCCAAAACATGCAAAGCACCTTCTTTTATTATTTCATTGTCATCTTTCAAAAAATTTATAAGCTCTTCCCCGGTCCCACCAAGCAGCAATGGACTGAAGCGTGCAAGAATCTGAAAATTCATATAAAAATAAATATATGAATGGCATTGATCTGTTCAAAGCAAAATAGTCAAAATATTAACAAAAAAAAAAGAATAAAGAAAATTCAGATGAGATTGCTAAACAAATAGAAGGCTTCAGAGCTGCAATAGTACAAGCAACCATACTAAAGAAAAAGATCATTGTATGGTGTAATTATGACCACACAAAAGTATGTGAATGAGGGGATGCAATTACAACAAAGCAATAGAGATCATAAAAATGCCTGACAAGTACAAGTGCGCAAGCATAACGACATGGTTGATAGAAAAGCTCATCACCAGATCAAAAAGATGTATCATTGACATGTTCTTACCACCAGTAAATCCAAACAAGATTTTGTAAAATTCATATTTCCAGCTGAATTATGTTTGTTGACATCCAAAATGATTTCTTTCACATGCTCCTTGTTGAAAAGTAAATAAGAACACTTCATGGAAAGACTGCTCAAAAAATCATGGAGTCGGTGTTTCTCGCCAAGTATTTTAAGTAAATCATCCTGCAAGATAAGGGAATTTCTTTATTGAGGAAATTTTCCAAGGAAAAAAGGCAAAGAAAAATGCAAATACAGCTTCATCAACTATCAACTAAGAATCGATTAAAAAATACATAAATAATAATGATAATGATAATTAAGAAAAGCAAGGCCATTCTTAATTTAGTCAACTCGATAGGTCCTCCATGGATTGGACTACAGTCCATAACATTTGCAACTAACAGTGAATTGTCAGATTACAAATCAGATACGAATCAAAACATATTGAGAAAGTTTTTGCAGCGATTTATTATCATATCACTTACCCGACCAGTGCAAGCTTGATGGAAGCTGGTATTTGGATCCAGTAAATTTGTTAAAATCTTCCAGATATTGACATCTTTCAATTGATCAAGTATCTGAAAATTCTCCTCAGTCTTGGCAGGCTCTGCAAAGGAGCGAGACATAATCCGAAAGCAGAACAGAATCTTTTTTTGGATCTCAGGAGTATCTCCATCCTGTATTTGAATGAGAACCAATTGTTGTGATTTTCATTTTCTTAATTCAATCTCTTTCCTGAATATGAATAATGTAACATCCAAGATTTACAAACCTGACGCATCTGCCTAAGTGATAGATACCTCAGAATCTCTTGCTGTAACCTGCAATCCAAGAGGAAATCCCCTGAAAATCAGTGCACAATCCATCAAATAAACACAGATTTACAAAATTTCAGCTTGAGTTGCCTGCTGTCAAAATCTAGGAATTTCAACATACCTTTGCTTCTGCTCCAGGATCTTCTCAAGAGCTTTCACCTCAACTTTGTCTAATACAGAGAAGACACTTACCCAATGTTTACTTCTATCTTCTGCTGCACATTCAGTTGGAAACAGAGACCCACAAAGAACAAATTCGATTGCATCTGATCTGCAGAGCAGATTACTGTGTTAGAAACATGTTTAAACAGATACTTGGTTGTGAAGGAGATACCAAGAAAGCTTCGTAGCATCAGATAAAGTTGCAATTTTGCTGAAAAAACAACTAGTTATTTATATTAGTGTAGACAAGCAGTCCAAGATAAGCACAGCTCATGAAGACACCAAAGGAGGGACCTGACCTTCAATAGTGCAGATGAAAGGGGAAATGGATGATTGTGTGTGTTTGTGTGTGTGTGTGTGGGGACATATATATTATATAGGTACATATATCCAGCTTACTACAAAAGCCAAGAAGTCTTGCCTGAAATCCTTGTCATACAAACATCTCAAAATCCTTCCAGGAATCCAATCAAATTCACCAGGATTGACTGATCCATCAGAGGACTTTACACAATAAACCCTGAATATCTCAGCCAGTCTCTCCATAGTATATCTTTTAACAAGTTGCTGGAAATTCCAAATGAAAAGAAATCCACATATCAGAACACTATACATAATGACTAGTATACAGTTAAGAAATAATTTGGAAACAGAGAAATATAGAAGTCATGACACACAGATTTATCTCGAAGACGCTCTGCCACTAGTTTTATAGTTTCAACAGGGACAGAATTCAAGGTATGACATGCTACATCACAGAGTACATCAACGACTTGCTTTCGAACATTTTCATCATAGTCCAACAGTCGGTCACAAAGGGCAGCTGAAAACATTGAACCAAGTCAAAATCAACTAGGCATCATATATATAAACTAGTAAAGCCACTCAACAGACTTACAGATGATTTGAGCTGCCTCAGCTCGAAAAGGATTTGACAAAAGACAGCTTTTGACACGTTCAAGGACACACATCCGAACAGCAACTACTCTATCAGTCAATCTTTTCAAAAACTCAGAAAAGATAGACTGAAATGTTTCTGTGATGGCAGAGCCAGGCAAAGCAAATAGATCCCCAACCAACCCCACTGCTTTTAAACGAGTGTCTAGCTGGTCAGTCTGCAGATGTTGAACCTCATGTATTAAGAAACTACTCGCCAAATTTCAAACAATAGTAAGCTTATACTATAGTAGTATTTACCAGCAGCTCTCCTGTGAGGTATGGAATGGCTCCTGATAGGATCTGAGGAGCGCAACGGTAAATATCATATATAACTTCATGGTAGTCGATTTTACAATTTTCCAACCTGCTATCTTCTGACATTGATGATATGAGGAACTGCTTTATCCCAGCTTCAAGTTTTCCAGCACAATGCTCTATAACATTCAAGGCAAGTTTCCTCCCTGCCATCGAGATATCCTGGAATCACAAGTTCTCCAGACTGAGTTCTCTTTAAGGCAATATGATAAGAAATACTAAGCATTCAAGTAGTAGAGTAAAATGTCCATGGTAACCACAGAGAACACATACACCAACAAAGAGTAGGGATGCTTACATTTCTGTTTCGACCTAATACAGATAAGATAATAAGTAGAAGATCCTCTCGGACATCCTCACTTTCTTCTATGAGAACAACCACTATTGTTTGCATTGAAGATAATACACTTTCTTGATGATCATCACTGCACGTGTGAAAATTTTCAGATCAATATCTATTAAACCCAGTTAACAAAACCCTTCAATTTGGGAAAACAATCGTGAATAAAAAGGTTTGGGCAAGGCTGGGTGGGGGGGGGGGGCAACATCTGCCCCTCCATATGTTGTTAAGACACAAAAGTCAACCATAACACTTGCAATACAATAATCCAAGGAGAATTCATTTTATGGATTTAATAAAAAAGACAACAATTTTTAGAATAACTAATATAAGCAGATACAACGTGTCGCTTGCTTAACAAGCAACACAGAGAGACAGGTATATGAACTTTCTACTAGAACCTTGTAATACAAATTAATAAAAGAATCTAGTTATCATTTACAGTTCATTGATCATCTCAATGTACACTCCAGTGACTGATGAAACATCCCTCCCCCTCCCAAAAAATTACAAATAAGAATAATGAAAAGGAATTATAAACTGCTTGTCTGAAATTTAGTTGCATGAACAGTGATCTAAAGTTGTTACATGTACATGAGAAAGGTGAAGTGTGAAACAAAAGAATATGGCTTCAAAACTTCAGCAGCAAATATGAACTATCTTTGTGTGTCAATTAGAAGAGAATCTGAAGATTAAGAAGAGTCGGATAGAAGCACTTATAAATGTAAACCCTTTATTCTGTCTCAAAAAACATAAAAAAAAATGGAAGAAAAAAAAACACACCTGGCGACAGTAAAAAATGTACTGCACATCTTATTCACCAGATCATTACATTCGAGATCCAGCATCACAACACAGGACCTATATTTGGCAAGAGTCTCCAAAATAACAACTCTCCTTCCAAATGATGGACTGCCAGTATCACTTAACCCACTGAAAGTGCCTACGATCAAGTGAAAAATATCCTGCACATAGATACACACCATCAAGATTGGATTAAAATGTCAAACTTTTATGATTAGTAATAAAGTGAATCAACCAATTCCATTAATTAATTGAGCCGGTAAAGCATACAAACCTTTAAAACTTCATCACTGTAAGGAGCTTCAGGTGCAGTAATCCGGGTTATCTCGCAAATACAGGTTGCAACTAGAAGCTTAACATCCCTATCTTGATGCTTCAACAAATCTGGCTTTACAATTGCATCAAGAAACGGTTGCGTTGACTCTGACACTGAAACCAGCGGTGATTGGTCCATCTCAGAAAGACAAGCAGCAGCTTGCTGCAGGTAAATCCATAAAGTAAATATTTTCAGCAACATTACTATAAAAACAAGAACTCTAAGATTGTACACTGTTGCATTTATGAATAGAAAAAAACTCAACACTGTTGCCTAAAACTCAAAATCGCCTAAAACTCAAAATCATTAATAGATTTCAAACACAAACCAAGGTCGAATACATTTGAAAATTCCTAATATACATTAGCTTAGAGGTCAAGAGCAACATGCACCAGCACAAATTCAATACCTAATTCAGTTTCTTTTTCCTCTCTTTTTTGATAGGCAAAAGAAAAACAATATCAGGGCACCCTAATTCAACCAGTATAATCAAAAGCTTGGATCAAAGCCACACGTTTTAATCTCGAAAGATTTAACACACAAACAAAGTGAAAGTTAGAATGACAGCTCTTGCAAACAATGTGAAAGTTAGAATGGCAATTCTTTCATATTTGACACGTTAATTTGAGTAGCCCCTAAAACTTTCACCCATCTAAACTTCACAATCTACTTGGCTTCCAATTTTTCTTTGCCATCCTTTTATGTTTCACTAAGCATCCACTTTCCTCGGCTTAGGTCAGAAATTCAGCCCTAGAATCAAAACCAAATCCTCAAGAGCTCAACAGAATACACTTTAGAACCAAAAAAGGCAGATTTAACAAGTGACCAGACGAAGTTTTTCACGAGCTGCCAAGCCTTTTGAAAGGGTGGCACTGCTAACCCTAATTCAAACAAACTCCCTCAACTATAACACGAAACAAACAAAAAGGTTCACTAAAACAATCTACGTTATTCTACAACTTGACTAGCTTAACCTAAAAAAGTTCCAACCTTTAAGCCCTTCTTACAAACAATTTTTCCCATGCAACAAACCCCTAATGCAAGAAATTCAGCTTAAACCAACCAAATTTCACTTCTTTTCATTCCCTTTCTAGGTTTTTCTCAGCAACCAAATAAAGAGTAGATTTTTGCTCAAATTCAAAAAATGGGGTTACCTTTAAAAGCTTAATAACACCATCTTTAGTACAAGGAAGTGTTTCCAGCTTGGATCCCACCTCCTTTAACTTCTCTTCAAGCTTCTTTTCCTCTTCCATTCTTTTTCACTCTTGAAAAGAAACACCTGGTCGTTTTCTAATTTCCAAGATTCAGTTTTTCAGACAAAACTAAATTACTGGTCCCCCGCTCCCTCTATCACACGCATGTCGAAAGGGTTAAAGGATTCGTGGTTCTGTTTTGTGTGTTTAAAGCTTTCTTCTATTTTTGGGGGGGGGGTCTTGATTTTGCGTTCGTTTTTCGAACAAGAAGGCGAAATGAACTCAAAATGTAAGTGAAATCACATAAATTTCTTCTGCCTAGTATATATCCATCAACATATCTAAGTCCTTCGCAGTCGCGTACGTGCGGATTCTTCCTTTTCTTCTTTTGCTGCGATGCCCCTTTGGTTTATCTTATTTAACTATTTCTTTCCTTTAGGTAATTCTATCGTTTACATTTGTGTATGGACTGAAAATCATGTGTAGTCCTTCTGCTTCTCATATCCGGTCAAATGAAACCCTGCTATATGAATCAATACCTTGATAGCAAGACCTAAGATCCCATTCACATGAAGGCTCACTTTTCTAGTGCATTCTAAGATTTAGGGTTTAGATTGTGTCCATTAAAAATGGTTGAAATCCAAATTAATTCTTGGATCACTATAAAAAAAAAATGAAAGTATATGATCATTAAATCAAATGCTGGAAGCCAAAAGATAACATTTAATTTTTAATTTCTATACAAGCATAATAATACCAATAACGTGGTTATTTTTTAAATAATAAACAAACAAATATATGTTTTAAAAATTGTCGCATGTTGTGATTATAAATTTTAATTACTTGGTTCATGCATACAGTTTTTACATGAAATGAAAATTATATTGTATTTGTTATTATCTATAAATGAAAAATTAAATGAAAGGTATAAAATATTTTGAGAACGAGCAAAGATTTTGATTTTATTGCTTAAAGTATTTATATGTCAACTTTTATAATTTTGAAAAATTATATTTTGAATATAATTTTGTATTCAACTTTTATTGCAATAAATACAGATAATTATATATTTCTAATCTCTCTCCCTACCCTTATTCATAGCCTTGAAGCTCAAATCCATCCATCAAATTCTATACAGAGGAAGATTGGTTCATTGGAAGAAACCCTACTTCATTCGTTCAATCAATGGTGTGATTCAAGATGGAGGGTATAATTGAAAATAAATTTAAAGTACAGGGGTAAAATCATCAAAGTAAGAAAATCAAGAAGGTCTCATGAGGGTATTGTTGCAAAAGTCATAACATACAAGGAACAATTCAGGCTGTGCCCATGGACCGGAGCGATTAGTTGATGACGCACTCAAACTACCAAGTCACCCTTGGATTTTCATAAAAATAACATGAGTGCCCTTCTAGCTTTTGGTGGTGTATTACATATATCATACAGCTTTTTTTTTGTTCAATTAACAATTGATTAATCATTGATTATTTCGTAATTATGATTAACCATGACAATAAATATGGTTATATGGAATGGTTGACGAATTATTCTGTTATTTTTAAAAAAGAGTTAAAATAATGAAGTTTTAAATATTTTAAAAAATTAAATCAAATCTTATTTATAAATTAATTTATTAAATTAATCCACGTCAAATTTATATTTAATTAAATATAAAATGTAGATCCGAATTGGCAGATTGACCTTTGCAACCACCAAGCCCATCAATCATCAATTTATCCCCACCAAGTGCGACATCGTTTTTCCTGGTCTCCCAACAAAGCAGCCTAATCGAAAACTGAACCAAACCCTAAACCCTTTGCTTCCCTTTCTTCAGTGCTTCAATGGAGGAAGAGAAAGAGACCGGACAGAATGACCAAAACACCCTCGAGAGCCAACGCAATTCACAGCCCACTCCACTCTCCAAAAACGCACAAAAGAAACTGCTGAGGCAGCAAAAATGGGAAGCAAAGAAAGCAGAGAAGAAAGCACAAGTGAAGGAGCAAAAAATGAAAGAAGCAGAGAGAAAGAGAAAAGAATGGGAGGAGAGACTATCAAGCTGTGCAAGTGAAGAAGAAAGGTTGAAGCTTATAGAGTCAAGGAGAGAGTTAAGGAAAGAGAGAATGGAGAAGAGGGCAGAAGAGAAAGAAGACAAAGTGCAGAGGCTTAGTAAGGCTAAAGAATTTGGTCAGAATATAGTGATTGATCTTGAGTTTGCTGATCTTATGACTAACAGTGAGATTCAGAGTCTTGTTCAACAGGTGAGTTTTTGGCTTTTTTGTGTTAAAGTTTGGGACTTTTTTGTTTTTAACAATGGGTTCATGCTGTATAGTGTTTGTGTTGGGTGTTTTTAGTAGGGATTGGTGGTAATAGTTGTTGGATTGAGTTTTTGGGTCAAATTATGATGGCCCGTTTGGAGAAATGATTGAATTCTGATGTGGGTTCAATGCTGTTTTTTATGGAAATAGAGTTGTGCTTCCATTGCTAAGAACTTTGCTGTAATGTGTGAAATGGCATTGGTGAATTTGTTTTAAGGATATGTTAGATTCATTTTAAGTAAGAATTGGTGCTCACAGTTAAGTTGAATTTAGTTGGTTGAATTATGATGGTGGATTTAGAGAAATGAGTGAGTTTCTGTAGTTTCGAGTTTCAACACAGCTTCACTTGAAAGAAGTTGGTGGTTACATTGCTAAGACTTCAGATGATTGCATCAGCCTCGTATCAGGTCTGAGTATTGTAGACAACAGACAAGTAAAATTATGGCATTTTAATAAAGTTATGATGTGGATATTTATACTAGAATCTTAGCTACAATTTGTTTGTGCCATTTACGAGACTTGAGTGCTAAAAAATTATGCTGCAGAGGTTGCATGATTGTATAGTTGGTGGGAAGCATAGGAATTTATTTTTTTTAACAAATCCGAGCCAATGCTCTTTCAATGACTGATTATATCCTCACTATTTATAATGGCAGATTATGTATTGTTATGCTGTGAACAGAAGATGTACATCCCCCGGTCACCTCTGGTTGACTGGGTGCAGGGGGGAAATGGAGAACCAATTGCAAAGGCTCCCAGGATTTGATAAATGGATTATTGAGAAGGAAAGTCAGTCATATATTGATGCATTGCAAGATCAAAAGGAGAATTTGGTGTATCTTACAGCAGATTCTGAAACAGTGCTAGATGAACTCGATCTTAAGAAAATATATATCATTGGTGGGTTAGTAGATCGGAATCGGTGGAAAGGCATAACCATGAAGAAAGCAAGTGAGCAAGGAATCCAAACAGCAAAACTTCCTATAGGCAGTTACTTGAAGATGTCAAGTTCTCAGGTATGATTGGTCTTGGTCTCAACATTTGTGTTTTGTTCTTTCAATACTTGAAGTGTTACTTTAATGTGGATTTTATTGCTTTTGTGCTTCTTCTTTTTCATGTCTCTTGTGCACTGAAATCACATTGATTGTAGAACATGTAATAGATGCAAATTGGTACAAGGAATGTGGTACTGCTGTTATGCATCGTTGCACACAAAGAGGGCTGAGTTAAGCGATTAGGGGGGAGTTTTACTCTTCATTGCCCAATATCTGGCAAAGGTGCCCGAGAGTGTTGACAGGGTCTCAATCTGTGAAGTTCTGCAAGAAGCAGTCACTACTCTTTCCAGCCATCGCCCCCATGGATGGAATTAAGATGATTTACTATGAGAACTTTCATTACAGAGGGCATTTTGCAATTAAAAAAAAAAGAAGGAAAGTTCATTCACAAACATACAAATTTATCTGTTGTGACTCAAAAATTGATGCTGTTGTGACTGAAGTAACCAAGACAGCTCATTTATCATTATCCTGTATCAATGCGATAAAGGGGGTTTTCCCCATCTTGTGGCCCATTGATTTCCTCTGAAACACTGAACCTCAAGCCCTCGAAATTCGTGGTCTTTATCTGCTAACTCTTTGCTCTTTTTTGTTCATTCGAGTGCAGGTACTTACTGTAAACCAAGTGGTAGAGATCCTACTCAAGTTTGTGGAAATAAAAGATTGGAAAGCTTCCTTCTTTCAAGTAATTCCTCAAAGGAAAAGAGGTGAAACTGATTCAGAAGAACTCCAGGGAGTTGATGGAGAAGAGTTGGAGAACGAAGATGACCCGTCTGATAAGAAAAAGCGATGCATTGAAGTTCGTTCCACGCGGTAGAACTAACTTGAATGATTGGCATTTGAATCTTTGCAGGCATTTAACTTTGTCAAAAGACTCCCCCCCCAAAAGAAATGTCAGGAGAGTGATCTTGTTTTTCGGACTGAAAATGTCAATTTATCTCTTCAATGAGAGAGACTCACTTTTCCATTCACTATGCTCCTATATGGCGGTGATCAAACTTTGCCAACCCTTATTTTGCCACTCGCCCCCTGTTTCCTTGTACACGTGAAAGAGGTTATTGACAGGCTACTTGAATTTTGATCACAAGCCATGTTTTCGGCATCTAGTGGCATCTAGTTTCCATAGCATGGTGGCAGCGTGTTCGTTCCGTAAACGAAAGGTCGCGGATTCGATCCTTGTTGGGGGCTTTCCTTCTCAAATGCTTGCCTCCGTTGATAATTTATGCCCACAGGAACCTACTCTCCATTGTATTTTTTTTTTTTCATTTAATGGTTTTTATTGGTGAAAAATTTAATTTAAAAATTCAGGGTACGTTATTTTTCTTGGAATTGCTAAATCATAAATATCATTGAAAATGGTGTATATTAATCAAATTTTGACTTGGAGGTATATGCTTCATTTTTTTGGAATTGCTGAATCATAAATATCATTGAAAATAGTGTTTATTGGTGGCCCCTGCATCTTCTTCTCATATATCATTTTCGTTCGTGGAATTACTTAATCATAGTAATAATATCATTTAAAATATCGTGAGATTGCTCTTCACACGATTTGTATATGCAAGTTCTTTTGAATTCAATGAATTTTACTTCAATTTTAACCTAGGTTCTAGTAATTAAAAATTTTTCACAATGTCATAAATTTTTGCAGTTACGGTGGTTAAAAAAAAAGTTATAGATTGTAATTAAGATTTAAAAACAAAATTCAGAAAACTATATAATCAAATATTTTCAAGATAAAATATAATTTTAGTTACAGCTCGTCAAACCTCCTCATTGTACTACCAGACAGACCATTAAGTTTTGTTATTGTTCTTTTTGAAAGCAAATTTATTAAATTTTACTTGATTCGTGACTTAATTTAGAGCTTGAGTCACAGGTTTTATTTGTTAATCTAAATTAATCTAAAATATGTTTTGATAAATGCATCAAATCTTTTCAAATTATCTAATATATCAAGTTAATTTCTATGTAATTTAATTTAAAATTCGACAACAAATCATTGAATTAATTAGCCACGGGACATTGAGTTTGATAATACCATTTGAAAGAGCATGTAAGATATTGGGGTGAAAAATGGTCTGCCAAAAGGGAGAAAAAACTGAACAGTACAAGACATCACATCAATATCTTATATAAAAACAGAAAGTAAGAACCTAATTAAGACATGAAATATGGTAATTAACTCCCACTTAAGCACTAACCTCCTGAACAGAATTAAACTAGGAAATCTACAACAACACAGTGCCAAACACTAACCTCTCTAGCTATCTTCCCTTTCTAGCTAGCTCCATTTCTTCACCCACTAAACAACTAGTTATTAGCCTTACGTACAATTGTGGTTAGTGTAGCACTAATCTCAATCTCTCATTTATGCTGAGCAAATGCTTCAACATTAGCCAAAGCAGCAGCATGGGAGGAACTGGCATTGGGGGTAGCATCCCTCGTATTCATATATCCAGCTCCTGTAGGAGACCCACCAAAGAACCCATGGTGATGATGGCTCACATGAAATGCTGGTGCATAAGCAGTACCAACCCCAGCCACTGCTCCAAACTGATCAACATTGTTATTGTTATTCCTAGTACTCTTCACCAATGGCTCACATCTCATCGAGCCGCGCTCGCCCTCGAGTTCACGGTATCGGTGAAGATAGATGGTCAAGGGTTCAATGTAGTCATCAAACCCTAGCTTGCTCATTGCATAAAGCACATCCTCAGCTGTTATAGTCTTGCGTTGCTCGCGTTGGCAACGTTCATTGGCTTCACTAGTGATGAAGCTAATGTACTCAGATACGCATTCTTGGATTGTTTCCTTGGCATCATCAGATATTTTTGCATGTGAAGGGAGAATCTTGCGCATGATCCTGATAACATTGGCTATTGGCATGAACCTGTCTTGCTCTCTTACAGTACATTCATTAATGTCATCTGTGGTTACATGAACGTTGCTGTTGCTGCTGCTGCTGTGGTTGATCTCAGCAGTTAGCCTCATGTTGATCTCTGATGACAGGAAAGGCAATTATTATTATTTTTTCTAAAAAAAATCTTTTTCCATATTTTCATCTAATTTGTGGACTTTCCAAACCAACCCTATCAAAAGACAAGAGAGTTTATTGTCGAGATCATAAAGTGGACAGAGACAAAGGCAGGAAGCGTTTTGAATCCTGAGAAAGAATGCATGGATGCCACTTGTTTCATATGTTGCATGAACAATGCAGGCCACTTGTACATAAGCTATGCGTTAACCATTGTTTGCTAACTATTTTCATCATCATCTCGAGCCTAAGATACCTTGTCGACCATGGGGGGCATTACCATCTAGCTTACTTAAACAGATATTGTTAAAGATCAACACACGCAGAAGATTGAGAAAAATATGATAATCTATGTATACATAAATGGACATCAAAGCCGTTGAGAGATAGGGTTTGCATGTCATCACGATAAATCAATAGTTCATGTAAAAAAAAAAGAAATAAAACACATAACCATGCATAGAATCAATGCAAAATGTCTTCTTGTTTAGAGGGGAAGAAAAAGAAAATTTAGAGCATTTCTTTGCATGCAAGAGAAGATGATGCCTATATATGAACATGAAATTAATTAAAAAAACATGGAAATTAAAAGCATTAATCTTTATAATAATAATCTATCTTCATTGCCTTAATTTTAAAGTAGGTTTAAACTTGATTTCTTATAGCACTACAACTTCTCTTCTTGTATGATAAGATTGAGCTTACCTGAGCTTGTGTTGAGGAGCTTGCGGTACCCATGAAAGCCTCCTCTACGGTCCATTAATTTCTTTGTGGAAATTAACACTCTTTTTTTCTCTACTAGTAGAACAACTTTTTTTTTCCTTCTTGGAAGTGAAATTGAAAGAAAGACAAGGGCAAGTGTCAATATTTATAGAGCTGAAAAGTGGACCACTTGGCAAAGGGGCGATGTGCACGAAGCATGAATCCTTTATATATAACTAGCTATATATAGCTAGTTTTTAAATAAAATTTACTTGGATCGGAGAGAAAGGAACAAGATTTTAGGCTGTCAATGGCAGAAGTACATTGGTATTCCACAAGAACAGACAAGAAAAACAGGCATGCTAGCTTGCCTTTCTTGCTTGGATATCAATGTTGTTTTCAGTTTACACTCCCTCAACGCTTGCATTTCAGCCATTGGGCGATTCAATGGTATTGCAAAGTGGGTTCTCTTGCTTGGACCTCAACCCTAACACAGTTGAGTTTAATATTGTGATCCAGTTGAATAGAAATTAAACTCCCCAAAAAAAAAAATTGACAGCTTGATCTTCACTTACTTAGAGGCTTGATGGAGGAAGTAAAGAATAAACACCAAAATCACAGGAAGAAGAAGAATGATCAAACCAAAAGAGGGTCCCAAAGGGCCCATCCCTAATGGAGCAATCAAGAGAATAGCTGCAACAACCAAAAGTAGCACTGTTGAACAGCCCCCCCACCCGTAATCTCCATCCATCATGCAATTAATTAATTAAATTAATAATATTTGTACCAAATTTAATTGTATTAATAAAAATTAACCAAGAGTGTATAAAGTGGATGTCTTGTTGAAACTAGGAGGAGGAGGAGGAGGGATTTTTGACGGTGTAATTATCAAAAGGGCAACATATATATATATATATATATATATATATATATATATATAGGAGAGAGAGAGAGAGAGAGAGAGAGAGAGAGAGAGAGAGAGAGAGAGAGAGAGAGAGAGTTGCATGGTGGCAATTGGTGAAAGGATGCAACGAGTGGCTAGTTAGGACAAGTTTCCAATTTTATTAATTTATTGTTTCTTTTTTTTCCTTTAATGATTTTTTTTAAATAAGAAATTTCTGTCTATTTTTTACAATTTTCCTTTAGTTATTTTTTTATTGTTAAATGATGTCTTTCAATCAATATGTACTTATAAAGATAAAATTTATATTTCTAACATAATTAAGGAAAAGGTATATCCACAAATAGAAACATTAATAACATTTAAGGATACTGTTCTTGTTATAAATACATTATGAATATTGACTAGATTTTGTTCTTATCTTACAACATCATGCAGATTAATTAATATTTTGCAGATTTTTTTTATGGTTTTACGAAGAATATAATTGTCAAACCCAACATAACTCCACATGCCTTGAAAAACTTTGATGATAAGTTTTAAATTGAATTGGTTTTAATATTAAATTAATTAATTTCATGCTTGAATTTGTGTTTGTATGTGTTTTTAAATTGTATTTATATAACATGAAAAAATATTAAATTGATTTTTTTATGTTTTTTAATGATTTTAATGTATTGATGTAAAAAATAAATAAAAAACTAAAAAAATCATTTAAAAACATTTTATACCACAATCCTAAAAATATATTAAATCTGATTTACCCGATAAACTTCATCAAAAAAATCTTTCTACACCTGGCCAAGTAATTAAAAAAAAAAAACAAACAAAAATAATAGATTAAGACTCAATAATAGGCAAATTTTCATTTTGGTCCCAAATGTTTACATGAGAATAAAATTTAGTCCTTTAACTTCCATATAGAAGAAGCCAAAACAAATAATGAAAAGGAAGGTATTTGCCTCCACTGCCTCAATTTCCGTTATCCCTCTCACCTGCCCCACTTTACATCCACCAAGGTATGCCACTCATAACTCTTCTTCTAAAAAAAAATCTATCTTTCTTGATTTAGCTGTTCATTGAACTATTGCCATGGCATCATTTAGATTACCACCAACTTCTTTAGACTCATTTTATTCAAACAAGTCAAATTTCTCTACAAACCCACTTCATTTCCCTGGCAATTCTACACTTTTTTCCATTTCTAGTTGTATTCATTTTATCACTTCTTTGAGTAGATTTAGTGCTGTTAAGGTGTCTAGAATCGAAACTGAATTGTCTGAAAACGATCCTTTTTTATCAACTTCAGAGGGTTTAGTTAGTGAGAATGAACAAAAGGACCTGGATTTTGAACATGAGAGAAAAATTAAGTACAAGGGTGCTAAGAAAGGGACTAAGAGGGAAGTGGGTTTTAAGTTTAGTTGTAAAAGGAAAGGTAGCAGGCTAGAAAGGGAGGGCTTTTTTGTGTATGATGGTGAGTTGGATATTAATTACTCTGTTGTTGGGTCTAATATGAGCTTAGAGCAATGTAATGATGTTTTGAAACGGCTCGAGAAGGGTACCAGTGATGATAAAACTTTGAGGTTTTTTGAGTGGATGAGGAGTAATGGGAAGCTTGAAAAGAATGTTAGTGCTTTCAATGTTGTTTTTCGAGTGTTGGGTAGGAGGGAGGATTGGGATACTGCTGAGAGGATGATTAGGGAAATGAGGGAGAGTTTTGGTTCTGAGCTGGATTGTAGAGTCTTTAACACACTTATTTACTCGTGTTCTAAACGGGGGAGTGTGGAGTTGAGTGGGAAATGGTTTAGGATGATGTTGGAGCTTGGGGTTCAGCCAAATGTCGCTACTTTCGGTATGGTAATGGGGCTTTACCAAAAGGGTTGGAATGTTGAGGAGGCAGAGTTTTCTTTTTCTCAAATGAGGAGTTTTGGGATAATATGTCAGTCTGCATACTCGGCAATGATCACTATTTATACCCGTTTGAGTTTGTATGACAAGGCAGAAGAGGTTATCGGGTTGATGAGAGACGATAAGGTGGTGTTAAATTTGGAGAATTGGTTGGTTTTGCTTAATGCTTATAGTCAGCAAGGGAAGTTAGAGAAGGCCGAGCAGCTGTTGGTTTCAATGCAAGAAGCCAAGTTTTCCCCTACTATTGTTGCATACAATATATTGATCACTGGTTACGGAAAGGCATCCAATATGGTTGCCGCTCAACGGCTGTTCTCAGGCATCCAAAATGCTGGATTAGAGCCTGATGATACAACCTACCGTTCCATGATTGAAGGTTGGGGTCGTGTTGGCAATTATAAGGAGGCAGAATGGTACTATAAGGAGCTCAAGCGGCTGGGATTCAAGCCTAACTCACCCAACTTGTACACGCTAATAAATTTGCAAGCTGAGCATGGGGATGAAGAAGGTGCTTGCAGAACTCTTGATGATATGCTGAAGATAGGATGCCAGTATTCCTCAATCCTTGGAACTCTTTTGAAAGCATATGAGAAGGTCGGAAGGATTGATAAAATTCCTTTTCTTTTGAAAGGTTCCTTCTATCAACATGTTACCGTTAACCAGAATTCATGCTCCATTCTTGTCATTGCTTATGTAAAAAACCTGTTGGTTGATGAGGCTATAAAATTGTTGGGTGACAAAAAATGGAATGATCCAGTTTTTGAGGATAACTTGTATCATTTGTTAATCTGCTCATGCAAGGAGCTGGGCCATCTTGACAGTGCTGTTAAGATATACTCTTTGATGCCCAAATCTGATGATAGACCAAATTTGCACATCTCGTGTACCATGATTGACATTTACACTACTATGGGTCAGTTTAATGAGGGGGAAAAACTTTATATGAAGTTAAAATCTTCTGGAATTGGTTTAGATGTGATTGCTTTCAGCATTGTCGTAAGAATGTATGTCAAAGCTGGATCTTTGAAGGATGCTTGTTCTGTTCTAGAAACAATGGAGAAGGAAAAGGACATGGTTCCAGACATTTATTTGTTCCGGGACATGCTTCGCATTTACCAAAAGTGTGGAATGATGGATAAGTTAAATGATCTGTATTTCAAAATCTTGAAGAGTGGAGTTGTTTGGGATCAGGAGTTGTATAATTGCCTCATAAACTGCTGTGCTCGTGCTCTGCCAGTTGGTGAACTTTCCAGACTTTTCAATGAGATGCTTCAGCGTGGTTTTGATCCTAATACCATTACCTTCAATGTCATGCTTGATGTTTATGCAAAGGCTAAGCTTTTCAATAAAGCTAGGGAACTGTTCATGATGGCTAGAAAACGAGGATTGGTTGACGTAATCTCTTACAATACCATTATAGCTGCTTATGGACGCAAAAGAGACTTCAAAAATATGGCATCAACCATACACACTATGCAATTTGATGGCTTTTCAGTTTCCCTCGAAGCCTACAACTGTGTGTTGGATGCCAACGGGAAAGAAGGTCAGATGGAGAGTTTTAGAAGTGTCTTGCAGAGAATGAAGAATTCAAGCTGTACTGCTGACCATTATACATACAACATTATGATGAATATCTATGGAGAGCTAGGGTGGATTGATGAAGTTGCAGGTGTGCTCACAGAACTGAGAGAATGTGGGCTGGGACCTGATTTGTGTAGCTATAATACACTGATAAAGGCATATGGAATTGCTGGAATGGTTGAAGATGCTGTGGGTTTGGTCAAGGAAATGAGGCAAAATGGGGTAGAACCTGATAAGATAACCTACACCAATCTGATTACTACATTGCAGAAGAATGATAAATACTTGGAGGCTGTTAAATGGTCCTTGTGGATGAAGCAGAGGGGACTATGAAGCACACACAACTAAAGTACATATAGTTTTCTCTTTTCAGTAATCTCTTCATCAGACTCTTTTAAGTCAGAAAGAGCCTGGCATGGATGATGGATCCTACTTAATATATCTGAAGTTTTGGCACCCTAGGTGAGATATTATATTCATGTCTGTTGTCTACGTATCGCTACTTCTGAAATAATCTTCCATCTTCTTGGTATAAGTGGCTCTAACTCTTTCTGCTCATATATTCATGTCAATTGTTAGTGTCCGATGCCTGCCAATTGTTGAATAGATTTCGTGAGATTCTTTCTGATTACCAACCTTTCAGCTGATTTCTGTTGGACATGGCTTGTGATAAATTCATACAAGTAATTGATGAAAACCAGAACGCTATGGAAAGTTTTGTTTTACTGTTACTGCTAATGGTCACTTATAGGTGGCCTACTTTTTGTGCAGGTTTCCTGTCTTTTATTGCTACCACTGAACTCCTTTCCTTCCTGAAAGATAAAAAGTTTTTCTGATTATTTCAGAATGTGTATCAAGTATTATTTCTTTCTTCCTTAATCAGATGGAACACTTAGTTGATAATCTTTTGTTCTACTACAGAGTCTCAAGATTCTGTGCAGTTGGGAGAAACTGGCTCTATGTGAAATGGTTAAAAGGTGTTAAAGACACATGGTGTAAAAGGTGTAGCATCCTTGCATGTCTTGCCCTCAGAATATGGTTATGCAGGCCAGTTGATAAATCAACATCAAGAACTTAAGTGATGGCGTGGATATCACACAGTCAAGTCAGTCAAAGCACCGATAACTTCTGCTTTGAGAATTTATCATTCTGGTGCATTCTTTCCACGGAAGTGATGAAATTCAGTTCGATAGAGGTGTTCGCATTTCTAAGTTCAATCGGTGTTTCTTCTGCAAACCAAACTGGGTTGTATATGCATAAATGTCTTATGTATCAGAAATCATTTTATATTTCTGCCCATTTTCACGTCAGAAAACAGTGTCGTTCTTCATGTATTGGTTCATGTAATTACAAGAAACTTTGATTTTGCTAGAGCGATGTCATTTCAGACTGAATGTTGCAAGTTTAATATCAGGTTGATGCATGGCCTGGTTTTTACTTGTGTGGACTTCCTCATTTTGTTCAATTTGTCATAATTACTATCATAGTTTAGTTTGCTTACATGAAAATATTCCACAAAAAAAATTATTGAAAATATTTTACATTAAAAGTTTTTATAATGTTTGGTATCTAATAATTTAAAAAATATGATGGTAATAGAATTATAACGATAATGTGTCGTGAAAGTGGCAATGATGGAGGCGGTGGAAATAGAGTAGTAGGGATAGAGTGATGGTAGTGGTGATTAAAATAGCTATATGATATCATGAATGAATTTCTTGTGTATAAAATATTTTACAAAACTTAGAAGTTCAAAATACTTTTGTATAAATGAACTAAGTTTTGTATAAAGATTAAATGTAAAATATTCTATATTGACAAAGTTTTATGTAAAATATTTTACCAGAAACAAAAGTAAAACATTCAAAAAAATGTTTTTTCTAAAATATTTTACATAAAACAAACAAATGTGTTTAATGTTGATTAGGGTTAGAGTAATCCTTCAAAGATAATTGGAGCTTGAATCATGATAGGTGAATAATATGGAAATTTTGTCTGCAGCTTATTTTTGCCTGTGCTAATATACATTACTGCTGGTCAAAATATAACCCAAGTGTGAATTACATGTTAGATTTGTAACCCTCTCATCTGTATAACCAGACTTGAGTGTCTCTTTTCTTGTTTGTGGTTGGCATGACTAATGGTCCTAGAATATTTTCTCTGTTTCTCATGGCCTTGCTGACAATATCATCCATCCTTGTATTTCCATATTATATGCAGCAGCCAGAAGGCCTAGAACCGTCTGAGATATTGATTTTTCTATTTTCACTCATTCCTCTCTTCGCCCTCTTGTATTCTTTTGTCCTTGCACTGTGTGTGTGGTGATGCTGCTGGTTTGCCACGAGGAATTTCGTCACATTCTAGTTTATTGAGCTGCATGACATTTTCAAGACATGAGCAGCCATGAAGGGTGAAGAACCATTCCAGCATTTGATGAGATTGGTGACTATTCTTGTGCATTGTCTATGATGCAACTTTTCTTCTCTTGACCTTTCCCCTCCTTTTATGGGGTTTTGTGATAGCAATTGATCAACACACTTGGTTAACAATAACATTTTGTTAAACGTTTTTGTCATTGAATAGTGGATGAGGTTTTGATGTGTTAATTGTCTTTGTTCATTATATTTTATGCAGTCAAGAGGCAAGACATAAAATACTGATGCAGGTTTTGATCTCCGAGACGCAGCCCAGGTCACGTTAAAAATATAAACCAAGAACAAGTTGATCCAGTCAAAACCTAATTTGGCTTTTAATTTTTTTTCAAAACATCATCATTTTGATTGACTAGGGCTAATCTGCAGACCTGGGCTAATGTAATAACTGCACATATAACTAGCAATAAGAAGATAAAAGCCTTTTCGGTTCTGGTTTAAAACATATGAAAAATTCAGAAATTTTATCACCCCTGAATATAGCATGGAAGATCTATTTGCCATGAAGATCAAAACACAACCATATTCAGCAGAAAGAATCTCCCTGAAAGCTAAAGAAATCACAATACTCGTTGAATAAGGATTTGATAAAGGAAAATGAAACAAGGAAACTAATAGCCAAATTGCACCTTTTTCTATCAAATGTAATTGCAAGAACGATTGGTACGATCAAATTCCCCCCCACCAAATCCACCAAGTCACGTCAAGGTAAGATTCGAGAAAACAAAGACTTGAAATGGTTTGAGCATTTCAACCTTTACCAAGAGTGCAGTTAGCTTGATTGCCTGTATTGGTAGAGCCATTTCCCAGATTAACAAATCCATTATTGTATAAGGGCTCACTGTAATATTTTCAAATGGCTTTTTCGCCACACTTCCCACTGACTTTTTGAAGTGCTTGTTGATGTTTTCCCATTTCTCTTTGCAGTTCTTTGCGGTACAGTTGTAGCCCATATTGCACATTCCATCAGATATTGCATCCCAAATATTGGTCCCTTTGGAGCCTGTAACTTGCAACTGTTGATCCCAAGCAGTTCAAAGTGTTATAAGTGCTTGCACCTCAGCTTCCAGCCATCTTCAATTACTTTGGTCACACTTAAAAATGATTTTGAGTTGGAGCATTGCCTCCATTTGAGACTTCGATAACATGACCCGTCATGTTCTGGATGAAGGAAATGAGAGCTAGGTTACGAGAAGTCTCTTGAGCCCTAGCCTCGTTATCCCTTTCCATCCTTTCCATCTCCTGCTGTTTCCAAGCTTCTTCTCTTATCATCGTCTCCCTTTCTCTACTCTCTATCATCTCTACCAACTGTTTATGCATCTCCTCTTGCTTCTCCATCACTTTCATCACCAAACTCTCCAAAAACTTCTCAATCTTTCTCTTTGATCTCCTCTTTCTCTTCCGACCAACAGATTCTCCCGCACCAACCGACGAATCATCAGCATTTCCATCACACGAGCATAAGCTGAAAATAAAGGGAACCACATTAAATTGGTTTCTAAATAACACATTTGTCAATCTACACTACTACTACATCAACATGATCCAAGGTCGGTTCAGTTTACAGTCTTGATTCAAGCTGTCCCTCAACTTATAAAAGAGCCAATCATCTCTACCATCACAGTAATTCTCGATCCCACGCATGATAAAACGAACAAAAACAATTGCAGACACAATCACACTCCCAAATGAAACATCATACTAATCACCATTACATACAACAAAACACATTGCCACTTTCCTAGCTTAATTAGAAAGGTCAAGCTGTTTTAACATACTACATTACATCCTTAGCAAATCTACCGTAAAATCACCATAACCCTTTTCTTAATTTCCTAAAAAAATTCAATTTAATTAACATTATAAATACTTGAACAAATTATTTAAAAAAAAAAAAACCCACCTTTGCAGGGGGGAAAAAGCTTAAGCTAAAATCTCTTAAAAAATAAAAAAAAAATTATAAATTAATTAGCTAACAGATAATTAATAAATAATTTTTTTAAAAAAAATTATAAACTTGCCTAAATTCATCTTCAAGAAAACCTTCACCTGAACCCAACCCGAGTCCACCACCACCATTAACAGCTACGTCACTCGCTTCTCCACTAACAAAACCCCACAGCTTCTCTCTACCGTCCTCCCCAGAACCCGAAGGAACCCGGCCATTTCCTCTAATAGGACGGAGCTTCTGTGGAAGCAAGCTGTCAACATCACTCGACCCAACAACCGCCGCAGCTGAAGTGGAGATATCAAAGTTTCCGGTGGGTGGGAATGGAATTAGATGAAGAGGGAAGTCGTTAGGGTTTCGTATTTGCCGGTCATCGGCAGCTAGTAAATCCATTTTTTTTTACTGATAATTAAAAAAAATGGCTGCGTTTCGGGGGTTTTTTAGCAGTAGTAAAAAAATAAAATAAAAGAAGAAGGTAAAAAAATGAAATGGAGGGACTTATGAATTTATATTTTTGGCCCTTTATTGTTTAAGTTTACAAAGTTTGTCCAGTGGATAATAAATAAATGGCCCTTTTCTTTTAAATGGGACTCATCAATGTTGATCAAATGATTTTTTTTTTCTAATTAAAAATTTCATGAAATGAAATGAATATTGTGGAATTTTATTAAAAAAAATCTATAAACACATCACAGAAATACTTAGTTAATTTTTGTTCATATTTATAACATTATTTATGGAAAATATCAAAATTTCATGTTAGATAACTTTAAAAGTAAATTAACATATGTCATATTATATATTGGAAATAAAAATTGTATTAAATTAAAAAATCAAATTAAGAAAATATATTAAATTGAATACCTAGTTAAATAAAAAAAGGAGAGTAGATGAGTTATATTAAAAAAAATATCAAAGCATAGAAATCAAGCATAGATAATATGCGATTGGTGCGATGTAGGTGTTAATCCACACAAAAATTCAAATACAAGGATTTAAAAGGAATAAATGTAAGTATTTTGAAGAAAAAAAAAACTTTCAAGTTTAAGTTTCCAGAATAAGAGATATTTTTTTATTAAACAATTAACTTGTTTTAGTGGCTTAAATTATTTAATAATATCTTAAATTATTATTTTTTAACATATTATCTTTCTCGTGTAAATCTATTATTATTTTATATTTAATCTTATTTGTTAGAATTAAGCTTTCAAGATTCAAACACATAATTGTTTGATTATCAATGTTTTGATTATTAAATAATTATTTTAATTTAAAATTTTAAGTTATTAAGTAAAACTTTATTATATGTTTATATAATTCTTTAACATATCTCTCCAAGGAAAAGTTTTTTAGACTTGAAATTTGTATAAATTCACGTTACTTTGTGCTTAATTGTTATTAAATAGAATGAAAATTATGAAATTTAAACTTTATTTTTTTATTTATAATTTTTAATAATTATTTTTATTAAACGATAGTTTTTTATTTCAATTATAGGTATATCCAACCCTACCAAGGATACTTCCATAAAATTTTGAAATTTTTTTGTTTAAATTTAATTATATATATATATATATTGTTTTAATATGCTAATATTAAAAATAATTTTTTAAAAAAAATATATTATTTTAATATATTTTTAAATAAAAAAATATTTTAAAAAACAATCACTACTACACTCTATAAAGTAACTCTACTACCTTTCATTAGTTCATTTCATGCGTTAGAAAGGACTCATCTATGAATATGAATGAATCCAGCTCGTAATGGATTTGTTTTTGAGTCAACGTTCTTAATACATTTTAGCAAAGGGTTTGATACATAAGTTTTTCTTGAATCATTGTAAGGTGTTCTTCATGTCTATATACTTTGAATGTTCTTGGTTCAAAGCATAATGTCCATTTCTTTGTTGTTGTAAGCAATAACTCAAACAGCTCACTCCCCAGCGGCAGCCTTACTGGTTTGGTTGGTTCAGGCTGGATAACGGGTCTTTTTCTACACGATATTTTATTTATTATTTTAGGAAGAATTCCAAAGAATATCTTCATTTGTCCACTTATAATTTCTATACAATATTATCCTTCCATATTTTTTATATACTTATTTTGAGGCTATCTTTTTCATTGAATAAAAAAATAAATAGTTTATATCAAGATTTAAATTTTAATAAAAATCCTACTTTTCATGGTCGGAAAATGTCTTATTTTTATTTCTAAAAATTATAGTAATATGAGGTTACAAAATAATTCTTCATAAACAAATATAGATAAACTATCTACAATCCAATTGAAAGTGTTTTGGTTTTGGTTTTGGTTTAAGATCGTCTAAGGATATCCTATATAAAAAAAAAGTTAATGCATGATATTGAAGACAGTCATTTACCAAAGACTAAACTTGGTCTGGTTCATGATATAATTCTAGATCTAAGTTACGATTTAATCAAAACAAAATTATTTTAATTTATTTAAAAAAATAAAAATGTTTTGAATTTGTTTTCTCAGTTATACTTAATTTTGAATGAATGATGAAGTTGATCAAATCAAACTAGATTAAATTTATATTGATTTTTTAAAAAATTTAATCTAAGTTATCCACTTATTAGCTTAACCGAACTTAATAATTATAAAAAAATTAAATAATATAGGGTTTTTATTGTTCATTAAGACACATATTATTGTGAATTGGAGTGGTGTAATGATGTAATTATCCTTAAAAATTTTTTTTGTTAGGGTTTTTCATGGATTATTTGGGAAAAAAGGGTGGGGTATAATAATCTATTTGAGTTTTTATGGGTCATGAGGAATGATGCTACCAGATATTTAGCTTGGCAGTCAAAAAATGATGCTGGGGCTAAATCCAAGCCAAGTGTAATCTGATTTGCAGATTTTTTATGGGTTTAGAAAATATACAAACTTGCTTGCCTAAGTCTACTAGACCTAGTTCTGGTTTAACAATTTAATTGTTAAACCAAAGTTTCTTTTAAAATGTAAAATATTTTTTTATATATTTTAAAAAAAATTATAATTAACCCGTTTAAGAACGCCGCAGTCCATATATTAATAAATAAGTATACCGGAGGCTGCAATGCAGCTTTTGTTGAAATAAACTTCATAAAGCTGGAGTCATAATCAAACTATGAAATATTCGTAATCTACCCGCAAACACCCAATGATTTCTAAAGATAAACCCAACAAAAAATCAAAATCAAAGTCTTAAGGCCCTTAACCCACGAAATCAATCATGTAAAAGTATAGGAAAAAGGCCCATCTTTTTATTTGTTACTCTCACTGTAAATTAACTATGATCAGAAGCCTCTCTACACATTCATTCCTCTCTTCAACAATTATTTTTCCTCTTGGAAGCACCCTACTACCTTCAAAAGGTAAAAAGTTTTACTCTTTCTTGTGTTTTATTGTCCAAACTTGTGTAAATGTTTCATTTCTTTCAATTACTGGGTTTTGCTTGGTTTTGATTTTTGTTTGTTGTAGTGTGTAAAGTTTATTCCTTTTTACATTTGGGCAACTGGGTTAGAGCTAGAATTCCTGTTAGTACAAGGGCAGTGTCAGCTTTGATGAGTTCAAAATCTGGAATGGAGCAAGTGCTGGTTGAGAATGAAGTGCAACAGGTTAGGTTGCTTGATTCAGTCAATGATGACCATGGAGGTGTCATTGTGGAATTGAGTGAGTCTATGGATTCAAAGGTGTTTGCTTCAATGCTTAAAGCTTCACTTGCTTTATGGAGAAGCCAGGTATACTTGAGTTTAATCAATTTTGGAGCGTTTTGTGAAAGTTAGGTTCTTGTTGATAAATATTTTACCATCAATGCGTTGTTATCGATTCTGAATTTGGAGTTCTTTCTTGGGGCTTGCTACTCTGTTCTGGCTTGTTATTTCTAATTTTACTGCAAGTATTTGGGAGATTTGGGATTACTAACTGAATCCCCAAGTTTGCATCTTTTTTTTTTTTTTTTGACATGGTTTCTATTTATTAGTCATATGACAAGAGTCATCAAGTGTTTGTTGTGAAATTAAGTTTATTTTTGTAAAACTGGATTAAGTTCAGTTCAAATTTTGGTCTATCATAAGCTCTTAGAAACTTCAATAATTGACTGCATAAACAATTGAAGCCTGTTTTTGGTGTATATCAGATGTATTTCTGTCACTGCTTTTTTGTTTTAATGTTTAATGCATTCAAATATGTTGTACAGGGTAAAAGGGGTGTATGGATCAAGGTACCTATTGAACTGGTCAATCTTGTTGAAGCTGCTGTCAAGGTAATCTGTCTGTTTGTATAAATTGCAGTAATGAGCTCATGATGTTCTAAAGGTGCTCGTGCAGGATTAAACAGCAGGTATTGCTAGTTTTCGGTGTTGCCAATTAACCTCCAATTTGTTATTTACAATGCAGGAAGGGTTCTGGTTCCACCATGCAGAGCCAAAATACTTGATGCTTGCATTCTGGATCCCAGAAGGTGCTCATACTCTTCCAGCAAATGCCTCTCACAGAGTGGGTGTCGGTGCATTTGTCATGAACAAAAAGAGAGAGGTATTTCCCATATCTATTTTTCTGGATAAGCTGATGCAATAAAGTTAAGGGGTTTGCATGGGATGTGATCAAAGTCTTGTTTGCTGCTTGCTAAAGCCTAAAACTCTACTTACAGGTGGCCTTAACTAATAGCTCTAGCTACTGGTGCTGCTCTGTTGGAAACTAGTATTATAAGAAATCATGTTCCTTCATCAGAAATATGCATGGGGGACTGGGAAACACTACCAAGTTAATTTGATAGATTTCATTTCCTGCATGTGCATCCTCTTTTTATCTTTTCAGACCTTTTGTTTTGTTTAGCTCTTAAAATCTAGGTTCTGATGCCAGGATAGTTGTGAAATGATTATTTGCTTGCTCATTTGAAAAGAATATAGAATAGTTGATACTGTGTTTGGAGGGAGGGTTTCTCTGAATGTTGTTTTCTCGAAACATAATTGCAAATTCCATTCCCAGGTGCTTGTGGTCCAAGAGAAAAGTGGCCTATTTCGAGGGACAGGTGTGTGGAAGTTCCCTACTGGAGTTGTGGACGAGGTAATGGTTTTAATTTTTCCATCATAAATATAACATTGTTGTGTGTGTTGACCACTATAGAAGACCACTGAAGAACTTTCTATTCTCCAGGGAGAAGACATATGTGCAGCTGCAATGAGAGAAGTCAAAGAAGAGACAGCAGTAAGTCATTGGTGTCCAAATTGTATGCTCAAGTGAAATGAGTGGCACATTTATTGCTAATATGGGTGAAGCATCATTTTCCCTAATATATAATATAATGACGTTCCTTGTTTCCTTTTGTCTTGGCAGATTGATACGGAATTTGTGGAAGTCCTAGCATTCAGGTATGCAGTGTACGAGAATATTAGTTACCATCAATGCATCCTTTCAATTTAAGGTGCACCTTGTATTTTGCTACTGCATGTCTGTGCTAAAATCTTTGAACTTGGATAGCTTCTTCCTGGTTATGAATTGCGGTGGCTATTTAACTTGAGAAAGGAAACAATGTTTTTCATGTGGCATAACAAACCCCCTTTAGAAGAGATTTTTGACCTGGACATATCTCTGAAGGCAGCATTAGATCGGACAATAAATAACATTTTTCTCTTAGCTTCCAAAGTTTGTTGTTTGGAATTGGACCTAGTCTCTTTCTGAAATTTACTTATTTTCTCTTCATGTAACTTACAGGCAAAGCCACAAGTCATTCTTTGATAAATCAGATTTATTCTTTGTATGCATGTTGCGACCCCTCACCTTTGACATTGAGAAGCAGGAATCAGAAATAGAGGATGCCCAGGTAATTTTTGACAAAGAAATTTTCCAATACAAACGTTCATGTCACCTCTCAAGTTTACTGCAGATTCAGTTCCGCTTTCATGCCTTCTGGCCAAACTATGCAAATGTTTATGGTTGAATGCATTCCAAATTGATAGATATTATGCAGTTAAATGTTTGAACAACCTCAATATCAGCTGCTTTAGCTAGAAACCCTCGCATTAATTCTTGTGATTGCAGTGGATGCCATGGGATGAATATGTAGCACAGCCATTCGTCCAAAAGCATGAACTTCTGAAGCACTTAGTTGGCATATGCAAAGCAAAAGAAGATGAGGCGTATTTCGGGTTTTCTCCGGTCCCTATTACATCAAGATTTCCAGATCAAAAAAGTTATCTGTACGTGAATGATCGAGACCTGAAAGGCAGTAAGGTCAGAATGTCTCAAACAGCATGACCTGAACGCCTCTCACAACTCTCGGAATCATACCAAGGAAAAGATTCAATTTCCGTAATTTCGTTTCATTTATTTTTAGAACAAACAATAAATGTTGTAATTGTCACTCATTCTTTGAAAAAAGGAAAATAATCTAATTGTATTACCTCTGTATTTGATCCATTAGGTGTACAATGCTGCTCTACGAGCTGCAATCAATTAATAAAATCCCTGTTTCATCCATCATTGTTTAAATCATCAATCTTTCTGGAATTTGAACAATGAGAAGAAGCAGCTAGATTTTCCTGCCGTATGCCATGTTAGATGTGCAAGTAACAAGATATTGCAGGGGCATATGGGCTGAGTTTGTCTTCTGGTCTTGGTTAATGCCTTGAGAAAATGCGAACTTAGACAACCAAAAAAAGGGAAAGGATGTTCAAATTAAAATTACACAAATTTATTTTAAAATTATTTCAAGTTATTTATTTTATGTTTCTGTTTCATTTCTTTCACCAAACATTTATGTCTTTGTTTTTTTTGTCGTAGAAAAGCTTGTTTGGTATTTTAGTAGTGATTGCTTTTTATTTGAATATACATTAAAATAATATATTTATTTTTTAATTTTTAAAATTTATTTTTGATGTTATCACATCAAAACGATCTATAAGCATAAGAAAAATTAATTTATAGAGAAAAAAATATTTAATTTTTTTTAAAATATTTTTACACCGCAAAAACAAATGTGTCTTAAAATTGTTTTTAGTTAGTGTTAAATGACAAAAAAAAAAGAGAGAATAAACAAAAAAAAATATTTAATTGAACAAATATAAGACATTAAGGTTGTGCTTAGTTAGTATTCTAGGACCAGGAAAAAAAAAACAAATACAGAATGAACAAAAATGTATTAAATTGAAAAGACAAAAATAAAAACATATCTTAGATATATAATTTTAAAATATTTTTTTATTATTTCAATACATGTATGAAGAAATGTTTTTTTTATCTCTATTATTTACATTTTATATCTCTGTTCCATCTCAACAACATAAAAAAAATGTGTTATATATATATATATATTTTTTGTTATATTATGAGTATATAGTAAATTTTAAGAATGTAGTGATTGAATTAATTTCATACCCCATGGAGTGTATGCTCAATCATCTCTATACCTTATATTAAACATATATATTTAGCCACATCCCCACCCCAACCTCATTTCACAAAATATATAGCCTACCACTAATATCTAATTATTAAAGAAAAAGAAAGAGAATTACCTAATTAATATCTAATTATTAAAGAAAAAGAAAGAGAATTACAAACACCATGGCATGGCGTGCATCATCAACCATTATAATTACTAGGACTACAGATATAATTAGAAAGCAAGAAGAAATTAAGAAAGAAATAAAAAGAAAAATGTACTTGAAAACAACAGTACGTAACCCTAGCAAAATATTAGTTACCATTACTTTGGCCTACCAGAAGCAGAACCATACATGTTGCCTTGATGAAGGGGATGGTGTCCCATCATCGTCATACTTGACTGCATCCCACCATACACATTGCCCCCACCTCCACCGAACCCACCCCCAGAATCTCCACTATTGACGACAGCACCATCTCTTTGATCACCTTGCCTAACTGTTCCCATGGCAGCAGTCCTCTCTCCTTCCGTCTCCCTAAACTTTTGCAGATAAATCTTCAAGGGTTCAGCATAATCTTCAAAACCCAAAGTTGTCATGGCCCACAAAAGATCATCACCATTGACTGTCTTCCTCTTCTCTCTTTGACACTTATCTGATGCCTCTCCGGTGATGAAGCTAATGAACTCAGACACACACTCTTGCACGGTCTCCTTCCCATCCTTCGAGATCTTTGCATTAGCTGGTAAAGCTTTCTTCATGATCCTGCTAACATTGGCTATAGGCAAGAGCTTGTCCTGCTCCCTCGATGATGTCTCACTGTAGTTTGTATTGCTGTTGTTTTGCCCTCCAGACTCATTGTCTGAATCAGCCATGAAACCTAAAGACTCTTGGGCTTGACTTTCTTTAATATATGTATATATATATATAGATATTGATATTGATATTGATATTGATATTGTTTGTTTTGGACCGTGCATTTATTGATAAGTTTCTTACAGGTGGATGTTTGATTGGCCTGTGTATCAATCTGAGATGAAGGATATATATTGAAAAAGTTGACCTCTTGTTTATATAGTCGTTGTCCAGTCCAGACGTGTACAAGCAGTCTTGTGTTTTGATGATGGGGTTAAACAAATTTAATTTAATTTAATTAAGCAAATATAATGTCAGAGACCTAATTAAGAAAAGAAAGACACAACATATATACAATTTTATTAATTCCATAATCGACAACTCAACTCAACTCAACTCAGCTCAACTTTGTTTTAGTTTTAGTTTTATTAGATTGATATAAATACGGTGACACCAATTCCATCATCATTATTTTTTTATGCTTGATTTTCATCACTATTATTAAACTGCTAGATTTGGCCGAGTAATCACTAGCTCATGTTGAATTATTAAAAATTCAATTTAAAATTAATTTTGTTAAAAAAATTTCTCAACTCAATAATTTAAATTATTAAATGAAATTCATATAAGGTTTTTCTATTAATCTAAGTTAATATGGATAACATGTAATTCGGCTTCATGCTAGGTATAGATTGAAGTTAATAACTATACTTTTTTTTTTATTTAATAAAGTGGAATTAATTACTACATGGACAGTAATTAATTAATTTTACCCGAAATTAGGTTGGGTGAAACAATTCTGTATTCGTCAACAACACTTGTTTCAAACTCTCACTCAAAAGGGGCTTAATATCATCACGCAACCATCTTGCTTTCACTCAAAATGATCAAGAATTGACCCAGCCAGCATTACTGACTCAGTTTCTCCAGACACCAGGCACTAAAATGGGGCTTAGTATCATCACCCAACTTCCTTCATTCATGCACCTTGAAGACTTCTTTGCTCAAGCCCATATATATCCTGATCATGCAACTCTCATTCACTTCTCTATATGGAATATTGTTGTCAAGTCCTGGATCCGTTCTCTATAGCAAATTAATGTGGTAGCTTTATGTCATAATCATAATACTTACTTGATTCTTTTTTTATTATGGATTTGACAACTCTTAAGCTCAAGTCAAAATATTTGTAGAGAAAAAGTGCAATAAATATATAAAAAAACACTAAATTCTAAAAATAAAGTAATTTGTTCTTGTTTTGGTATAAAATACATCATCTATAAAAAAAAAAGTTATTTATATATGTTGAGAAATGAAAAATTAAAAATCTTTTACTTAGATGATTTAGCAGGTATTTATACCTCCTGAATCTTGTTTTGTAACTTGAATGAGGGGGTTAAAAAATCATTTCACTATAGTAATAATAATGAAGGATAAATATCGCTTTTATATGTATTAATGAGGGATAATATCCCTTACATAAACATTAATAAGAAACAAATATCACTGACACATGTAATAATAAGATAAAAATATAGTGGCTTATGGAAAATTCTTGTACACCTACAGATGTAGATAGAGTATATACTTGTTAAACAAGTCTTTTCTATTATATACAATAAGTCAAGGAATACTTAACTCTCCAAGGATGGGATGTATAAGGTTCATTGAGACTTTGGATCCAGGCTAAAAAGTCCATGTTCAATCAAACATCCTAAAAGATTTGGTGTTGGGCCTAGGTCATAATGTTTTGACCCAAAAGGGGCAGGGCAATATTTGAGACTTGGCCCAGGCTGCGATGCGGCTTAAAAGGTGTCAGGCTAGTTGGATTGAATAAAAAATTAATTCTAGTAATTACTAGAACAAATTTCTCACCATTAATAGCCATAAAATCATAATTAAACCTAAATATTTTAACTTTAAACTTGATGTTTTTAGCTGAAAAAAATTATTCGGGTTTAAAGAAACTTTTCTTAAAAAAATAATAATCAGATCTGTGGGTTAGATTGAATAAAACAATGGACTAATAAAAAATAATTTTTTATGGGTTAAGTAATTATTTTATAATAGACTCAAATTCAAAATCAAAATAAGTTAACAAAAATCAAACCACACTCTGTGTTTAAGCTCAAGCCAAGTGCACATGTGTGAGTTAAACTCATATTACTTTATTAAGGCTGATTTGTAACCTTTCAACTTATTAAATTGCAAGACAACCTTGTATTTTTTCTATGTAAGACATAATTATGTTTTGGGTTTTGCAACAAATATTATAATCAAAAGTTTTTTAGATTAATTTTTTATTTATATATAAATTATTTTAATTATGTTAATGTTCTATATTAAATTACTTAATTTTCAATAAAATTTTAACTTTAAAAATGAGTAAAATCCACTTTAAATTTGACATACTCATTAACCATGCACGTTTTATTAAAACCAATTCCAACATTATCAATCCAGGTTATATATATGTCTGGATGAGTTTCGTGGATACCACATATCGCTTCAAAGGTGGTTTGCACAAACATGTCATTTGATATGTAAAAATACATATATTAAAAAATAAAATACAAAACAACTGGAAATAAATTCAAATTCTTGAGCAATCAAGTTCTATTTTATTCCAAATATATAGCTACAAGATGATTGCCTATCCAATATCGACAATATATAGCGCTCGATGCCTCTGTAGGTTGTGTACATGGGCCAGATGGAGTTATATACACCATTAATTTGCACTCATCACAAATTAATACGAGAATCCCTCTTAGATGTATAAACGTCGAACCATTTGACTGTATTCCCCCACGCAAAGTTGCAGTAAAACACAAAGTCTTGCCAGAAATATGACCACAAAAGTCAAACCGATAATCCCATGAAGGTATTAGTGTTTTGGCACCATCCTTCGATTTGCAATTAAAAATTATTTTGTATCACATAAAACCTCTTGCTTTGAAGTTGATTTTAATCATGATTTAACAATAGATATATATTTCTTTAAATACTCGTAAATTTTTCCAAAATTAACACAACCTGGGAAAAGGAATCCTAGCATTAATTATCCTTGTTTGTGTTAGTCTGTTGCTAAATATGCAAAAATGACAGCTCCTCCTGTTTTTTTCTTTTCTTTTCCTTCTCCTTTTCAGCTCAAATCATGGGTAGCATTATCTTATCATCTCAGACACTAAGGCATAGGCCTATAAGTAAGTTCAGCATATGCAATCCAAAACAATTAGAACACAAAAGAAATTACTTGGGGAAACATGATTTCTTTCAGTATTACACAATTCATGCTAGTAATATTATTATCTTTTTTATTGTTCACAATCTTGAGTGATGCTCTTGGTGTTTCTGGAAATCGTTAAAGAAGTTGGTATCCTCAACAACATGGACAGTAACTCTACCGTTCATCGCAAATCGAAGGATGATGATATTGCTCCAGCCAAATCGTGTTTTTTCTGGAGGTCTTAAAGAAATTACTATCATCAACGACATTAACAGTACTGAGTTGATCGTTCATTGCAAATCCAAGGGTGCTGATCTTGGTGTCATAAAAGTCCTAACTTAATTCACAGTATTTTCAGTTCGAATCTTGCAATCAAGTTTTTGGTATGACGTTGTTTTTATTGCAGCTTTGCATGGGATAATACAGTCAAATGGTTTAATATTTATACATCTAAGGGGGATGATCTTATTTGTAATGAATATTGTATATAACTCCATCCAGCCCATGTAGAGAAACCTGCAGGTGCACCGAGTACTAGAAATTGTAAGAAATGGAATAATTAATGAACTGGTGATTATGTATCTTGAATAAAATATAGCTTGATTTCTGAGTGATTTGAATTTATTTCCAAGTGTTTTGCATTTTGTTTTTTTAATATATGTGTGTTTCATGATTTTAAGGGGATGTAATGTTTTTTCTCTGGATCAATAATTTTCGAGGAGGATAGGGAGATGGATAGTGTAGATAGGAATAGTTGGGGCAGGCTTTGAAAAGGGAGACAGAAGGAGAGAATTGCTTGTGTTTTCCTGCCAAGGTTACAACACTTACGAAACGTGTCTATGGCTCTATATATATGCTTAAAGATTTGGTAAACGGGTTTTTTTTTTCTGGGATTAATTAATATTTAAACTTTAACTTGTAAAAAAGAATACGTTATGACAAGAGTAGGCAACCAACCTCCATTAACGTCCCTTCCACCTTCTAACTTCTGCCATTGTACACTTGGTGAAACCATGGAGGTCAAGACCAACATGCCCTTCTATTTCATTTCAACCTCAAGCTTTTTTGTTCTCATTTTCTTTCTTTGGGTGTCAAGAGTCAACTTTCAACTTCTTCAATTGGTTAAGCAACATATATTGTTTACCAAAACGAAATAAATGATAAAAGGATGAATCTATTTAGAGTGAAATTATTGTGTTGAAAATGTGAACAAAAAAACTATATTATATATTTAGAGCCCACTTATATAAAATTTAATTTTAATATATGATGGTTGGATTTCAATGAATATAAAACAAATTATGATGATCAAGTATATTTTTATATTGAATTATGATAATGATAAATGTAAATTCGTTTTTTTTATATATTATTTTGATGGATTTATCTTTATCAAATTCTAAAATTTATATCTTATTATTAATTAAATCTAAATTCTAAAATAGAAAAAAGATTATTTTTATACTAGGTGGCATATGATAATTCGATTCTTAGGAATTGAGTAGAGAAATTTGTTGACCGTCCAAGTCAACCAATGAAGGGCAAAATTGTAGTAAGAAAGCAATCCAAGGGCAAATGAACCCAAGAGCACCTTATAAAACCACCCTCTCTCCCTTTAGAGTTTAGTGTCTCTTCGTGCCATCTTACCTTTGATAAAACAAGTAAGAAAATTTTGCTACAAACACAAAGAAGATGAGCTACTTTAGCGGCTGCAACAATCTTGTGACGATGATGAATTTCATAATTTCCACCATCTTCATCATCTTCACCATCACCCTTCAAGCATCAACAGCTAAAGCAGAGAACCCATTACAAGAATTTTCAAGTAGAGAAGAGTTGGTGCAATGGGCTGGTTATGGAGAGGAAAAGCTATCGACTGTGCTAGTCACAGGCACGGTTCTCTGTGAGGCTTGTTTGCATGGTGAAAATCAACTTCATGCATGGCCAATATCAGGTCTTTCCATGTTTCTTGATTTCCTTTTTGGCCTACTTTAATTTCTTGATTGCATGCACGCCCACTTATTATAAGTATTTCTTTCAACAAATTTGAACAAAAATCATTCCAAAAAAAAACTGGTCATCAACATATTGATGTGATCATCAAGTTCTGTCTAGACATATGATGAGATTTCTCCAGCTCTTTACCTCTTGTTATCTCTACAATTCTTGGACTTTTCTTTCCTTGTAATTACTTGAGTACAAGTAGTACGTATATTATCTAGGCTTAATTATATATTATAGCCTTAAATATTAGCTAGATTTGCACAAGGTTTTGGTACTGTTTTGGGGTTTCTTGTTAATCTTGCATTTAGTTTTTGAGCAATGATCTTTAATTGTTTGAGATTGGTCACTAGCTTTCAGCCTTTCATGGTAGAAATAACATAGTTTTCAGCCAAACTTGTTATCAAAGAAAAGAGAACTACTACGTACTAGAATTAGGGATTATGTCATGGTTTATATAGGTGAAGAGTCGCATTGGCCATGCTAAGGCAGCTGCAAAATGAAGCAAAATACAAAGAAATTGCTATCAAATCACAGCTTCTTTTTTTAACGTTTATTTTCACTTCCTATAAGCCCAAAAACCAAGGGTGAAACTACTAATTTAACATGTTAATTTTCTAGCCTATTTCATCGATCTCTCAAAAATTTGAATGCTCAAAGGGCAGGTAGTTTCCTCTTTAGGCGCGCACTTCCAAATCTTTACTTTTCGTGTAAGAGATTGTTAGTCTTCGAAGCATTCACTTTGGAATTTAATTTGTCCTTTATACGTACAAATCTAAGCAAACAGTTATATACATATATATATATTGCTGTGTCTTCTTCTTGGCCCAGCAAATGAATGCCTGGAAACAAAGCTAAGATCCACCAACCTTGAATACGATGACCCAAGATCGGTTTGCTGTCACCTCAGCCAAACCCCGATTGATTGGGATGGGATTTGATGATCATTTTAATTCAATATTGATGAGGAAGATAGTATTAAAGAGAGAGATGGGGAAGCCCACGAAAACAGCAACATCTCACCATAAATTTGTGTTGGAAAATGCATTTCAGAATTCATTTTGACATTTAATCAATAAAGGTTGTGTTTAATAGTGTCATAAGATAGAAATGATAGATATATAGTTGAAAAGAAAGAGACATAAAATAAATCTGTTTTTTTAAATAATTTTAAAATAATTTTTTGTATTTTCAAAATATAAAATATAGAGGCACATAGTTTCTCTTCTCCAAAATCTTCTTTTATCCTTGGACAAATGACACCTAATAAATTCCACTTAAATGAAATGCTTCACCTAAATAATTCAACATGTCTTGATTTTAACCTGACTGGGAAGAGGTTTAGTGTTTGATGTACACAAAACTTGAAAGCAATAGCATGCATTGTTAAAAATTATATATGTTGAAATTCTTACAGGTGCTTTGGTGAACGTCGAATGCCACACCAGTACGAAGCGGAGCAAGAAAAGTTCTGCACAAGCTATCACAGATGAATATGGAGATTTCCTAATTGATCTACCTTCCCACCTCCATGGAATTCCCCACTTGGAAAGAATATGTTCAGTTAAGGTTCTAAGATTACCACAGAACTCGGTATGCAGACCAGCTCATGCCAGGAAACAGAAGGTACTGAAATTATCATCAGTCGGGAATGGCATCCGTAATTACAGTGCCGGGGAGATAAAATTCCTTCAAGTAACATCTAAGCCTTTACAAGCATGCAACGAGAGAGGAAGCAGCGATAAGCAGATTGCATGGTAGGTGGCCAGTTTATAAGAAGATTGGGATACAAGAACAAGACCTCACTTAGATGCATGGCGCTACAGTCACAGCATTGAGTATCATGGTTCAATACCTTTCTTTCTACCAGGTGTAAAATACACATGAGTGGCAACTGCATGTAAATAGCATGTAGATAAATAATGATATCTTGTAATGTAAAAAAGCTTGGAGTGATTATAATCATATAAACAAAATTGTCCATTAGAAATTTTCCCTTGATGCCATGGAAAAGTACGGTAACAATAAGAGAAACAAGGCTCCAGTTTGTACAGGTTTGGCAACCTTTATATGTAGTTATTGATACACAAAAACAAACATAGGAAGAACTGACAAGACACATTGTCTAGGAGCACCATTTCACCTTTAGGAAACCCTAAAATTGATTACTACTCAGGATTTACATTTTTCAGCTCACCTCCCGAAACTATATACTTTGCAACATCAGCGCAACATGCAAGTTTATCCGCTTTCTCCTCAGGGATTTCAATGGAAAATTCTTCCTCAAAAGCCATGACAAGCTCGACCCTGTCTAAACTGTCCAGGCACAAATCTTTTTGGAAATCAGCTGTCTCAGTAACCTGTTCAGAGGTCAAATGAAATCTACATTACTTTTTTGACCTATGTCCTTAGCAACGGACAGAGTGATTGCTGGTTGAAATTAAGAAGAAAATCTCTTTTTTTGACATAAAGTATCACCTAACCATCAGGTTAATATCACTATGTAAATTTAATCAAATGGAGAGTAAAGGTAAGACTTCCACTTCAAACAATCATAAAATGGACAAGAAACATAAAAAAACAAAGAAAATTTCAAGGGAGCCGTCAATTAGTTACCTTAGTGGCATCAATTTTATCAAACTTCTTAACCAGTCCAATGACTCGATCCATGATTTTATCAGGGCTGGTGCCTGCTGATGTACACATCTGCCGATGAAACTGCTTGAACACATTTCCCCTCTGAGCAAATAAAAATTGTTCAGCAGAACCCCTCAGCCTGATGTGGCTCAAGATGGAATTTCTTATGCTTTGCATTTCGACACAAGCTGAAAATCAACATAAGTCTTCCGAATCAGAATGTGCAAATCAAATCACATAAAATCAATGCCAACTGCCAAGACAGCATATATGCATGCGAATGACAACTGAACAACAACCAAATTTCAAAAACACACTTGTATAATCAATAGGGAACATTCTTTCAACAAACCAGAACTGTACGTAGCATCCTGGCTAGAAGGAGCAAAATTTTAATCAACTATATGCAAACCAGTAACATGTCTAGTGTGAAAAGAAGACACTAAGGCCAGGATTTACAAATAAATACATGCATCCACAATTTAAAAGAAACCCCATAAAGTTTTTTGAGCTTTCAATGATTGTTCGTCATAATTCAGTAATTTGCACTACTAGCAAGAGCAAAATCATGTAGCTCTAAAACACACAAGTCTTACAAAAGGGAAACCTTCCCATTGTAGCCAAAAACTGAACAGAACAAAGGCCCAAGAGAGCAAAATCTGTCAAAATCATTCAAAGCTTACAACTTTCAGAAAAAGACATTATTCATAGATAAATGCATGATATCACATGCAAAATTGACCATGAAACCACAGTGGAAAGTTACACAAGAACAAATCTCATGCAAACATAATTCCTACATGTATTGATTCACACACTTTCTGGGTTTTTTCTTTTGTCAAATCTAAGTTTAAAAAAACACTTAACGTCAAAGCAACAAATTCTGACAAAATAATCTGTCAAGTACCCAGATTCAAGTAAAAGACATGGCTCATGAAATTAAAAAAGACAGACACTTTAACGAGTAAGAAGAACATGGTAACTACCAGTAATTTTAAAAAGAAGAGACAAAGCAGGAACTGCTTACTCACGAGATTTTGTGCCCGCGGATACTGGCTTTTGAGTTAAAATAATAGTTGTTCAGGTGTTTGATTTATCGCCGCAATGAAGCCCCCCCTGTTGAATGGAAGCAAGAGCCTTGTCAATAAGTATCGCTTCACGGGTGGTGCTCATATGAACGCAGAAAATATTAAATGACTGTTACTATGTTACTAAGTTGTAAGATTGGAGATATGGGTGTTATTGTTTTTTAAATTATTTTTTATTTTAAATTATATTAAAATAATATTTTTTATTTTTAAAAAATTATTTTTAAAATTAGTGTATTAAAATAATTCAAAACATATTAAAAAATTAATTTTTAATAAAAAAATATTTTAATTTTTTTAAAATGCGAGTTAGTCTGTATTTTCAAACACTCTCTTCTGGTATAAAATTGTGATAGCAATTCCCTTGTTGTTTAAAGTATTTTTTTATTTAGAAATATTTTTAAAAAATTATTTTTTTATTTTTAAAAAATTATTTTTATATTAGCACATCAAAATAATTTAAAAATAAAAAAATATATTTTTAATAAAAAAATTTTAAAATTTTTAGAAACTAAGTAGACACTAATCCTGTTAAAGATTGAATTATGGTTAAGAAACAATTCAAATAAAACTTAGCTTTGACTAGAATTTAGATTTGTTTTAGTAAAATAGTAAATGGTATTTAAAAATAATAATTAAAATAATTATTTATTTTTTTATTTTTAGTATATCAAAATTATATAAAAAAACAAACAAACATTAATTTAATAATTTTTAAAAACAAACATATATTTAAAAATATCTAAAAATAAAAATTATTGTATTTTCAAACAGGTAAAAGTGTGTTTAATGTTATGTTAAAAGGTTTTTTTTTTTTTACTTAAAATATATTAAAATAATATTTATTTTTTATTTTTAAAATCATAAAAAAATAATTAATTTTATTTTTAAAAAACAAAAACACATTAACAACATCGCTTCAAAATATACCTTAAGCGCGCGTTTGAAAACATGGTGTCCTCGTTTTCAAAATTCACCTAAATAAGCGTGAATTTACGATGTCATTGCATTAGTAAATTAATTTTTGGTGCCTTTTGATTTTCTCGTCAGATTAAATTCATCTTTCAGTCCTATCAAAACATTAAAATTAAATTAAAAAATATTAAAATTAATCCATTACCTATAATCTAAATGGTGTGGATTTTAACTGTTTACTTTTTACTGTTTATCTCCTCATATATTATTTGTGAATGGATTATGTAAAATTTTATATTTTTTTAATTTGATCCTCAATTTTTTTTAGACAATTTAGTCTTAATTAAAAAGTAATTCATTTTGAATTTTTATGAAAGGATAGAATTAGAAGATGAGGGATAAAAAAAAATATATGGCAAATATGGCCATGCCATAAGTTTTGAAAAAAATACAATTTGGTTCCCCAACTTAAAAATCATGTAAATTATACAATTTTGATCCATTGATATTTTTCTAATTCTATTTTAGTACAAAATTTTATTTTTATCATTTTTTTATCCTTGGTTAAGAGAGGAGAGAGAGATAACCAAATTCCAGTAGTAGAAAGAGAAACATGTCATTGACATCGATTTAGGCCGCCAAAATAAACGATAATTGTGTCAAATTGTTCCATTTGATGAGAGGAGTTTATATTAAGTGTTTTTGTACCTTAAAAGTTCATGAAAAAACAGATCTTAGCCTGGGGTGGTTTTTGGTTTCGAGTTAAGTTCGTTTTTTAGGTCATGGATAGCTTTATCATGGTTTTCAAGGTGTTTTTATAAGTATTTTGGGTTAAAAACGGGTTGAAAACAGGTTTTTGGATCAAAAGAACATAAACCATGATTTTTCGGGCATCACGGTGGCTGAAATCTAAGGAAAACAGCCAATGCATTGCCTGTTTTTTTTCAAAAAAATAGGACAGACGATATGTCTTCCACCCAGGTGCAATTTGTTTTTTACAAAAAACCCAATCACGCAGCTCTAATGAAATGGGCCAAGAGAGCTGGCTTGACTTACTGAACCCAACTGCGTCTGGCCTTTTTTTTATAATTCTTTTTTATTTCAATTGATGCCTTTTTTTTTTAAGAAAAACTTAATTATATTTATATTTATATTTATATTTATACAACTTCTTTATTTTATTTTGTTTAAAGAGCCTTTTTTAAATTATGATATTTTTTTGTTATGCATTTAATTTTCAAAGAAGTTTTTTATTCATCTATGATTTTTTGTTTATCTTTAGTATAAATGAACTATATTTTTGAAAATAAATAATATTTATTTTCAAAATATATTTTTAATATTATTTTTGAAAATAAATAATCAGCTTCAATCCCAAATGATTTTTTGTTTATCTTTTGTATAGATGAACTATATTTTTTATTTATATATGATTTATTCAATCAATTTAATATGTTTGTCTATTTTTATTATCGTTTGATTAAATACAAAATGTTTTAATAAAAAAAATTAGCAAACATGATTGGATAAATGATCCATCTTGCAAGATTAAATATCTTGTTCTACATCTATCTCTCGGTTTTTCATATTTTATTTTTAAATGTCGTTAATAATTATTTATTTATTTATTAGCAGATATAGTTCATAATTTATTTGATTATATATATGTATAAACCTTTTGATTTGCATTTAAATTTTTTAAAGTATAAAAATATATTGAAAAAACCTCCATATATAAAATTTTTAATGGATCCACAACAAAAACTCAGGTAACATAGCTAAGTATATTATAGAATAAAAACAAATAAATTATTTATCTTGTACCCTAATTTAATAATAGAGTTCTAATGATTAAAAAGAGAATATAAACCCCTAACTTTTTGGGAAACCCTAAGATTTGCTAGTTTTTAGTACTTTATTAAGAAAAGTTTAAAGCTGTGCAAGTTCCACGTGCAAGTCCAAAGTGAAAGGCGATCTTCTTCTTCTTTTTTTTTCTCATTTTTTATTTTTTCTCGTTTTGCTTTTTTCTTTGTGTTTTTTTAATGAACTTTTTTTTGTTTAACTTAGTTTATTAATGTTAATTTTTTTTATTTAGTTATCAGATTTTCATGACACGGATCCCGGGTTTGACGGGTTAACCTGGTTTGACGAGTTAACCCGGAATTTTTTTTTTGCTTTTTTTAAAGTTTGACAAGTTAACCCGGAATTTGTTTTTTGTTTTTTTCTTTTTAATTAATTTTTTTTCATTTAGTTTAGTTTTTTAATGTTAAATTTCTTTCTTTTTAATTATCAGACTTTCATGACACGTATCCCGGGCTTGACGGGTCAACCCGTCAATCTGTTTTTATATTTAGTTATCAAACTTTCATGACGCGAATCCTAGATTTGACGGATTAACCTGGTTTGAAGGGTAACCAAGTTAATTCAGATTCTTTTCTTTTTCTTCATTAGTTTTTCTCTTCCTGTTGGTTTTTTTCTTTGTTTTTTAACTAATCTATTTAATTATTACACTTTTATGACACGATCTTACAGCCAGACTCACATTCAATATTATTATTAATATTATAAATATTACTCTTGGGTCAAGCGTTGCAACTAAACTAAAGGCTTTTGGGCATATCTTTGCAGAAAGACCTAACACTCTTAGATTTTAGCATTTTTTGATATTTTTTATGCAAGAAAAAAAATTTAACCCATGGCGCGTGCCTTTGTTTTTTTTCTCTTTTCCTTTTTAAGCCTTTTACTGTGGATTGCATAGTACAGTTTATAGTGAAAAACCTGATGCCTTTAGTTTTTTTTTCTTTTTTTAATTATTTTTTTAAATTTAGTTTCTTAATATTAAATTTTTTCTATTTAATTATCAGACTTTCATGACATGGATCCCAGGTTTGATGGGTTAACTTAGTTTATTCAGATTTTTTTCTTTTTCTTGATTAGTTTTTTTTTCTCTTTGCTTTTTCCTTTTTAATTAATCTTTTTTTTAATTTATCTAATTAATAATAAATCTTTTCTCTATTTAGTTATCACACTTTCATGATACGAATTTCAGGTTTGATAAGTTAACCTAATTTGGCGAGCTAACCCGGTTAATTCAGATTTTTTTTCTTTTTTCTCATTAGTTTTGTTCTTTTGATTTCATCTTTTAATATTATATGCAGTTCACAGTGAAAAAGCTGAAACCTTTAGTTTTTGTTTTTTTATATCTTTTACTGTGGACTGCACAGTGCAGTCCACAATGAAAAAGCTGATGCTTTTTTTTTATTTTTTTAATTAATTTTTTTATTTAGTTTGTTGATATTAAATCCTTTTCTATTTAGTTATTAGATTTTCATGACACGAATCTCAGATTTGACGGGTTAACCCAGTTAATTTAGATTTTTTTTCTTTTTCTTCATTAGTTTTTTTTCTTTTATTGTTTCCTTTTATTTAATATTTTTTTATTTAATTTAGTTCATCAATATTAAATTTTTTTCTATTTAGTTATCGACTGATACTTTTAGCTTTTTTTTTTCTTTTTGCTTTTTTGCTGTTTTTATGTCTTTAATTGGAGACTGCATACTGAGTCCACAGTGAAAAGGCTGATTTCTTTTTTTTTTCTTTTTAATTAATTTTTTTCGTTTAATTTAGTTATCAAACTTTCATGACACAAATTCCGGGTTTGACGGGTTAACCTGGTTTGACGGGTTAGCCCAGTTAATTTTGTGTTAACCTGTCAAAATTTTTTTCTATTTAGTTATCAAACTTTCACGACACAAATCCAAGGTTTGATGGGTTAACCTGGTTTGAAGGGTAACCCGGTTAATTCAGATTTTTTTCTTTTTCTTCATTAATTTTTTTCTTTCTTTTGGTTTTTTTTCTTTGTTTTTTTAAATTAATCTATTTAATTAACATAATTTTATGACACGTTAAACTTAAACTTGGGTCATGCAAGTTTAATGTTATTATTAATATTATAAATATTACTCTTGGGTTAGGCGTTACAGCCACACCCAAAACTCTTAGATATAACTTTAAAAAAACCTAATACTTTTAAATTTTAATTTTTTTTAATATTTTTTATACAAAAACTATTAACCTGGGATATCATGCTGGTCATGTATCTAATAATTTATACTAACTGTTATCGTTGATTTTGGGATTGAAAAGAAAATACTACATTAACAAGCAGTGCAGTGTAATTTCACACACACACACATATAAAAAAAACCCAGCTTAGTGCAAAGTACAATTTCCTCCTTTCTTCATTTTCCCCCTTTTTTATAGTGGTAAAGTACAATTTGAATGTTATTTATCAAAATAAACTTTATAATATGATTTTTTTGAGAAAAATAGCATACTCGTATTGATAAGCAATGTCATGACTTATATTCTATTATTAGAAAATGACAATAAGAGTTGAGATGTACAAGATAATTTACTTGTAAGATAAATTTGTAGCCCTAGTGATTTTGATTTATGTATTTTTATACTTTGTATTACCTCACATTAATCTTTATTTTTTCTATTTTTATAATGAACAGAAGAACATATTATGAATTAACATTTTCACTTTATTTTAATTATGAACAACATATAATTTAAAATCAGAAATAATTTAGTTGATGTGCTCAAAATTTATAAATATATATATATATAATATATATATATATATATATATATATATATTAAAGAGTTATTTCATATTAACACCAAAAAGTATCTAAAAAAAAACTAGAAAATTCTTTTCTTATTAAAGAAAAAAAATAAAGATAGCAATAATTTAAAGGAAAAGGACTTTGTCAAATGATGACGTGCCCACCATCCCATACACACTCAAATACTAAACAAGGAAAATCAACATTAGATTCGATACATTTACATCACACATTGGCACACCTCCACCACCACCATCACCACCACCTCCACCTCTTCCTTCCCTCTTCCTTCCCTCCTCCTCCACCACAACCACCACTCTCCTTTCACTTCAACCTATTTCCCCACCTCACTGGAGAGATCACTCTCCTTTTTACTATTCCAAAATTCTCCTTCTTTCTCTCTTTTTTCCCCCACACTCCTTAGTTACTTGACACAAAAATAATAAAGTTACAAGCTTTGTTCAATTTTGGCATCTGGGTCTAGCCCCAAATTGCATCCTTTTGGCTTGTTATTAATTTGATTCAACTATATGGTTGGTGGGTTTTGATAAAGTTTCAATCTTTATACAATCCTATCAGTAATAAACAACAGCAACAACATTAATAAAGACCATTAATTTGTAACTTGGTAAGAGTTATCAATAAATGGGGAATGTGAATGGAAGAGAAGAGGAAGAAGGAGCAATTAGTCCATCAAGTGTTGGTGGTGGTGAAGGAGAAAGGAGTGACAGCAGTGAGGTTATGGTTGCATCAGATGAGTCCCATGTTAGTTATCCTGCACCTCCTCTTGAAATGATGGGTCACTCACCTCCTCATAGCCCTAGAGCTACTCACTCACCTCTTCTGTTCACTCCTCAGGTGTGTTTTTTGTGTTTTTGGTTGCTTTTGTTTTTTATTTTCACGAGGGTTCTATGAATGAATCAACTAAATTGTTGGAGGATTTGATTGGTTTTGTTAGTTTTTAGATGATTCTGGATTGATATCACATCATCTTCGTTGTGAGATTCTATTAGATGCTGAAGAATTTTATTAGTTTTTAGAAAGTCTTGATTTGGCTGTATTTTGTGTGGGAATCAGAAAGGAAATTGCTTTAGCTACTTTTAACGTGTGAAAAGATGTGAATAGCATTAGCCATAGGGTTCTTGCTATGAGATTCTACTTGGGCGTGGACACGATTAGTGGTTTCTAATTTGGTGCCATATAGCTTGTGTTGTCAATCTGGAACAAAGTGTGCATTTCAATTTGATGTAAATAGGGACTGAGCTGTTATTTTTAACCCGACAAGATCAAGTGTTACATGAACTAAAACTTTGTTGGATCCTGGTGATATTCATTTTAATATTTAGTGCTATCTTCATGTAACTTGCTCTTCTTCATGCCCAAGAAAATATTTGCTTTATTTCTATTCTAGTGTGTGCTTCCATCTACAACCCTATTAGAGTTGCTATCTTTTAATTGCATGTTTTTTGTTGTCAGGTCCCTGTGGCTCCATTGCAAAGACCTGATGAGATTCAAATTCCAAGCCACTCGTGGATGCAAACTTCTTTAGGGTATGAAGAAATGTGCAATGAGCATGGAATTCCAACAATGATTACATGGAGCTATGGTGGCAAGGAAGTAGCTGTCGAGGGATCATGGGATGACTGGAAAACAAGGTTCTTAAAATTCAGTGCTTAGATTTTCCCCGTCTGTATCATAACAACTTCAGGAGCCACTTTGTGATTGTCTAATATATCCTGATTACATTGTTGATCAGAATTCCTTTGCAAAGATCTGGAAAAGACTACACTATAATGAAAGTTCTGCCATCAGGAGTTTACCAATACAGGTTTATTGTTGATGGACAGTGGAGGTATTCCCCTGACTTGCCCTGGGCCAAAGATGATGTTGGCAATGCTCACAACACTTTGGATTTGCAAGTAATATTTTCATCCCTTCCCTTTCATATTTCAGCGGAACTTTATTCTGATTCCACCAAATTAAAGGGGAGACCAGTAAAAATTTCCCCTTCTCAATTAATCTATTGTGTCTATATGGAAACTGTTACTTCTCTTCTCTTTTCCTTGAATGATAATTAGTGCATAAGTAGTCCATAAAAGTTAAAATTTTCACTTTCACTAAGCAAGCGATATCAACTTCATTCAAAGGTCCAAAAATCACATATCTAGCACTGACAAAGGAAGGAGAAAGAATTTGACTTTAGATATTTATCCCCGTCTTCATTTGGTAGAGATGCTATTCTTTTAGGTCTACTAATTTGTTGATCTCAAACTAACATATTTTAGATTGTGCGACAATTTCTCCAACACAAGGTTTGTATGAAACTCCCCGGTGAATATGTTCACCTGGAGCAGACCTGCTTCCATTCTATTATGTTAGGCAAGATTCATGAGCTTATCAATGTGTAAAATATAAAGAGGAATTCATGAACAAAGTTGATTGATTTAAATCATTTTAGCTAGTGAAATCAGTATGAGGTTCAAAACAAAGAGTAAATAAATGAAATATAATTAGGTGTCTAAACAGCTTGTGGGTTGCGTTTTAAACATTAGATACCCTACTTATTATTTCCACCTTTTTATGTCCTCCTGCCTTCCATGGCACTTCCAGCATAGTGTTCTCTTGGTGTCATCATGAATGCGTAAGGAGAAACTATCTTTAATGTAATTTTGGGTCATCTTCCTGTGTTACTTGCTCCACACTGTCAGTTCTATTCCTGTCTATTTTTGGAAGTATCATAAATGACAGAAAAATAAGGATAATATTTAGCACAATTCTCTTACCCTAAAACTTAAACAACATTTGGAGCTTGCCAAAATTGCATTCGTACAGGTTATACTTGCAGTTTCAGTTTTCTTTCTCTGAAGAAATAAAGCAGTTTATTCTCATAATTGTTTGGTGCAACACTTGTTGCCTTGCAGGTTTAATGATCAGTTCTTTAAAATAGTGTATGCTTTGTATGTGATATTTTATAAGGATAAACCACAGCATATTGGCTATTGCATAATGGCAAAAACATGATATTCAAATAGCGTAGGACCTTCTGTTTCACAATTCTGATTTTGTGATCTATCTCTGACTTATAGGATTAAAAGATATTTAATGCTGCTCATCCTACTAGTTTTTTTAATGTCTTGTGCGTGCCTCCTTTAGTCTTGTGTCTTGGAATTAGAATATGAAATATTCAGAATTGTGGTTGCCAAATAATGTTTTGCAGGACTTTGTTCCAGAAGACCTTGAAAGTATATCTGGTTTTGAACCCCCTCAGTCCCCAGAGTTGAGCTACAGCAATTTGCAACTCGGTAGCGATGATTTCGCAAAAGAGCCACCAATGGTTCCTCCGCACTTACAGATGACACTGCTCAATATGCCATCATCCTACATGGAGATACCACCTCCTTCATCAAAACCTCAACATGTAGTGCTTAATCATCTCTACATGCAGAAGGGGAGGAGTGGGCCTGCTGTGGTGGCACTTGGTTCAACACATAGATTCTTAGCCAAGTATGTGACTGTGGTGCTTTACAAGTCTTTGCAGAGGTAATAATTTATTGCATCTGTGTGGGATTATGGTCTACCATCCCTAATATCTAGTTTAATATATATGCCAATGGCGCAAGTAAGCTCAGGAAGGAGTCACCTCTGGCATTAAAAAAGATTGTATTTTACAAAATACAAATCCTTGATAACCATTGTTAGTCAAATAGCTACTTGTTCATATGGGGAATAGAGCTAATTATTCTCTTGCTTTGGCTCATCTAATGCTTTCATCACATTCGCCTAGAGTCCTCAATTGATTTAACTGGATTGGGGACATCTTCATCCTTGCCTTGATGCTCGTTTCTTTTCTGGAGAGGAAAATGGCTAGACGCTTGAAATCTTAGCGTGTTTTTTTTTCCCTAGTAGAAGAGATTATCTTGATGGCATAACCGTGGGAGGTTCGTCTGAAATTTCTTCATTTTTCCATTAACGATTATAGCAATGACTTTGGATGTTGATGGATGTGGTTTCTAGAGTCGGTACAAAATTTCTCGAGGGCACTGATCTTGAAATGTGGCCAGATTTGGATTTAGATCCCCCACAAGAATGCATGTGTTGAAGTCTAGTCGTTAAGCATGGATTGCAATTGAATGCTGGATGAATCTTAGCCCCTTGTTTCACATACAAAAACTTTTATAATCTTCACGAATTCTATTGCAAAACAAGAAGATATGCTGGATGAATCTTAGCCCCTTGTTTCACATACAAAAACTTCTATAATCTTCACGAATTCTATTGCAAAACAAGAAGATATTCTTGATGAGCATGCATTTCTGGTTTTTATGGCTAATATCATAGATATTAAACCTGGTCTAGACTGGTACATCTACCTGGTGATTTGCCCGCCAACTTGGGACCTGACTTGAGCCGGTTTCATGTTAAACTCGACTGGGAGAAAATTGATCAAAGTATAGTTTGAATTTTTTTTTTAAAACAATGACATTTTAATAATGCTATGAGCAAAGCAAGTGGCAGTGGAAAGAAATTTACCATGAAGGATTTTATTTTTCAAAGTAGCATGGTAATTTTTTTTTTTTTTTGAGGAAATAGCAAAGGTGAAAACTTGTTTTAAAAAATATCACAATTTAAAGAATTGCAATTGACATATCATGCAATTTCGCAATTTTAGAGGATAATAGACGCCTGCCACTTCTTGGAAAAGAAAGTGCGAGGCAGTTTCTCTAGCCTTCTCTATCAAAAAAATAAAAAATAAAATTATAGCCATTCAAGAAATTATATTCAACGAACTTAGTTAATAAGATATGACTACAAAATAAATTCAATTATATAAATTCATAAAAACTCATTCTAATTTATAAGATAAGAATTTGACGACATGTAGATAATTAAGTTTAATATCTGATAAATTAAAATTTCAACCTTTCTAAAATGAATATTATACAACGATAATTCAGAAGTTCAGGATTTAATTAAGAATCAAGCATTGTGCAATAACTTAATGTTTTTTTTTCTTAATTCAAACCCTTATTTTATACCCTTTGAAATCCAAAATTATCCATTAGTGTCAAATTAAAAAAAATAAAATTCATTGCATTCCCTGATGCCATGCATGGCCAATTAAAAAAAATTCCCTGATACAAATTAAAGAGTGAGTAAATGATTGCATTCGCTAGATGCCATGACAAACAAATCCACGATCGAAGAACAGATGGGTAGAGGAATCAAGAACAGCATGTTTTTGTTACATGTGCCTGTGATCAGCTACTCCATCATTTCTGCTCAAAGCATCATGAACAGTTGGCCATAACACAATGCTCCGAGCGGAGAGCAGACTGTTTAAAATCTTGGACCGGTCTCATGCACCCTGGGTACTCAAGCAAGTTAAGTTCTCTCAAATATAGGCAATCGAGAGGGTTTAATTTTCTCGAGAGCTTGTTTCGGTGGTTAAGGAATCTTCTGGAATGGATAAAAACAATGTATCTGGTCTTGGTTGATGACGTAAGAGTTGATAAAGAATATATTTATTTTCGAGCAAGAAAAATCTTTAAATGGTCAAATAATAATGTCAAATGACACGCTTGGGAGTTGTGAAGGTTAGGCTGTCCTTTTTTATTTTCTAATAAATAAGGTTTACTGTTTTTTTCTTGAATGTATCAAGTTGATGTAGCAAAATTGTTAATTTCATTCTGTTTTGTTTTGCTTGAAATGATTAAAATGTTTTATACTAATTTAAAAAATAAAATAAAATAGAATAAATTTTATTTCATTTTAAATCTCGGTTCGTTCCAGATTTTTAGGCTAAATTCCACCCGGAACGTTCCTGTTTCATTCCACATGTTCCGTTCCGTTCTTGAAAAGTCATTGAATCAAATTGAACCTTATTCAATTTAATTAATTAGACCACTCAATTATAAAAAGTTCTTTTTCATTACAATTTTCAATAACAATGATATTAATAATAATATTGAAAATTATTATTATCATTTTCATTAACAATGATATTTATTTTTTAAAATTAGATTTATCACTAATATATATGGTTTATATCCATGTTATTTTTTTCATGTTTATACTTTGTAGGAATTTGAGCAAAACAAATGATGTTTTAGATTCCATTAGCCTTGATAACATTAACCTAACTTTATATTTGAAATATTTGTGTTAAAACATTTTACTTTCATAATATTTTGATATTTTGTTTAAGTTGAATTGCTTTAAGTTAAAGATCTATTTAATCTTGACTATTTAGAAATATTTTAAATTTTAAAATTATATTTGTTTGGCATTGTGTTTGTATTGCATAATTTATAATTAATTTATCTTGAATTTGAATTATTTTGAATATATATATTTATATAAATATATATATATTTTTTATATATGTGTGTGTGTGAACAGTACAACCCTGAAACGGCATGCCGAAACACTTCGAAACTGAAACATTCCATTCTAATTGAAAAAACGAAACACTTACCGAAACGAAATTGACACCCTTGGATGTAAGGTATGAGTCTCTAAGAATTTATTGATTATTTTCTTTATTTTTTTAATTCAATTTTCAAAGTTATATTCATCCAAAGAGATTTTACTATGTAAGTGAAACATGTATTTTTAATAAGTTGCTAAAAGAATGGAGATTGAATTTGCTTTTTTTTTAAAGAAAATTTAGATTTTATTTTTAAATAGTTTTAATATAATAATTTTAAAAATAAAAAAATTTATTTTAACATATTTATAAAAAAAATTTCTTTAAAAAATAATCTTATTAACACACCCATTTCATAAAAAACGACGTCATCCTAGGATCATGGTACAGTACAGTTATTACGGAAGAAATCTCCTGTCTGAAATGACAGCACAAAGGTGGTTTCTTTTTTTAATGGCATTTTAGTCCTTCAGGTATTGCAATTTTGGCTCATCAAACCCAACGGTTCCAAAAAATGTAATTGAGTCCTTAGACTTTTGTTTCAAAGCAAGATTGGTCCTTAAAATGAATAAAATGATTTGTGCAGCGTGTCAGAACTTTAAAGGCCACAGCACTGAATATGTGACATATTCCTAATACCCAAAAAAAAACAAAACAAAGTATTTCTATTAAAATTGTTGTAATTAATTAAAAAGTATTTCTATGAAAATTTTTTATCACCTTGTACACCCAGAAAAAAAGATTTAAAAGAAAAATAATCAATATAAAAATAAGAAAAGTATTTTCATCAAATATAATAGTCATTTATGTTATTTTTCTTTCTTCTAATTATTTTTATCCAAATATTTTATTTTTATTTTAATTGTCTCCGAACCAAAAGTTTAAGAATCCGATTTGTGTTGCTGGGAACAACTAGGTTTGATGTGCCAAAATCACAATACATCGAGGACTAAAACGGCCACCGAAACATTTTTAGCATTTTCATTTAACATCACTAAAATTTCCAAATTCGGAAACCTTGGCAAACCACAGAAGCAAAACTAACATGTCCGAATTCGGCGAGGCTTCACTCCTTTGATTGTTAAGGAAGGAAGATGGTTATAAATACTAATGAGCTTTGTCAAGAACAAAATGTTTCTTGTCGGAATTATCAATTGCTTTCTCACAATCTCTGCGGACTCTTTGATAGGCCAGTGAAACAAAGAAACCGAGGAAGGCCTATTGAAAGAGACTGTAGAGCTAGAACATCAAGAAATTATAACAAAGCTTAAGGTTCTTGGTTTGATCTTTCACCATGGAAGATATAAAGAATGAGAGTATTGATCTTGTAAGCATTTCTCATCATGTTTTCTCTTTGAATCTTGCTTCTTCTTTAGGTACCTATATACTGACAAATGTTGTGTTAATTTGTTTTTGTGTTTGTGCAGGAGAAAATTCCTATTGAAGAAGTGTTTGAAAAGCTAAAATGTACGAAAGAGGGGTTGAGTACAACAGAAGGTGAAGAGAGGCTTAGGATCTTTGGCCCCAACAAGCTTGAGGAGAAAAAGGAGAGCAAAATCCTCAAGTTCTTGGGCTTTATGTGGAATCCTTTGTCGTGGGTCATGGAGGCAGCTGCCATTATGGCCATTGTTTTGGCTAATGGAGGAGGCAAGCCACCGGATTGGCAAGACTTTGTTGGTATCATTGTGTTGCTTATCATCAATTCCACCATCAGCTTCATTGAAGAAAACAATGCGGGTAACGCCGCCGCCTCTTTGATGGCTGGTCTTGCTCCTAAAACCAAGGTAATATTTGTCCAATATCCTTCCTTGTACATGGCTGTTACTTTCATTAGCAGCTCATAACCTCATGTAACTCGTTGTCTACATAATTAATCCTACAGGTTTTGAGGGATGGAAAATGGAGTGAGCAAGATGCAGCAATTTTGGTACCAGGAGATATAATTAGCATCAAGTTGGGCGATATTATCCCAGCTGATGCTCGTCTCATGGTAGGTGATCCGCTCAAGATCGATCAGTCTGCCTTGACTGGTGAGTCCCTTCCAGTCACAAAGTATCCCGGCAGCGGGGTTTACTCAGGATCAACCTGTAAGCAAGGTGAGATTGAGGCTGTTGTTATTGCGACGGGTGTTCATACCTTCTTCGGCAAGGCAGCTCACCTTGTAGACAGCACCAATAACGTCGGTCATTTCCAAAAGGTATTGCTTGTTTTTACTTCATTAATGAGAATCTAAATTGATCACACAGAGATTTGTTTTACAGCTGTTTTTTTTTTTTTTTTGTCTGCAATCGATTTATCAGGTGTTGACTGCTATTGGTAACTTCTGTATCTGCTCAATTGCAATTGGTATGCTGATTGAGATCATAGTGATGTACCCAATCCAACACAGGAGGTACAGAGATGGCATTGACAACCTCTTGGTGCTCCTCATTGGAGGTATCCCTATTGCCATGCCCACAGTCTTGTCAGTGACAATGGCTATTGGATCTCACCGCCTATCACAGCAAGGTGCCATCACCAAGAGGATGACTGCCATTGAAGAAATGGCTGGAATGGATGTCTTGTGCAGTGACAAGACTGGAACTCTCACCCTTAACAAGCTTACTGTTGACAAGACTCTCATTGAGGTCAGTGATCTTAGCCAAGTCATGTAATCTTCAAGGGACTTAACTTACACGATTTCATACGACTTAAGGTTCGGTACTTTCTGCATTGGTAATTACAGGTGTTTGTGAAGGACATGGACAAGGACAATCTTATATTACACGCTGCCAGGGCTTCTAGAACCGAGAACCAGGATGCCATTGATGCTTCAATAGTTGCGATGTTGGGAGATCCCAGTGAGGTATGCAATTTAATCCCATTTTTATGAACTTTTAGTTCTTGTCAGTTTGTTTTCGTTATATTTCCTGGAGTCATTGAAATGGAAAATTTATTTTGCCTTCTTGTGAGCTTTGTAGGCTAGATCAGGAATCATAGAGGTGCATTTCTTGCCCTTCAACCCTGTCGAAAAGCGCACTGCAATCACCTACTTTGATGGAAATGGTGATTGGTATAGAAGCAGCAAGGGAGCTCCCGAGCAGGTATGCATTCCAGTGTGTTTTAACTCTTATTTGAAAACTATCCCTTGTACTGCCGCCTGCGGGTAGTAACTTTTCATTTGTTTGCCAGATTATTGAGCTCTGTGAACTCAAGGGGAATATTAGGAAAAAGGCTCATGAAATCATCAACAACTTTGCTGACCGTGGCCTTCGTTCCCTGGGAGTTGCTCGTCAGGTACATTAATCTAACAATTTCTTTGCTACTTGTTTCATAATATTACTTGGAATATAACAACCTAGGTGAACTTTTTAGCTCAACCATGTTTTGATGAAATGAACATATTTTTTCCTGTTTACAGAGAATACCAGAGAAGAACAAGGAAAGTGCAGGAGCACCATGGGAGTTTGTGGGTCTCTTGCCTCTTTTTGACCCTCCAAGGCATGATAGTGCTGAGACTATCCGCCGAGCACTTGACCTTGGTGTCAATGTTAAGATGATCACTGGTGACCAACTTGCAATTGGCAAAGAGACTGGCCGCAGGCTTGGCATGGGTACCAACATGTATCCTTCATCATCCCTCCTTGGTGATAACAAAGATGAATCAATTGCGTCCGTTCCAGTTGATGAGCTCATTGAGAAAGCTGATGGGTTTGCTGGCGTCTTCCCGGGTAATGGGATCTTTATTGAACCTTGACTGGTACAGCAAAGAGTTTGTGTTTGAGTACTATTTAGGAGATCTAAATAATGTGAGCTTTGGATATGCAGAGCACAAATATGAGATTGTTAAGAAGCTCCAAGAGAGGAAGCACATTTGTGGAATGACAGGTGATGGTGTTAATGATGCGCCGGCATTGAAGAAGGCGGACATAGGTATTGCCGTGGCAGATGCAACTGATGCTGCCAGGAGTGCCTCAGACATTGTTTTGACAGAACCAGGATTGAGTGTGATTATCAGTGCTGTGCTGACAAGCAGAGCCATCTTCCAACGGATGAAGAACTACACAATCTATGCTGTTTCCATCACAATTCGTATTGTGTTGGGATTCTTGCTTGTTGCACTTATCTGGAAGTTTGACTTCTCTCCATTCATGGTCCTCATCATTGCCATCCTCAATGATGGAACCATTATGACCATCTCCAAGGATAGAGTCAAGCCATCTCCTGTCCCTGACTCCTGGAAGCTTAAGGAAATTTTTGCCATGGGCGTTGTCCTTGGAACCTACTTGGCAATTATAACCGTGCTGTTCTTCTGGCTTGCTCATGGCACTGACTTCTTCTCCGTAAGTGAATTGGTACTCTAAATGATAAAGTTCAGATGAAGTTAAATTGAAACAAATACTAAAATTTGATGATGCTTGCAGGATAAGTTCGGCGTGAGGTCAATCAGAGGTAAACCAGATGAGCTTACAGCAGCTCTTTACCTTCAAGTGAGCATCATCAGTCAAGCACTCATATTTGTGACCAGGTCAAGGAGCTGGTCCTTCACTGAACGCCCTGGTCTCTTGCTTGTCGGTGCCTTCCTTGCAGCGCAATTGGTTAGTACTTTGATCTCTTTCCCCCTTCTACTCCCAGCTGTTATCTATCCATTAACATGATCACCGTAGGAAGCTCTAACTTATTACTTCTCCATGAAGGTGGCAACTGTCATTGCTGTGTATGCAAACTGGGGATTTGCAAGAATCCAAGGCATCGGTTGGGGATGGGCAGGAATAATCTGGATTTTCAGCATTATCACCTACATCCCTCTTGACATCCTCAAGTTCATCACCCGCTATGCATTGACCGGGAAGGCTTGGGATAATCTGCTAGAAAACAAGGTTTTTAAACTCAACAAAATCTGATTTGCTATTTCATTTCACAAACTTTTTTCTTATTGCATTACCTCTGTGCTTGTTTAAAAACCAATCCAGACTGCTTTCACTACCAAGAAGGATTATGGAAAGGGTGAAAGGGAGGCTCAATGGGCTACAGCTCAGCGCACGCTTCATGGTCTCCAGTCCCCAGAAACCATGAAAAATGACAAGGCCAGCTATAGGGAGTTGAGTGAGCTCGCTGAGCAGGCAAAGAGGCGTGCCGAAGTGGCAAGGTAAGTACTTAGCCTGCACACACAGTAAAGAACTAAAGGTCATTCCATGATGGAAATCCTTTAACTTACCATCTGGAAGGTAAAGTTTAGCTGTACCAAGGTTAGAGCGAGAGGGATAACTTGTATTTTTTATATCAGTATCTGACAAGTATGATTAAAGATGGACATGCATGAAGATTAGCCCTCTAAGACCTATTTCAAGAAGTGAAAATCAAGCTCATGATATTACATGTAGTCATTTATCTGCAATTTCTTTTCTTGAAGGACACAAAGCATATGAACTAGTGCTAATGTTGCAGGCTAAGAGAGATTCACACATTGAAGGGCCATGTTGAGTCAGTGGTTAAAATGAAGGGGCTTGATATTGAGACCATCCAACAACACTACACAGTCTAAAGAAATTAAAGAGTTTCTATTAAGAATCATATGCAAGTAAGATAGAGACATAGTTGAAAGAAAACAAAGCAGCCAACTTGAAGCTGCCTTTTCTGTTCCCTGATCATCTGTTCATTTATTAATATTGTTATTATTTTTAGCTTAAATCATAGGAGGAATATTCAAAAGGGTGAGATTCTATAGTTGCCTTTGAAAACTACAGAATACTAGTGGAGAACTGGTATATAGAATGAAGGACTGCAGAGGCTAATATGCTATGTATGTCCTTGATTAGGATAGCGAGTGTATGTCCTTGATTAGGATAGCGAGCAGCTTTTGCGTCTTTCATTGTATATTTTTTTCTCATTCCAGTAATCATAATAAGCTTAATCTACAGCATTAATATCTTGTTATGCTATAGAATTTTAGTTCTTTTTTTTCTGTAAACTAAAGTGATAGGCCAATTTGTATAGAAAGATTGCACGAGGCATCCTGCTGAAAAGCATCTGTTGTGATATTCACTCAAATCAGTCAATAAGTAGCCAGCATTCAGTGCTGTATCAAGAACAGTGAGAACATGAACCAAAGGAGAATGCAAAGATTTTATTACCAAACGGAAAATTCCCTATTTTGTGTGAAGGGCATTCTCTGCTACATATAGCAAGTAAAAAACATCTCATTAATTCACATTACAGGACGATCAAGGTTGGAATTTGGTAGGGATTCACTGCTAAGTTGAGAGAAATTACTGCTAACAGCTGTAAGCTGAGAACAGTAAATGTTCATTGAGGAGGCATAAAGAGGAAAATCATAACCAGCACTTTCTAATTAAATGGAAAGAAGCATGTACAAGCATGGAAAATAAAAATGGATTCTTAATTGTTCTCTATCACTGCTCGCAATTTATTATCCATCTCTTAAATGGCTGCGTAGCTATTTAAAAGACTGGACATCCTTTAACTACAATCCCCGGTGCTGTTGGACATGAAGCCAAAGGACAGTGATCAAGTTCTGTACCCCACCATTTCAATTCTTTGCCTGAATTCTGCAAAGCGAAGAACAATAAAACACCCATGAAAGCTGTCCCGGCATCCAATGCTGCAGATAGGACATAGTTATACTTCTGCCACCAGCGCTTGCGATATCGAAAGACAAAGTAGTTGAATATAGTTCCAGTGACAAGCCAGCTTGCGATGTTGGTGGGAGTTGCAGGTGGCATTCCGGCAAAACCATAAGATATTACTGGTATATTTATCAATGCAATCCATTTCTTTTCAGGGAACATTTTGCTCAGTACCCAGAAAGGAACCGGTAAGAAAGCTCCAATGAGGAACAGCCATACCAAGTTCCTGTAGAGGCCACCAGGTCCAAAGAGCCTCCTTGGTCCAATGAGGCCCCAGATTACAGAAGCATCAAAAGTGACTCGGTACTTAGGACACGTCCATGGACTATTAGAATCAAGTACATCAGTATCACAGATATTTTCAATGTTCTCCAACATCCACCACGCAACTGCAAGATTGAGTGTACCAGCAACAAAAGTCCCCACTAGCTGAGGAAAACACCAAATCTATGGTTAATACTTCACACTACTAAAACATGAAATTTCAATGCCCAAATGTACAGGTTTCTGCAATGCCATACCTGAGCTACATACATGCAACGTGGTGGAATTTTCATGTAGTGTCCAAGTTTAAGGTCAGCTAAGAAAGAAAGAGCATGGATCGTGCTAATTCGTCCATAAATCTTGAAAAGCAGGTTTGCAATTGGTTTTCCTGGAAGAACATATCCAATCATGAACTGTGCTATTATGTCATACCCAGGTTGCTGCAATGTAAACACTACATTATGAGATAAAACAGAAATACCCTCAACTAAGATTTGGCTATCCATTAAAAGCAAAGTTTCCTATGTCTAAGAGGGCAGATAAGAAAAGACACAATTTTAAAAAAATTGGCCATACCTGATTCGTAGTTGCTTGAATAACACCAATAGGAAGGGTAACAAGCCAAGCCAAGGCAAAGGCAAAGAGCATACCCCACCATCGCAGCTGCACAGTTTCTTTCCAAACAAAAGACATTAACAACGACAGGACAGCACTTCCTATTAAGAGAATATAAAACCACCAATCAGGAACTTCTTTGTAAGCTTTCATCAATTTTGAATGAACATCCAATTTCACATTCTGCACTGCTCTTCTACTTTGCCTCCAAATATCCCTGGACAATGGAAAACACGTATTGTCATTTATTAAGATCCGGTGATAAGGGAACCTATACTTGTATTACCAGGGTACCTTCCGTTAAACAGCGCCACATGTGTGAGGGTTGCTGTGAACCTTGCAAATCCTGATCCAATTGACAGGGCAAATAGAGGGCTCAGATAGAGCTTGCTATAACTATCATAAGCAGGGATGTTAAGTTGAAAATCTGGGGTCAAGATCTTTGTAGTTTCATATTTTTGCCCGCTAGAAGTGAATAGCTGATTAGAAAATATTGGAAACTTCCGAGCATCAAAAGTGTTATATTTCCAATAACACAAGGGGAGTATTATGTAGATGAACATGATAAATCCAACCCCAACATTGACAATGGAAGACCAAGGAGCGACAAGAGGACTGCCATGGTAGGCTGAAATCCCAGCCCAATCAAGAGTGAAGGCACCGACACCAAGGCCGTGGTAACCTGACCCTACTTGTTGAGCCGTGATACTATGAGGCCATACCCAGCACACCCATGAGAAAAATGTCATGATTGGGAACAAGTATCCAGGGACTGTATAATAGAGAAAGCTTGCTGTCATGGCAATGAGGAAGAATTGCATCCTAGTCAGGCCTTTACTTTTCGAATCCTTTTCATGCAGTGCTCTGTAGAGACAAGATTGTTAGCATATGATAACATTATTGCCAAAAGTTACCTACGAGCTAATCACATATGAATGTTTTCACTTAGACTACTTTTTCTTCACCAATGACCTTCAGGAATATGATCCCATATGCAAATTCATGACAACCAAAACAAATTAAGAAGGCATTTCATTATCTGTCAACAACAATCCAACGTCAGTAGCATCATGCACTTTGTCCCCTAAGGCAAGAACAGATACAGAACAGATTCTCAAACAGTGAACATGCACTTGAATCATATACCAACAAGCTAAAGTAATGCAACTAGAATTATAGTCATAGTCAACTTTTGCAATGTCCTTTTCTCAGCCTCTATTTGTATTTTTAGAAATATTCTGTCGAGTGCATCTTCAGTAATGGAATTTAAACCACAAGCAGTCTTTGGATATGTTGAAGAATAGATCAACTATCACCATCCCTTCAAAGATTTACCAGTTGTCAAGAAAGAGCATAAAAATTATACTTCTATTGTCAAAATCAATCAAGGTATGGGATTCTAAAAGTCAAAGCTTAAAGGCTTTAAAAATTTTCTGTGTTCTGTATTTTCACACCAACCAAACAGATATTTTATAAAATGTAGGGCCAGGTTAAAAAAAAAACACAGACCTGAACAGAGAAACCTGAGCAAGGTTTGAAGGCCACCACATCTCAACAGGATAAACCAAGTATCTCCTTAGCATCCCAGCCCATCCATATCCCAAAATCTGCAGATCAAGAACCAGAAACACAAAAATCAAATGAAAATCTACAATTAAATGCACTAATAAAACAAAACTAAATTGAAAAAAGATAGCTTTTGGTTGAAAATCAAATGCACAGTAACCATATCCCCTGCATAATGCACATAAAAAAACTGAAAATAAAAAGAACAACAAAAAGTTTAGAGTCCAACCAACATGCAAATAATCAAATCCAGTTTTCTAATCATATTAAAAAAAAAATCCCCGCTGTTTCACTACGTCAAAATCAACCATGACTCTTGAATCTAGACACAAAATCAGAAGCAAACAACACCAAAAGAATTACCTGAGTAGTCAAGACTATGAACAGCCCACAAAGGAAACTCAGATTCTGCTTATAATAAGCCTTCATAACAGTAATGGCACCAATAGAGTAAGCATCACCACCACCATAAGACACACCACAATTAGCAAAGATAGTGATAATCACATGTTCTTTCATATTAAAAGGCCCTGGATTCAAACTAAAACTCCACCCCAAAATCCTATAATCTCTAGTGGGCAAAGTCTTAGCCATAAACTTCCCTATAGGCAACACAGCAATTTGCATAAGAATGGCAGAGATAGTGAGTGGCTGTGTACGGTAAGTGAAGAAGGTGTTCAAAAAGATAAGTATTATGCATGAAGTTAAACCCAGAAACCATGCACGGAAAGTCAGGACAGGAAGTGTTGGGTCATCAGTTTCAGGCACAACTAAGGCCACTTCCTCAACAGGACATCTTTCATGTTGTTCTTCTGCTGATGAATCTAACCCTAAACCATTTGTGTGTTTCTCATCCTTACTCTCTGTAGTTGCCATTCTTGAACTAGAAAGACACAAACAGAAGATCAAAGATCACTTCTTTTCTCTCCTGTAAGAAAAACAGAGTTTGGTACTTTGGATGTCAGTCTGGTTGTGATATATAACTGAGAGAGTGAATATTTTTGTGACAAGAATGGCCTTTGGAAAATAGTGTTTTTACCTTGTTGATAATATTTCTCTCTTTTTTTTTGTGGATAGGTAATGAAAATTCAAGGATGTTGACTCCATAGTTGACTAATGTGATGACTATAATATCCTTTTGGGAATTTTTGTGTTCTTGATGGCTCAGGCAGCATCAGCAGCAGCCCATGAAGAAGAATTTATCATTAATTAATTATTGATTTAGTGACCGTTAAGTAATACGGTACAAGCCGGTTTAAAAAAATCAGAAAATCAAAATCAAAAGTTTTATTTTTACTGTTACTGCAACCGTTAGATCCCAAAAAATTCAGAAGCGACAAGTTGGTTTTTAACATTACGTCTCAGCTGTATTTTAAAAAAAAATTGATTTTTTTTAATTTTAAAATATTTTTTTAATTTAGATTGTTTTAATATTTTAATATCAAAAATAAATTTTTAAAATAAAATAAATTATTTTAATATAAAACAACATCTATCTTACTTTTAAATTAACTATAAACTAAAAGTCATCAGTCTTTTATGGTAGTGAAATTCACGGTAAAAAAGCTAATGTCTTCAGTTAAAGGTTTTTTTTTTAATTTTATTCTTTTTAATTAATCTTTTTTTTTGTGTATTTTGTTAATATTAATTTTTTTATATATTTAGTTATCACACTCTCATAACACAGATCTCAGGTTTGGTGAGTTAATCTGGTTTGGCGGGTTAACCCCATTGATTTAGATTTTTTTTCTTTTTTTTAATTATTTTTTTCTTAAATTTTATTTTTTAATATCAATTTGATTGAGGATTGAATTTCATGATTTGTTTTGTTTATTTTTTTATTAAATTATCATGATCTCATGAGAGAATTTTAATGTATCCTTCCTCGCAAAGCACTATTCATTAGAATAATGCTTTGTTTTTTTTTTTTGCTTTGTTTTTTCATTTTCAATTAATATTTTTTAAAAAATTTTATTCTTTCATATTAAATTTTTTTCTATTTAGATATCACACTTTCATGACTCGACCTTGCAGCAAAATCCACATCCAAGGCTCTTGGATCTAGTGTTGCAGCCAAACCCACTTACACTTGGGTCATACAAGTTTAATATTATTATTAATGTTAAAAATAATATTATTTGTATTAAAAATATTATTAGTTTTATTATAATGAATATTGCTAATATAATAATTAATAAATTTGAAAAAACAAATATTATTAGTTATAGGTTTCTTTTTTGCTCTTTTTTTTTTCCACTGTGGATTGCATTGTGCAAATCCACAGTGAATGGCGAATCCAAAGCTATTAGGTCTGGTGTTGCAGCCAGATTTAAAGCTCCTGTACCTGACGATGCAGTTAGACTCACTTAAACTTAGGTCATGTAAGTTTAATATTATTATTTGTATTATATTGAATATTGATAATTTAGTAATTAATAAATTTGAAAAAAATATTATTAATATTGAAAAACAACCATGGATTTGATTTGAAGGGTAAAATTTAAAACTATAAGAACTTAGGTCAGACATGTTTAATATTATTAATAAATTTTAAAAAAATATTATTACTATTGAAAAAAACCATAGATTTGATTTAAAGGATAAAATTAAAACTTATTTTTATTGTTGTCGTCATTGTTATTCTTATTATTATTATGATTATTAGTATTATTCTTATTCTTAATATTCTTATTGTTTTTATTATTATTAAATTTTTTAAAAAAATTATTACTATTAAAAAAAACCATAAATATAATTTGAAGGGATTAAAGACTACAAAAACTTTGGTCAGATAAGTTTAATAATAATAATATTATTATTATTATTATTATAAATGTTATTATTTTTATTATGATTAGGGGAACCGGACCCTAGAAACTTGGGTCTAGTTGGGTGTTAAACTCAAGTTTATTATTATTATTATTATTATTATTATTATTGTTATCATTATCATTAATAATTTTTTAAAAAAATATTATTACTATCGAAAAAAAATAATAAATTTGATTTAAAGGGATAAAAAACTATAAGAATTTAGATCGGACAAGTTTAATATTATTATTAATATTAAAAATAATATTATTTGTATTAAAAATATTATTAGTTTTATTATAATGAATATTGCTAATATAATAATTAATAAATTTGAAAAAACAAATATTATTAGTTATAGGTTTCTTTATTGCTCTTTTTTTTTTCACTGTGGATTTGCACAATGCAATCCACAGTGAATGGCGAATCCAAAGCTATTAGGTCTGGTGTTGCAGCCAGATTTAAAGCTCCTGTACCTGACGATGCAGTCAGACTCACTTAAACTTAGGTCATTAAGTTTAATATTATTATTTGTATTATATTGAATATTGATAATATAGTAATTAATAAATTTAAAAAAAATATTATTAATATTGAAAAACAACCATGGATTTGATTTGAAGGGTAAAATTTAAAACTATAAGAACTTAGGTTAGACATGTTTAATATTATTAATAAATTTTAAAAAAATATTATTACTATTGAAAAAAAACCATAGATTTGATTTAAAGGATAAAATTAAAAATTATTTTTATTGTTGTCGTCATTGTTATTCTTATTCTTATTATTATTATTATTATTATTAGTATTATTCTTATTCTTAATATTCTTATTGTTTTTTTATTATTAAATTTTTTTAAAAAATTATTACTATTAAAAAAAACCATAAATATAATTTGAAGGGATTAAAAACTACAAAAACTTTGGTCAGATAAGTTTAATAATAATAATAATATTATTATTATTATAAATGTTATTATTTTTATTATTATTAGGGGATCCAGACCCTAGAAACTTGGGTCTAGTTGGGTGTTAAACTCAAGTTTATAATCATTAATTTTATTCTTATTGTTATTATTATTATTATCATTATCATTACATAATTTTTTAAAAAAATATTATTACTATCGAAGAAAAATAATTAATTTGATTTCAAGGGATAAAAAACTATAAGAATTTAGATCAGACAAGTTTAATATTATTATTATTATTAAAAATATTATAATTAATATTATAAATATTACTCTTGAATCATGTGTTGCAGCTAAACTCAAGGATCTTGGATCTAACTTTATAAATAGACTTAATCCTATTAGATATTAGTATTTTTTGATATTTTTTATGTTGAAAAAATTAACCCACGGCATAGCACGAGCCACCCCACTAATATAAACTAAAAGTTGTTACTTCTGATTTTTTTTCCAATCTTTTACAGCTTTTAAATTTTTTTAGAATATAGTTTGAATGGTATTATCAATAGAAGCTTAAATAATCTCACAAGGATTTGTTTTTTTTATGAATATTAATATAGTTTTGAGTAAAAAAATGGTATTGTAAAGTTTTTTCGTGGATGATCATATCTGTTTAGAGATTAGATATCACATCATCCAATAGGATAGGAGGGGTCTGGTGTTGTTTGGGTATTTGATTATCCTTGCATGTGAGAGACCCTAGTGTTGTCCCCTTGAAACACAGTCAACCAAACACTCCTTCGGAGTGATGTCCAATTGAAACACAGTCAATCGAATATTTTTTTGGAAGTTTTTTGAGAATATAATAATAGATCTTTTTTAAAATATTTTTTTATTTAAAAATTTATTAAAATAACTTTTTTTATTTTTAAATATTATTTTTTATATCAGTGCATTAAAACAATTTAAAAACATTAAAAAAATAAATTAAAGTAAAGAAAAATAAAAAAAATTAATTTTTTTAAAAAAACAAACGGCTCTCTGTTATTCAGAAATTATTATCTAGTTCCTATTTTTTTCTAAGAATAAACTTGATACATTGAGCGAGTATCAATTTAAATGGTTTAATTTTAATACAAAAATTGAATTGAACTGAATAAAAAAAATTGAATAAAATTGATTTTATATTTGTAAAAGTCAAATAAGCTCAATTTAATTTATGAGTTTTTTAGTTGATTTTTATTTTTATAAACTTTGATTTAATGAGTCTTTAATTGAAAATGGTTTTTGTTTTGTTTGACGAACAAACTCTATTATACAGGCATGAACCGGGAAATAAAAAAAAAAAAAAAATCTACAGTAACAATTTTAATTGTAATTTTCAAGTACTGGCCGGCATGATAGCATATTGTGGCATCATATGAGAGTGTTACAGCTCTGTTATTATGCTTGCAATTAAGGTAATCATTTTTTCTTATTGATAGAGGCTGATGATAAAAATCAAATCTTCTCTTCAATCATGGAATTGATGTTTCATCAGCTTGACATCCTTTTTCCAATGCTTTGATGATGATTCATCCATAATTAATCACATAAATCCTTTTTAATTCCTATTAATCAAAAAACCCAAATTAATTTTTTTAAAAAAAAATCTTAAACCAAACTAAACCAAAAAATTGATCCAAACCTGTTTTATAGTTATAAAAAACTAAATAAGTCCAATTTGATTTAAAGGTATTTTAGCTAAACTTTTTTTTTTTAGATTTTGATTTAATAGTTTTTTAGTTTATAATTAATAGATATTTTTTTGTTTGATTTGACTCGGGATTTTGGTTTTTGTTTTTGAAATCAAATCATTTTTTTCACCAAAATTATTCAAAAAGTTGTTTAATTTGATATTTGTTGTCAGTGTTTATGGATATTTCACATTAATTTGACTAATTTTCTTAGCATTAATTTACCCCATGTTAGTTATTGCTTGCCAATTAGAAGCTATAATATAACTAATATTGGGATTGAAGAAAAGGCTGTCAGATTATTATTTTTCAGTATATCAACTTGAATATGAAAAACATATTTAAAATCTAGTTGAAAGTGTGTGTGTGTGTGTGTCTGTGTGTGTGTACATATAAAATCAAAGTCATAAACAAAAAAAAAGAGGTATAGGCTATAACCTCATATATAATGAAATGAAATGAATTGATTTCTTTAAAATGTTTACATGAAATAGTGAAGGGTACTAAATTGTATATTGGAAAGAGGCAATATAGCAGCTTCATTCAATTTTTTTTTTATTAATGTGGATGTCCGGACCAGCTTGCGTGCATCTCGACTAATCTCACGGGTCCTAAAGTTAATAACCATATAAGCCTCCAGTAGCCCTGAGGTTTGCGGGACTTGAATTAGTGATCTTTAGATAGCAAACTTACGATCTAACTAGTTGAACTACATCTTTCATATTTTTTTATTTTATTAAATATATGGTTAGTGGTTATATAAAAAAGCAAAAATAAAAATAAAATATGATTGATAGTAACAATTTTAATTTTAATTTTAATTTTCAATTACTAGCATGACAGCGTATCGTGGGATCATATAAGAGAGTTACTATTAAAAAAAAACAATTTTGTTATGATGCAATTATGGGATTATTTTTTTATTATTTCTTGGGGCCTATGAAATAAATTAAACCTTATCATGATTCATGAAACTGGTGTTTGGTGTAAGATCATTTTTATAATGTATTGATAATGATTAATACACAATTAATCTAAAATATTTTGTTTTTATTGGGAACGGTATTTGAACGTCAAGCTTGAATAAATATTTTTTTTTGTTAATTTTCTACGAATTTAGTGTTTTTATTTATATAATAGCTCACGATTATCCATGAGTATGTGTAATTGAAATTATAAAAATCCAGTTGGTGAATGATTAAGAGAAAATATTTACTCTAAACTTTGTTTTATTGGGGGAAGGTTAATTGCAGTTTGATTTGGAAAAACAGTAAATTTATTGATTTCCTTGGACTCTATTGCATTTTATATTTATGTATGTATGGATCAATGGTAGGACTATATTATAATTAAACTAATAAGAGATTCGACCAGTACTTCAATAATTACGAACCAGGTTCCAAAAATAATCCTTTCAAATCTATTGTCACCAAGGAGCTGCATTATCCTTCCTTTTCAGTGCTGTTAAACCCACCCGGTGGATCAACCAGCAACTAACCAATTCTTGACCTGACCCGGGACATGTTTCATATCAAACCAGGTAAAAGTTGGCGTTGTTAAACCTATTTTATCTAATAAGTTAACCTATGATATAATTTAATTTTTTTCTTTCAAAATAATATTATTTTAAATTAACTCGTTCAATCTATGACCCAACTCTAAGGCCGGATCATTAGCCTAGCTGAATTTTATAATTATACTTATTTTTTTTTCTTTTTTCTTTTACAATGAAACTTTTCATTTTTAAAATTCATAGGTGTATAGTAAACAATTTTAAATTGATATTTTTTTAGTGATTTTTGATGGGTTAATATAAAAAATAAAAAATATTTTAATATATTTTTAAATAAAAAATATTTTTATTAAAATATCAAAAACACAAACAAATTAAATATCTAATAATTTCTCAAAGACATAAAAAGTAAATAACTAAAGGTTTCTACATGGATTAGAAATTGACTTCTTAAAGGACTGGATTTTGACTAGTAAACTCAACATGTAAGATCTTATGTATTGATGATGTAAAAAAAACAAAAGTTGAAAGGAAAATAATCCCAATTTATTTTATTTTTTAAAAAAGAAGTTTAACTATTGATGGGCAAATTTGTCAACTTAATAGATGTTTATTTTAGTCAATTATTGCATCATCATATCAGCCATCTACTATTATTGATGAACGAATGATTAAAATCTTGACAGTGCAATTAACTCCTTTTTAAACACCACAAAAAAGTTTTATTTTATTTTTTTTTTAAAAAAAAATTAATGGTCGAGGATGCCTTTTTCCAAGCTTGTGAAGATCGCAAGCTACAAACAATAAGACACGCTTCTGTCTCGGTCCCGGAAAGTGCCAGCATGGCATTTTCGTGGGCCCCACATGAAGAGGTCCAATGCCGGACCAGATGGCCCCACTTCTGGTAACGAAAGTTGCCATGCTGGACGAAGGTTGTGTGCTTGCTCGCGCTGTTTTGTGGCTTCCATGTGTCACACATGCCTACGTTGGAAATGGAAAGCCTGCCTTTTGTGATGTTGAAGAGATTAATAAAACTGTTGTTATTATGAAATGGAGTTGACTAGAAGAAAGGCTCAAGTGTGGGCAAAGCTCCAATCTTTTTCTTGATTTGTGCCTATGTTTGTTTGACAACGTTAATTTTGTATGGAATTGTCCAAATGCTTAGCACCCATTAATGGAAAACAAAGGAGGGAGGGAGGGGGGAGAGAATCTGCTTAGAGCTAGCCCAGGTAGAAGAAGGCTTGGATGAATTGAATGGATTTATTCACTTTGATGTTTTGCAATAAGAAATTGATTTTATTGCATATATTCTCGTTTTCTTGTCACGTTTAGGATGGAGTTGAGTGAATTACTGTCTAAATGCTCAGCACCCATATTGAAAGAGCGAGAGAGAGAATTTGTTCGACTTGTGTTTGGTTGGTGTGTCGAGATGGAAAAAATTAGATACAGAGAAAGGGAAAATCATGTTTTGATCAGGGAGATGGAGATCAAAACATAAAATAAATTTATTTCTAGAAGTTTTGGAATTAATTTTTATTTTTAAAAAACATGAGGTATAAGAAAACATGTCTTTTTATTTTTATTGTCTCGGTCTTTTTATTTTAAGAAAATAACAAAACACTACTTTAATACATAATATAATCAAATAAGAAGATAGAAAGTCTGTTATCGATTGTTATTGATATTCAAAAGAAACCAACCCAAAGTTGTACCGTACTTTTTTGACACGATTTATATGTGATTATGTGAACATGATTTTTTTTTTAAATGTAGATAGAAGCTCAATAAAAGTAATAGCAAGGGTAAAAAGACAGAGTTTGATTGAGTTATTTGAAGGATGAATTTGTATGTAAGTTTGGGTTCATATAGATATGAAATCTTAGAGGGGAATCCTGCCTATATGCCGGTCATGGATCTGGGAATCGGGTCGTGACACCACCTCTACTAGGTAATAACATCAACTTTGTTAAGGAATTATCTTAATCTAATAGCTTAAGCTATTAGGTGAGGTTTCAAGATATGATTGGATTGAGATGGTTCTTTAATATGATATTAAAATCTTGTTGACCAAGCGATCACGAATTTGAATCTCATCACTTTTATTCCATTTAATAAAAAGCACAATGTAGTGTGAGTCTGCATAAGTTTCATGTTCAAAGAGTTTTTATTTGAGGAGGTATGTTAAAGAATAATATAAATCATATTTTAGAGACGTCTCACTTAATAACATAAACTATTAAATTGAGATGGTTCTTTGATAGACTCTTAAATAAAAAAAAAATAGAAAATTAAAAATTAAACAAGAAATCTTGGAAAAATTAGTATATGGTATAGTAGTCGGATCAAAAGTTATAATTTTTTTTATTATCATTATATTGGTTTAACGGAATCAGATTTTTTTTACCCAATCCTATCCTATTTATTCATAAAATTATTTGTCAGACTATCCGTATAATTTATTGTATAATTTGTTGGTGACAAATCTTAATCTGATTGCTTGAAATGCTAGCTTAGCTAGATAATTAGTTCTTTAGGATCATATTATTTTACTAACAAGATTAAAAAAGAATGAAAAAGAGATTATCTATTTCAGGCAATTTAAATGTCTTTTGACATTTGATTGATGATACAGTGGGATCACGAGGTGGTACATTTGACGCCATTAATGGAGGTGAACGAAGGCTAATGGCATATCTTCGTAGCAGATGGAGAAAGTACAAACCGATCAAATGTCGCTTGTGGAAGATAGATATAGGGACCCATGATTCCAATGGCGTTGACCCATGCTCAGCTATCCCTCACCCAAACCAGCACAGCAGCTTCTTCATCACTCGATCGAGAAGCCCAATGCTTGATCTAGAATATCTTTAATATTGTATATGGAATATGTTCATCTCTTGGATCATGATTCAATCTCCACTTAATTCATATTCACATTCGTAAATATCTTGTGGTATATATCATTTTTGAATTATATATAAAGATTATTCAACTTTAACCCAGCTTCCACTAAAGCCTAAAATTCTTTACCACGAATAATTATCAGAGAAAAAAAAACAAGATAAAAAGAAAAAGAAAAAAGGAGGAATAAAAAGATGAATAATAAAAATCAATTATTGTTATATTAAATTTAATTTCTTAAATCAATTTATACTAGTAAATACTAAATCAATTTATACTAGTAATACTAAGGCTTCGTTTTGTTATATATATATATATATATATATATGTTGATGGAAAAGAGATTTAATCTCCAATATCAAAAGTTGACTCAAGAATATATATATCTTGATTGTATAGAACTTAAAAGGGAAAAATTAATATATGGTCACAACTCTAACAAATAACATGTTAGTAGTTAGTGCATTTATGGTGCTAAATATGCATTAAACATGTTTAAAATGATTAATGATCTTGATTTATAACAAGTAGTTCATAACATGGTGTGGGTGTTATCAATAATGGAGTATATAAAGCAAAAACAAACTATTAAATAACAAAGTCTATTCTGAAAAATAGTAAGATTTGTTACTTATTTCATACAAATTAAGCAATAAAACCCTGAACATAATTGAGCACAATATACGTGGAGTAAAAGAAGAAGAAGAAGAAGAAAAAGATGCTCTTTATTTATTTCTTTTGAGGTTTATTCCATTCAAAAACATTGAATCTCAACACAATAATTTAAGTTATTAAATGAAGCTCTAAGATATGATTTATATTCTTTACTAACACATTCCTTCAAATAAAAGCACTTTGAACTTTAAACTTGCACACCTTATACTTAATTTTCATCAAATAAATTAATGAGGATGGTGAGATTTAAACTCGTGACCGCTTAGTCATCAAGACTCTGATACTATATCAAAAAACCATCTCAATCTAATAATTTAAGCTGTTAGGTGAGATTCCAATATATGACTTATATTATTTTCTAACATGTGGATTGTCAATCCGATTTTTTGACTGGTTTTGTTTTTTTAATTAAAAATTATTGTTTGATTTGTCAAACCAAATTTCAGACTAAATTATTTGATCAAAATATCTGGTTAGTTTAATCTTCAAAGATTTTGCATGGTCAGGGTAGGTTCCAAGCCAAATTTTGATTTATCAAGTTGGACTGAGTTGTATAATTATTAGTTGATCGATCAACCTTGGAAGATTGATTTAAAACTACATACAGGCCAAGTTCCCGGCCCCTTCACAATAATCAATCAAAATCCCTTCCTTTCTGATAAAGCAAGATCGATAGTAAATCCAAACCCGCCATAAAAGCTAGCCTACCTGATCCCTGATAAGAACAAGCACACATTCTACATTGCAGGTAGGTTTATTTCCATTCAAACCCAGGGGGGTTCACACTGCCAGGAAATTAAAGGAGTGGAGCTAGCCGTGAATTAATTCCAAATATTGAGATGAAAGACATGCCATCTTCCACAGTCCACACCAAACAAAAGAAGTGGGCTCACGGGTCGCCTTCCACTCAATGACTTGATGAGGAAAAAACAAGCATCAATTTGACGTCTGGGAAACTTCTTGTTGGTTGCTGCTACCTTTCCCCCCCCTCCTTCCCTCCCTCCTAGTATCACTTCAATTCCTGTTGTTTTGATCCATCCACAGGTCACATTGATCTTGCCATCCACTAGAGCTTCTTGCATTTTCACAGTACCCCAAGAAGAAAAAATAAACCATGGTATGGTCCATGTTGGAAAATTTCCTCTGAAAATTAAAAGAGAGAGAAGATGCTTTCCTATTCCCTTATCAGTGGTGATCAAGAACAAGCTTGCCCTCTCTTTACCTTTGAGCAAGAATATGGAGTCACCATCTATGCCCATTGTGAAAAAAGCATGGCTTGGTTTGGCTCCTTGCTGATGCCTTTCGGTGCTGAAGGAGGATATTCTGCCATTGCCCCACAATTCGTTTATGGTAAGTCTATGTTTGTGTACTTCACTAAAATGAAGGTTACACAATTTTACTCTTGGATGAGTAATGTTCACCGATAGATATTGATATCTAAAAGTTAGGTTGATTTATAGTTATCTATCCATTAATGTTTTAAAAATCATAAAGATTTGGATTTTCTATTTAAGTCATGTTCAAACTTTAAAAAAAAAAAAATTACGATAATATATTAACAAAACTATTAAACCTAACCTTGTTCATAAGTGAAAGCTATAATAACATTAATAACATAAAAAATATAAAAGACTTGATAAGTGAAAAGAATTGCGAATTTGAATTTTAAATTTGCAGTTTTATTTTTTGAAAAATAATACTAATAGCATATGCGTATTTTAAAGGTTTACAGAACTTTAAATAGTTTAGAAAATCCAATTTTAATTTTTTTGCAAGTTTTTTATTAATATTTTTATCGGTTTATATATTTTTTTATATAAATATTTAAATTATTAATTTAACTAAGAACTCGGGATTTAAATTTATTTTTAACCTATGACTTTTTTTACATTAAAAAAAAATTGTTCTGCCCTCGACGACTCAGGGCAACATATCTTTTAATAACTATTGCTATTCTCATCTCACTTCGTGCATTTAAATAGCGTAAAACAAGTACAACAATAAAATGAAGAGAAGCCTTTATTAATTTGTTTAAAATGTTTTTTTTTCTTTTACCCAAATTGTTTTGTATAGGGGAATTAATGTCATGGAAATTAAGATATCTTCAAATATTTCTTTCTTGTTCTAGAGAATAAAATATATTAATCTATATGATATATAGTTCAAATAATTAATCAGAACCCTTCGCCCATTCTGATATTAATTCAATCGATGCATAGATCAGTCATAGTTTTGTGCCGTAAGGATTTCGATCAATCCATAGTTTTGGTTATTCATACAGCTAGCAAATCTCTTTATCATCATCAAAATGTATTTTGTTATGAAATTAGCGTCTGCTAGTTTTAATCACGCCTTGGGAGAATTTTTATTTCCTATAAAAAAAAATTAGATTTTTTTAATGTATTTTTGTAATTTAAAAAATATAAATTCAAATCAAAAAACTTATACACACGTTTAATCAAATAAATCAAAAACAATGTGTGCAAATAAGTAAATAAAAAATCATTAACAATACCTAGAAATAAAACTTAAAAAATCAAAAGACATGTGTAGATCAAGATATTTAATCTTGAAAGACCGAATATTTATCAGGTTGTGTTTGCTAAATTTATTTATGAAAATAATTTTTTTATTTAAAAAAATAATAATAAAAATTGAGATATAAATAAAATTGATCGAATAAAATAAAAGAAGGGAAAAACATTATGCAAGGCTGCACATATTAGAAATATTATCTAAAAATATTTTTTTTATTTTACAAATAAATTTTATCCATACAAAAGATAAAAAAATAATTATAAATGAATCATAAAAACTCTTCAAATTTAAATGCATAACTAAAAAAAATAATCATCATTTAAAAGAGGTTTTTCAAACAAAATAAAAAAGAGAAATGATACTAATTCAAATATAAATTAAAAACATTGAGAGAAAAAACCATAAAAAATCATTATTAATATATATATATAAAAGCAAAGGTTAGGCGCTATTGGGTTGGGCTAGCTAGGGTCGGGCCAGCTAGCGTGACCTATTTTGTTGAATTAAATTCTATTCGATATGATATATATTACTTTAATAATTATACGAGTACGAAGTGTCTATTATGTCTCGATATTGGTATACTTGTCAGTAATTCCATGCTAACGGAGAGTAGTTAGTTTATGTGTACATGATATTTCGTATACTTAGCTGGTGAGAGAGGTATCAGCTTGTGATGACTGATCCTCCCACAATGATCACCTTCAAGTGTATCTAGTTATCTTCGAATGTCATCTGATATCTGATATGTATTCCACTACTTTATGCTAACATGCTTGGTATAATAGTATGCATGTTTATATCAAGATATATTGAGACTTGCAAATAATTAATATCTAAAATGTATATTAAATGTTATTCCGTTACTAAGGTTGTTTAACTCACCCTTATATATTTTTAATATTATTTCAGGTTTTTAATTTCTATTAACCGGTAGATTTTGTTGAGTATTCTTACTTCTTTAATTTTGGTTGGTATACCTTACTTATTCTGTATGATTTTCATTTTAGTTTTTATTGGGTGTCTTAGATGCTCAAATATTACATTGTTTTAATTAAGTTAAGATTTTGACGATGTAATAGATATTATAGATTATTTATTTTATTTTATTTTGATGATGATGATGAAATATTTTAAAAATTATAAAACGCTATAAATTTTATATAATTTATTTTATAACATGTATAGTCTGAGATTTAATAAAAGTGAGAACACCACTCCTGTATTAGCGATTATGAACTCGAGATTCGGTTTCGTTACAGTATCAAATTGAAGATGACAAAGAGATAGACCTCAGAAAGTCGTAGTCGCCGCAGGATTGGATTTCTAAATCTTACACTTTATTTATAATTCACTCGCAGCCGTGGGGTATCAATATCCCAGGCCGTTCCCACAGTGAGAGTGACCTAACAAGCCCCATTGACCTTTCGTGTGCTCTGCCTAAGCCTTTCTTTCTCTCTTTTAGCTCCGAGTGAGAACAGAAAAGTGAAACCTAATAGTGGCCAGTGGCCTGGTGGTCCAAAGTACGGTAACGTTTCTCCCTGTCTGGACCCCCAACCCCTGCTATGGAGGTCCAAATCCTTCTCAGTTACTAGACACCACAATTTAATCTATTTTAATTATTACTAATCTTTTATATTTAATAAGAATGATGATATATAATAAGGTAATTCTCTTGCCTTGAGGCATGTGGCTGGCGTTAGTGTACAATATTCTGAAACTATTTGTGCTGAGTGGCTGCAGTTTGTGCACTATGGATTCAATGGGGGATAACCCTTCACATCACGAACAAATGCAAGCAAATAGTGTCCTCTCCTCGATCATATATATATATATATATATATATATATATATATATATAATAACAAGTTGGAAATTTGAAGCAAAGATTCAAGGACCACTGCCTTGGTCACCTTTTCTTTCCCTTTACAGCAACGGCATGGTTACATTCTCAAAATGCTGTGGTGCATGTCTATGTCGTATGCATATTTGCATCAGCACCACTTACGATCTCATCTATTGTTTTATGATTTGCCATACTAGTCGTCTACTTGGAGGAGATATTTAGTTACTATTTCATAATAAAAAAAATTGAAGATAATAGAGACAAGGGCAACATGTTTTATATAAAATATTAAAGTTAACTCAAAAAATATTTATTTTTATATTTGTCTCTTAATTTCTTTATCTGCTGTGACATTGAAAACCTGGGGCTGAAAAACATGGGTGTTTTGGTACATGCGAAACCTTGAAATTGAATCCTGCATTCAGAGATAAAATTCATGAGAAGCATGTCCAATATTATGATGTCAATCAAACAATGTCTTAATCTGCTATACATTGTCACACATGATCCCTCCATCTGCTCTCCCCTCTCTAGATTCTCACAAACAATGTTTCCATAGAAGAGCAACAAAATATAGCACCCTAAGCTCAAAAGATTTTGAAAGATTAAACCAAAAGGAGGGATTGGATTAATAGAGATGGAAATTAATTATATGTAGCATCAAGTATTGTGCTTCAATATCTTATTATCATACCATATAATACATGGCAAAATTGCTTACAACCTTAACATTGGCTAAACTAATTAAGATTCCACCAGAGGGACAACATTAATTATTAGTTACATAACAGAGCAAGCATTAGGGTTTTCATCACTGAAAATCTGAGGAGCATAAGCAAACTCAGAGTAGTACTTTGATGGCCAATATTCACTTCTCTTGATATCTAGGTTCTTGTCATCCTCTGCCTTCGCTTCTTCTCCATCTTTCTTTTCTCCTTCTTTTTCTTCCTTTTTCTCTTCTTTCTTCTCTTCTTCCTTCTTTTCTTCATCTTTCACTATGGAAGCTTGTTTTCTAGTCTTCTTGTACACATCATCCACCAGCTTTGATGGATCGACCACCCCTTTTACTATTACTTGATCATTGGTTAGGTTTGTTTCTACTGACTCTACACCTGCATGCATTGCATTAATTCCAAAGCAATCACTCAATGTTCAACTTGCTCTAGGATATGTGATTTTTGGGACCTTGTATAAAAGAATTGAATATGTGCACACGGAGGTATGAGAAGAAAAATCTCACTCCTTAGTGCCACTCTTTGGTGTTTTTGTTAGAATTAGAAAATAACACAAATTATATTTTGAGATTTTATTTAACCGTATGTTTAAGTTCCTGGGTTAAAATGATATCAAAATTTTAATAATTTATATTTTACACTCTTTTGAATTGAGATATTTTTTTACATAAACATCTAGTTACCAAATAAGAAAAATATCATAAAAAAGTGATTTGAACCAAAAACTTCATGGAAAACACCTCACGTGTATTATCTTGATTCAAGAGTTTGGCTTTTTCATAGGTTTATACAAAATTGCAAGATGATTTAATGTAAATATAAATACCTTGGATCTTTCGAACTCGCTTTCGTAGCACTTGAGCACATGCTTCGCAATGCATTCTAACGTTCAAGACTACAGTTACGACAGGAGGAGGCTGCAGCCATAAAATTGCATTAGAAAATATTGGTCAGATGGAAATACAAGTAATTCATAGAATGATATATGGCTCATCTAGAAGCAAGAAACAAATTTATGAGAAAAGTAGAAATCATAAGAGGAAAACAAAGTGTCCTTCATGTTTATTGATTTAGGCTTTCTCCTTTGTTGTTTCAGATGGAACATCTTCTTTTCCTTACACTTCAATGAAACCATAAGAGAGCTCTAAGGTTGCGTTGGTTAGTGTCCAAGACAGAAGGTATATGTACAGAAATAACAAAAACATATTTAGTGACTGATATTCACCCAAAAATTGTTCGTTGTAGAGTGAATTTCTATTATTTAAAAAAAAAAAACATGAACACATATCCTAGTCTCCATTATACCTATCTTTTATATCCTAAAATAGTAACAAACACTATTTAAAATACTATAAAACAAGACACTCAATCCAAGATTTTAAACAAGTTATGCCATATCAAAGTCATCTAGTAAAAAATAGGATTTAAAAACTTTTTAAGCCATGATCTAACTTTATTGTGGATGAAGTTTGACTAGTGTTTTTTATTTTCATGTGGGGGTGAATGCAATAGTGGCCATATGAAGCCAACAGGCTCAATACCCAACAAGAGTGAGACAGAAACCACCAAATTCCATTAAGACCACCATCCTCGAGACACTTGCAGCTCATGCCGACCAAACAGTAGATTGTACTCGGTACATTAGGATAGGATCCTTTCGTTTCATGCTTTTCAATTTATTTTCCAGAGCACATGTTTTCTTGAACTGAAAAAACAAGCCATATGCTAGTTACACAATAGCTAAAGTAGTTTTTGTAACATATTGATGATTTTGTTTACAAAGCTAAGGACAAAAGGTGATGATCATAAAGAAAAGGGCTCCTCGTGCTCTTGTCAATCCTCAAAAATTGCGGGGGAAATTGTGGTCATCAAGCAAGGAAACAAAATTTCCGAGCATGTATAGGCCCATAACAATAAATTTGAGGATTCGTGGGGTCAAAACCCTAAATGTTCTTTCTCTTTCCTTGCAAAACGTGCCCAATACTGCTGACCTGTTTTGTTACTTTCATGTCAGCATGGAAACAGCACTCACAAGAGTCACAGTAGGTAATAGGCAAGCGGGTAAAGTTTATAAATTTGCCTAAATGACACCTTATCGTTAGGACTGCCAAGTAAAAGCCTACATAAAGTCAATATAGGATTCTCCACCCTAGCTTTAGTGGGTCAAAAATAGAGAGTGAGGGCTAACTTGTAGTTGAAAAAAGTAAATAAATGGTAATGATTGTGTGTGGAGAGTAGTAGAATCTTTGAAATTTTTACCTCATCTTTTTTCTCTTCTTCCTTGGGTGGATCTTTGGCTTCCTCTTTCTTCTCTTCAGGCGGTTTTGGCAAGGGTGAAATTAGCTCCACTTTCCGGCCGCTTTTCTTTTGCAGCCTCTCACATACCTTTGATGGGTCTGCTGCTTTGCCTTTCACCACCACCTTGCTTGCTTTGCTATCTGTGCTTACTTCCTCCACTCCTGTCACCCATATTTTCCAAATCCGACCGTTAGGTATTGTGATTGGAGCGGGTTGGGTCAAAAATTGTTATTTAATAACTTTTTTGAAATCATAGTTTTGAAAAATTATGTACAAAGCTGAGATTTAATGTACTTTTTCAGAACCATGATCTTAAATGCAAACCATAGATTTGGAAACGTAAGCTCGAGCGGAGTAGAAATAGATAAAATATTAAGGATATAATATATATCTACTGCCCTTTTAAGGAAAAATCATTGATTATACTATGGTCTTTCTTTATTTAAGATGACGATAATGTTAGAGGTGATATTTAACACGAATTCTAAGGTAATGATGGTTTGATCTGTAATTAAGTAAATGTTTTGGCTTTGTAATGTTTGTAATGTTAGTGAAGTACAAGTCCTTTCGATATTATGACATGCAATTTAACCTTAATTAGGTGTATAAAACAAAATTCACTATGTCTCTTTCCTAATTAAGAACAATTTCCGAGTTTAGAAAGTTGAACGTTCAAGCATGGTTTAGTTAAAGATGGTAAAGCAAGAAACACCTTCAAATCCTTTCAAAGCTCTTGCAACTTTCCTGGCACAAGCTTCACAATGCATATCAACCTTGAGCACAATCTCTGGAGGCACTTCTTCTTTCTTTTCTTCCTTCTTCTCTTCTTCCTTAGCCTCTTCTTTCTTTTCTTCCTCTTTTTTCTCCTGTCGAAGAGAATTAACACCCCAAAATTATCAGCATCATCTCTTGCAATTGTTCTATTTGAATAAATAAATAACTCCGTACACAAGAAAGAAAAAGAAGACTCACTTCACCCATTTCTGAGATGATTCTCAAGTATTCTCTGCTTCGGAAGCTATTGACAAATGTAGCTAGTTATGCACACAAACACTCAGTATGTTCAGTAACAATGAGCTAAGCTTTCTGGCTTTTTTGCTCTCTCTCTCTGTGGGTGTGGTGGAGGAGGAACATTTATGTAAGGTGGGGATCCTCAAATCTGATGTGGATTTGTTTGAGGCACAGAGCATTTATAGGGGATAGCTTCTCTTTTCAGTGATGAAGTTAAAAATAATAAAAAATATTCTACACAACAATATCAATATCAAATATAGCTGACTCAGCACCCCCATAAATTGCCCTTCATTTCCTCCTAAATGACCTTCGTGCTGGGGATAACGCAGGAGTCAGGACTATTTACAATAAATGAAATATTAATGTTCAATTGAATTCCAATGATGAATGGACATGTATACGTCATGTGATTTTGTTGATCTACACATTAAAATAATAATAATAAAATTATACTTGTTTATCACAAGTCAAATATTTTTACTTTTTATATATAAAAAAATTATTTAAGTTTTTTAATATATTTTAATAGTTCAAAAAATATAACAAATCAAAAAATTTATACAATCAAAAAAATAAAAAATTATGTGCGTTAATAAATAAATAAATAAATTATTATTATTAATGACACTTAAAAACAAAACTTAAAAAATCAAGAGACAAATATAGATCAAGATATTGAATCTTGAAAAATAAAACATTAAATTGATTGAATAAAATAAAAGGAAAAAATAAATAACATGTAAGACTACACATCTTAAGAATATCATCTAAAAATAAATATTTTTTATTTTCAAAAACATAATTTATCTATATAAAAGATAAAAACAAAATCATAAATGAATAAAAAAACCATTCCGAAAATTAAACACCTAAGAGAAAAATTAATATTTTTTAAAAGAGTCCCCTGAACAAAATAAAAGATATGAGATTTTGTCTTTTTTTTTTGTTTTTTTAACCGCTCACGTTACTTTATTTCCTTTCAATTGCATTATTTAAAGTTATATTTTCATGACAACCATAGTTATCAAACCCGGTCTGGGGGTTGACCTGGTCAAAGAGCCGGGTCTTGGGTTACACGGGTTGACTCGGGTCAACTTGAAAAAATTAAAAAATAATATTTGACGTTTTAATATTTTATATGAAAAAAATAAAAAAATAATCAATGTGAATATATGTTATACATGTTGTAAACAATTAAGTTTAAAGCATTATTTGAAAAGGTTTTTTATCCTACATTGAAAAGATATTATCTTATTCTTCTAAGTTAAAGTATTTAAACCAAAAAAGGTTTTTATCCCACATTAAAAAAACATAACTTTTACCTTGTGAACATAAAGTATATATACTAAAAGGCTTCAAATCCCACATTAAAAAAATAAAACATTATTCAAGTATTTATATAGTGAATTTTAAAATGAGTTAGTAATCAACTAAAAAATATAAAAAAGAGGGTGTCTAGGTAGGAGAAAAAACACATTTGAAAAAAAAAGACTCTACCGGGTTTTTGTCAGGTCACTCAAGTTCTGGGTGGGTCGGCAAGTCGATCAGTTTACTCCGGGCCAATTACAGGTTTAAATTTTGAATGAAACAGACCTGGTCAAGGCTCCGGGTCACCCAAATTGTTTTTTTTTAAATGCTTGATATTTTATTATTTCATATAAAAAAATTAAGAAACAATCCATGTAGATATAAGTTATATATGTTGTAAATAATTAAGTTTAAAATATTATTTCAAAAGGTTTTTTTATCTCATATTAAAAAAGATACTATCTTATTCTTCTAAATTGAAGTATTTAAATCAAAAAGGTTTTTTTTTTTATCTCACATTGAAAAAACATATTTTTTTTTCTTGTGAACATATATTATATATACTAAAAGACTTCAAATTTCACATTTAAAAAATAAAATATTCTTCTAGTATTTATATAATGAACTTTGAAATGAGTTAGTAACCAATTAAAAAATATGAAAAAAAAAGGTTTTTGGGTAGGAGGAAAAACACATTTGAAAATAAAAAATCTTTACAGGGTCACCCGAGTTCTGGGTTGACCTGGTGAGGCGACCGGTCTATTCTGGGTTAATTACAGATCCAAATTTTGAATGAAACAGATATGACCAATGTTATTGGGTCCAGGTGGCAGCATGACTCAACGCTATTGGGTCTTGGTGGAGTAGGGCCCACAACTGTTGGGTCGTGCTGCGCAGTAGGACCCACTATCATTGAGTCTCGCAATAGAGCTAGACCCACTAAAACATGGGTCTGGCTGCGCAGCCGAATCCCCTATCCTGATAATATTACCTAAAATAATATTATATTATAATATTTATGAATTGTTTGGTAATGGATTTTATTGTTAAAACATTATGTGATATAATATAAATATATAAAGTATATGATGCAAATAAAAAATTTATTTAAAGCTCGATCAACTTTAATATAATAGTATTAAAATTATATATTTTTTTAATACTTTTATTTTAAAGAGTTTATTGTGATTATATGTGAGACATGTATTAAAAATATGACACATAAGATTTTTATGCCACTATTTAACTATTTTTTGAATATTAATAAAATTTGTTAAAATATATAAATCATTTAGTCCAATCTAAAATAATCAAAGATAACACACTACAATTACCAAGATATTTTTTAAAAATAATATTACTAAATTAATTCTTCTTTTATGTCCATTAAATATAACATAATCCTTTAATACATGATACAACTTTCCTCTTTTTTTTTTTATCCTTATTTCTTTATTTTTTTTTATCGAGAGAGAATGTGCATATACTACATTTGTCATCATTGTTAATGTGCTAGTATTTTTGAAACACAAAAATAAATATGTTTTCATAAGAAAATTCAACGTAACTTCAAATGAAAAAAATTATTATCACCCAACTTTTATATAATATAAAAGAAGTTTTATCAATTTATTTACTCGTTACCGTATGAAAAATAAATAAATAAGAAAAAAGAAAAAAAATTAAAGTGTTGGGTCCTGCTGGGGGCAGGACCCAATGTTGTCTGATAGATCCTCCTACCCGCAGGACCCAACACCATTGGTTGGGTCCTGATAGCAGCAGGACCTTACGTCATTGGATTCTGGTGGCAGCAGGACCCGGGAACGCAACAACACTTGTTGACTAAAATACTGAAAGACAACGCCTTTCATGGACGTTACAGTGTTGTTCACAATGCAAACACTTTATGTCTACACTGTCGTTCTTGGTGTAATGAGTCTATATCCACAGTAAATGTACAATATTTTTCTCACGCGTTTTAAAATATAGTATAATATATAAAAAAGAAGGGGTCGGTTCATGCCCTAAGATAAAGATGAAGTCATGCAATTATAGGAGTGTTGAAGTAGCTTAAGAAGATATTTATATACTATATTGTAGTATATTTGACATGAAATGTTGGGCTTTGTTCATGTCGATCGTGAGCTTTATTTGATGCTTTTTTTTTTTTTAGGATCATAAGAGTCCAGAAAGATACTGATAAGGTTAGCTTTTGGATCCCCAAGAAAACTTTCCATTAAATTAGATTATTAAAGTGATTTAGCTTTCATATAATTCATTATTTATTTTCTATTAATAATTTATGATAGGGTAGGCTACCTGTGTGACCCAAATCTAAAAGTATTGCCTTCACCGACCGCCCGCCAAAGCATAAATTGTTTTTCGGCAAATGTCCTCAATCTTATAATTCATTTAAAAGTATCTTATAATTAAAAAGAGTATAATTCAAACCCCTAATGGCTAAAGGTAAGCAAACTAATTGTCTTATAATTCATTTATTAATCAATGGAAGTATTTTGGTTTGAATAAATCCCATGATATAATAATGCTTGGAAATACAATAAAATTGAAATAATATATATCTCAAATACAATTTAAGTTAAATATTGTCTCTTTAAAGAGTTTCAAAGGTTTTGTATGGAGTTTTATCTTGTAATTTTTTGTTCTTGATTTTTTATTTTAAGTAGTGTTAGTGAGGACTTTATATTTTAAAATTATAAAAATCCACTTCAAAACTATTTTAAAAATATATTTATTTTATATTTTTATTTTTCTGATGAAACACATTTTTATCTTATGTTAAATAACACTAATTAAATGTAAAAGTCTTATGATAACAAAGTATTTTCACAGCTCGATGAGTTTCAAAACCAAAATAATAATGCAGAATCTAGTTTGCTTGTCGCATGAACCAACATCATTAAACATCTCGTAATGATGTTTTTTTTTTTAAGTTAATAAAAGTGTATTTTGATTAGAAGAAAATTAAAGGATAAAATGTGTGAGCAATCATGCGAGAAATGGAGCCCACAATTCAGGACTCGAAGCCCGATGCTCTGATGAACACCGAAACCCAATTCCATGGTCGGTCTGGTAAGGCTATCGGTATCTTGAAAAGGCAAGGAAGGAAACGGGGGCACAGAAATGGGACCCATTATGTGATTTTGGAACCATTCAATGAATGACATCTGTGATGATAAGCATTATCATCTACCATGGGAGTCCTCTCTCCATTCAAAATGAAAACGGACACGCAAGCAATTGAGTAGAAAAAAGCTGGGAGAAGTTGACAGAATTTCCTGTCGTTACTCTAACAAGTTGAGAGCAGAGCACAACCAAAGAATCTCGAAAAGACAGAAATGTAAGGCCTTTGTATGAACTGGGTTGGAAGATGATTGGTCGGTCACCTATGAGCCATTGGAGAAATGGGTGTAAAAAAAATAGAAGATTAAGATGGTCTATCGAGGAGTCTTCGCAAGTTGAAAGTTTTGCTCGACGGTGGAAAGTTGCATTTTATGAATTTCAAATTGGGATATCATATTCTAGGCAGTAAAACAAAGAATTGCGGTCTAGATTAGATTTTAAATTTATTTTTTAAAAATTTATTAATTTAAATTTTATAAATTTTAGAGTTGTTAGAAACTTTCATAATCGTTAACTTTAGTGTTCATAAGATTAGTTGAAGTACACATAAGTTAGCCTGGATATTCATGTTAATGTAAAAAAACAATCTAACCCAATCAAACCTGATTATTAACTCGCTAAAAAAATAAAATGTTTTGATATGTATTTTTTATATAAAAAAAACTAGAAATTAACAAGTTGATTTGGATTAGATTTTATAATTATAGGTGAAAGGGAATCAATTTTTTTTTTAGATAGATTGAATTTTAAAAAATCAAAGAAAACATCAATGTTCCCTGACTTATTACTCCATGATAAATATGCAAGCTGTTTTATATCATTTTAATGTTTCAAACATTTCTCAATCGGGTTTTTTTTTTTTTATATTTAATTTTTCTTCTAATATGCATATTTAATGTAATATAAAATGAAGGAAACTTGAAAGAGAAATTTAAGGATATAGTAGGAGTATATAAAAATAAAACGTCTAAAATACTAGAAATCTAATTGATATTTTTTTTATGATTATAAATTTAGAATTGACTAATAGAATTACGTTAAAGATTAGAGGAAACCACAATTTAATCTTTAATCGACATGCTTATTCTCAGTCTCGAAACAAAATAACTTATCAACTGTATTTTTAATGTATATATCCCATCTCTATCTCTATCTCTTTTTTTCTTTTTCTTTTTTTTTCATGAAGAGGAATACGTGTTTACACCATTTAGATGAAAGTTGGATGAATCCTAGCTCTGTACTGGCTCCTAAGGAATTGGGACAGGAAATTCAAATAGATTCTTTGTTTACTTTTTTTTTTTTTATATCAAGAATATATATATATATATATATATATATTATAATATATATAATATAATATAAAAAGAAAACATGAGAGCAGAGGTTTAACTATGTAAATTGTAGCCTAAACCTCAGCCTAATTACAAGGAAGAAAAATAAAAAAAATAAAAAACCCTACTAATGAAGTAACAACATAAAAACCAAATGAAATTAAAACTTAAAGGAACCAAGTAAAAATATATTTGTGATTCCTATACAGATCAACACCTACGTATCAAAATAAAAAATTCAGATTTTTAATCCAACCTACGACAAAATAAAACAAATAACATAGAACATCTTTCTAGATTGACTATTCATCCTCAAATATCAAATTATTCCTAGTATTCTATATAGTCCAAACAATTTACATGAATTCTAATCCCATCCTTCAAGGCAACAAGCTACATATTTCTCAATCGAGTCCTCTATCAGTATGTTAATATTTCTTATCTGATGTGCATGCAGCTTTCATGCCATACGAACTAGTTTGTTTCGAAGAAAACTTGATGGAAAAACTTTCGAGCTCGGAGATTTGGATTTGATTGAGAAAGATTTCAAATGTTTGACATTGCAGTAAATTTTACAAAATATATTATTTTAGCCTTTACATAATCAATATTTAAAACATAATTATATAGGAGATATCTAATATAAAAAACAGAAGCAATTAATTTCATTAACGAAACATTTTTTTCTCTATAGCTAGCTAAAAAAAAGACACAAACTATCAAGAATATCGATGCATAGAAGAAGCCAAGCAAAAAGAAGAATGGCACTTTCTATGGATCAAAGGGTGATTCTGAAACATGATCATAGAATCGTGAAAGCAAAAGTCATGAAAATATATACCTGATCAAGACAACAAATAATTCCAACAGGTGGTCCTTCCATGGATGTATGAACGGTAATCGAAGAGAACCCATGGCCACGGAGAAGAAAGATTGATATTGCAGCTTTAACACCCATCCTTCTGAATCACAATCAACTCTCCATCTACTTTATGCTCCACAATCCATTCAATCTTACCATTTGCTTCCTGTCATTATCGCATATTATTATCATTTTATAATCATAGATATAGTCATAGTTATAAAATATGACTAAAGACTGATGTTATAGGTTTGCCAAGTTGGTCGGAATTAATTTATTTTTATCAAAATTAATCGCTTGTTTTTTCCGCAAAAGCTGATGTAGATTTAAATAAAATACATTTTGAAAACTAAAAAAAATTTAAATGTCAAATTTTGGAAGCTAGAACATGAAGTTTTGGGTTTGGAGTATAATTTAACATAAAATATTTTAATGACATGAAGGTTTTGCTTTTAATTTATTTTCCTAATTGTTTTTTTATTATTTATTTTGTGTTGAAATTATGGAAAACTGGTCATTAATTATTTTTTGCTTTCTCCACACAACCTTGCAAGGAAAAAAATGATATGTTTTGAAATTTTAGACTGAACACATATTTCAAATTATGTTACTTTTATTATTATTAATTAAGCCCTACAAGTGTTTGATCTTGCGTCCCAATACTGGGGTTCGGTAAGACATGAGATCAGAGCTTGGAAAAATACTTGGATCTACGATTCTGACTCGAAGAAAATGCCTCCAAGAAAAATCAGAATAAGAGAGATTTTGATTCTATTAAGGTCATATTTCATTACAAAATACAAATAGATGAGAGGTGTTTTAGGATGAAAAATCATTAAAAAAATATATGCTTTTGATATGAAACACAGGTTACATAATGTTCAGCTAATAAATTTGTTTATTTTTGTATTTTAAAAATGTTTGTTTTTGAAAAACATTTAATTTAATTTTATTTTTTTGCTTCAAATTAATTTTTTAAAGATAAAAAATATTATTTTAATATATTTTAAAGTAATAACCATCCACTACAACTCTAAATCTCAAACACCATAAGAATACCCAAAACCATGTTCAAAGAAGAAAAAAAATACAATCTTAGTTACGATCAGATGTAGAAAATAACTCTATTTTCTGAAAATGGAATTCAAGATTTTTCTTTAATCCATTCATAAAAATGTCAGTCCATAGCTTGTCAGCATTGAGCTTGAACTATACACTTGATATCGGATAAATGAGGCTCTCTCTTCATACCCCGGGCTTAAGCCAAGTGAAAACAACCACGGCTGCCATGGTTCATGTTTCTATTCAAGGACACCCCCTAGGGATAATGTTGCTAATGGCATGTTAATGGACATCAGATCTTTTCTTCAATCTACACCACAGTCCATTCTTGGTATGGATTGTTGCCCCTGTTACCAATTCTACCTCCTCTGGGGAACCTCTTAGCTCTACGTCGAATTTCTGTAACAATAAAGTCAAAGCTATGGTTGATTCCATGAGCGCAAATTGATCCCCAACGCATTTTCTTGGGCCTCCTCCAAAGGGTAAGAAGGCAAAATCTGATATAATCTGACAATGGCAACCATAATATATGTTAGGAAAGGCAAGGTTGTATGTTATGTTTGGAAACCAGAAAAAAGTTGGGAGCAGACCTCATTTGGATATAGAGCTCCTGGGCTTCGAGATGGATCGAAGCCACTCCATCCTTCAATCCCATCATTATTTCTTGCCACTAAGAATCTTTCTGGTTCAAATTCGTTAGGATTGTCCCAAAAATATGGAGATCTATGGAGATTATAGACCTAAACGAACAAGTACATACCAGTAAACTTACATAGAGCGTGCTAAAGTAGAAGAAGGAAGTAAAATACTGAAGTTTCACAGTGCAATGAATTCTAAAGCGTTAATGACAACGGAACCAAAACAGATGGCAATAGAAATGCTTCAACTTACCGATACAAAGATATCAGTCCCAGCAGGAATTGCATAACCGTCTGTGTCTCCTTTGTATCCTCCTGTGCAATTTAAGTCTCTTGCTTAATTCAAATGTTGCATATTAATTTTCAGGAATCAGTTTGGCTACTATTTATCCTATGGTTACCAGTGAGAAATACCTGGCAAAACATCTGGTTTGAGGGAGCGTCTAATCAGCAATGGTGGCTGAGGATACAAACGAAGAGACTCAACCACAATAAGTCGAATGTACCTGAAAGCATGGAAGAAAAAGTATTGCGAAAAAATTATGTGTATATTCATTTGATATGAATGTCTATTAATTTTTAAAAACTATACAGGAAAATGCACAGCCTGGTTTTTGGAACACAGCCACCAGTGAATATAAACAAGTTTGCATGAGCACGTATAAAGGGAGACTCACTTCAACTGTTTAATCAGCTCGAAAGTCAGCCTCCCCTGACCCAGCACTTGATCAATCTCTGCTTGAGCTTTCTTCATTTTGGAGGGATTCTGCAATTTCAGAAATAGTGTAAATCAGACAGACATCAGCTTGTAGTGGATGAAAGAAATTATGAAGCAAAAGCCATAAGAGATAAGGCATTACTTCACTGAAACAGTACGAGACGCTGCACAAAATTTGTTTGGGAAGAGTCATACCTGTGCAAGAAGGAAAACAGCCCAAGTAAGCACTGCAGCTGTTGTTTCATGACCCGCGATGAGCATTGTCATCAGGTCATCTCTTAGCTGTAAGAAAGAAAAGGAACAAAAGTTGGTAAACCATGGATAGTTGTATGAATTTCATGACTACAACACATTCCAAATATTGTACACATGCACAAAAGGGGATACAATCCCAAAACTGGCCATCTACAATAGATCATACAGGCACAAAACAATTTGGATTCATGAGGATGTGAACGATATAGATATCCCAATCAAATTAATTTTGTGGTTATCAACATCAGAACAAGAAAATATTCACCTGACGGTCATCAACATCAGCTCCCCGCATATCAACTAGAAATCGTAGAAGACTTGCATCCTGCAAACTTTACAGTTACAATGCAGGACTCAAAGAATTTTTTTTCTTCAAAATTTGGCAAAATAACTACCCATCGTTCTTTAAATCAAATAAATGCAACTAGCATCTGTTTGATACAGCTCTGTAGAATATGCCCACCTTCAGATTTGAGTAGTCCCTTTGCTGCAGTTTCTCAACATCTGTTTCCTATCAAACAAGGCAACAAAGATCAAGATAGAAGCACAATATTTTTCTCCATATTGTTTTAGCTCATCCTAAAGCCCACAAGCAGCACAAATCATATTAATCTTCATCTTTATTTATCATGCAGTTGGATTGTTTCTTACCTGTCTGGTCTCTTTTGCATTTCGTATGAGTCCATCAAGGCACTCATTGATAACTTTGAGATCTTTCTGAAACTTCCTTTGTCTGGGGACTAACCACCTTGCTAGAGGAAATTTCCAGTAAGGAACGTAGAAAGTGGATCTATGCTCAGCTTCAAAAAGAGCACCATACACTGCCTGTGATAAGTTTTAAAAGGGTTAATCATAAAACTTCAGCATCCAATGTCGCTGACATCAACGCAAAATCATTACATTGCTGTGGAAAAAATCATGATAAACTATAGCCAATTTAAAAATTATAACTTCAATACTTCAGTTGAAATAAGTCAATGAAACTATCTTAAAACTAATTTTTTTGTCACCAGATCAACACTGGCACAACAAACAAATATGTAAAAGATAGCAGGTTGAAAATGCATCATTATGATAATATTTTCACCAACCTTAATCACGGGTGATTCCTTTGTAACTGAACCAAAGTCATAGTTGAAGACACCAAGGCCAATAATATCAAGAGCTAAACTTGAAAACTCTGCTTCAAGATCCAACTCAACTGTCTTCTTGCCATGCAAGTCCTCTCCTCCAAGAAGTTCCTCAATTTTCAATATTGATCTTTCTGAACATTGAGTGAATACCTTGACCATAGCTTCCAAGTACAAGGCATGAAACCCAGGAGCAATTACTAAATAAGCAAAAGAAGAAGCTTTGATTAGAAATACTTATACTGACTTCATTATGAAACTCATTAAAGGCAGTTGTAGCTCAAAATAAACATTTTCCAATTGACTTCAGCAATTAAGCCAAATTGACAAGTTTTTTGAGTTCAAGGACTAAATTCAACATTTCAGGTGACAAGGACTAACGAGAATGAATACAAGCCAAAATCTGTTCTCATTATGTAGGAAAAACTGAGGCAATAATGGAAGTTATGGCAGAATTGGCACAGCAACAGTCCTAATTATTTAGGAAAAACTGGGGCAATAATGGGAGTTAGGGGCTTGATTTAATTTTATTTGTTATTTAGGAAAGTTATTTTAATGGAGATGAGCCAAATTCTATTCTCAAAATATATGTTATTTTAAGTTTGATGTCTTTTGATCCAATTTTTACTTTAACTAAATGTCTGAGAATCTGCCTTTGTTTGATTGAGGTTGTTGGCGGCTCCTCACATATTGAGTTTTAAGAATAATAAAGAATCTTCCAGTTCTTTGAAAGAAGGGGGATATTTATAGTGGTAACAAAAGCGGAATTAGATCATGAATAGCCAAGAAATACCAATCAACTAAAATTTAATTCAAGACACCAATTTTAGGCAGTGCATTGGACATCAGGATTCTAGCTGACACCATTATTCTTTTACTATTATTGTTCTTCCCACTAAAAAAACCAACGTCATTGCTGAAGAACAACTTGGCACAACATATCTGATTATCAGTTCAACACAACAATTCTACTAAATTAACAGATGACTTACCGGAGGCAAAACTGGAATTGACTAACAATTATCAGAAAGACTAACTAACACGAGCTCAAAATCCATTTGGTACTCAATGACTAGCAGAGGTAAACAGTCCAAATACAAGAGTGACAACTTGCTCACCTTTTCTCCTTAGCTTCCATGTCTCAAAGTCAGCAGGTATAAGTCCTTTTCCCATTATTGGTTCTAGGATATCGGCGAGAACTCCCTAATTAAAACATTAAAGTCTCAAAAACAAACAATATAACAAAAAGTAATCAAGTGCTAGAACGTGATTTAATAAGAAGATTGAAAAATCCAAAATGACAAAAGCATTGTTGAAGCCTGACTATAGGCAGACAAATGCACCATCATTCTCTCCAAAGATTCATGGAAACAAACATTTCCAGATCTTTTTTTTGTTTTGGATTAGCACTAGGTATCCGAGCCGAGACCCGACTAATCCCAGGGGTGCACAGGCCCTCGGCAAGGAGTTTCTCACAAGTGCACCACGGTTAGTTCATGGGTTTTGCCCAAGTCCGATGGCCCCATGGAATCGTTTGCACTTGGCAAGAGTGTCGAACTTGGGATCTTGGACAGGAGCACACTGCCAAGTCCCAGCTCTTCTCCGCTAGGCGAACCCCATGAGGTTCATTTCCAGGTCATATCACATACCAGCTACTTTAGAAGCACCAATTTTCTTTCAAACCTCTATATGTACCCAAAGGCATGTAAATCTCATCATTTAAGTTTCCAATGTTATAATGGATTTCTTTTCTTGGTCATCTATCTCACCGATGGATTCATGTCTCAATTGAAATTTTTTCATGCATGACCTTTGTCACTGTAAATTCAAAAGGAAGCAAGAAAACTAAAATAATTTACAGGACAGGGTCTATTCCAGCCAGCAAAATATAAAACGATACCTTGTCATAAGAAAATGCGTTTTCTCGAAGAATATGTCTTGCTACAATGGGGTCTGATACAACAACAAATGCTTTTGGCCCAAAGGCAAGTTTATACACAGATCCATGCTGCCACATGAATTAGAATAATAAGTTAGGACATCAGTTATGAATAAGCAATGCATGACCAAAGACAAAAAATCCTGAACAATGTGCTGTTGTCTCGTTGAACAACACAGTCATTGTGCGGCTACAAGTATTACCGGAAGCCCAATAACAGAAACATCAGAAAAGATCAAAATTCTTTTTCCTTGGCTAGTTAAAGAATAAATATTCAAATTGAAGAACCATCCACAAACAGGCTCATGAAATGGAAAGTAGTCGAGTACCTCTATGAACCAATCATATAGTGAGAAACAAGTATTACCAGCAGCCAATAACAGAAACATGAGAAAAGATCACAATTATTTTTTTCTTGGCTCATTAAAGGATCAATATTCAAATTGAAGAATCACCCACAGGCAATCTCATGAAACGGAAAGTAGCTGAGTACCTCTATGAACCAATCATACAGTGAGAAGAAGAGGGGACGACTGAACAAATCAGATACTGCGCCTTCAGCTATAGGCATTGACCCTAGATTTCCCCCACTTAACAAATTGGTAAGCAGGTTGCTAGCTTTGTCCAAAGGGTTCCCGGTTTTCGGCTCTTCAGTGCTGGTCGACTGGCATCTATATTACAATAACACATAACAAATTCACCATGGACACAATCAGTCTAATAAATTACTTTGATACAACAAAAAGAAGAAAAACATGAATTCAACTGGCTAATGCTTCTAAAATTTGAAAAATCAAAATATCCAATTTCATATATATATTTTTTAATTAGGTCCCATTTCCATTCTCCTTATAATCTACATAAGTCTCTCAAATAACAACCAAGCCAAGCAATGAAAAGGATGAAAGTTTTGATTCAGACATGTCTGCTTCAAACTTCAGACATAAAGAGAATTAAAAGAAACAGTGGAAAAGCTAAAGCTTCAAGAGAATACAAAAACTAAAACTTGACAGACACCTCACTGTTTTACCATGGAATTTGCTAGACAGAGAAAGGAAATTTCAAGTCTTTGTTTCACTCCCTCTTGTAATCTGCCTCAAATTTCTAAACCCGTTCACCACTTCCCACAAATTCCTCAGTATCCAATCAATCTTTGATAAACTTAACACGCACAACACAAAATACTGAATGGAAAGAAGAGAAATACCTGATAAGAGGAGACCCTTGAGTCTTGGAGCTGAGAAAATGATACTTAGAAGGGAATCTTGAGGTGCCCACAGTTCCAAAATCATTTCTTTGCAAGTAATTGCCATTGCTGGTAGTGAAGGGGAGCTGTAAGGGAGAAGTGGAAGATGCTGTTAAAGACATTGTTTTTATTTTTTTGAGTATTGTTACGACACTGACACTAGCTGATACCTTGTCAGGATAACCAATACTAAACACAATCAAATAGGTGGTGTCCACACGAGCTTTGCCTTGACCTAACAAAGGTGGGCATTATCATTGAATTTAAAATTATTACTAAGATTTGGAATATTTTTTCTATATATAGAAATATGAGAGGATTCCAACTGTATTAAGAAAAAAAAAATGTAAAAATCAAATGCATCATTAATTGACTTTATTATTATATAAAGGGGAAAAAATGAATTTTAGTCCTCCTCTATGATCCTAAGATATTTGAAAAAACAACAAGAGTTATATCACGACAATAACTATTAAGCATTAATAACTCTCACTCTTATAAATATATTTGGTAAGATTAACGAAAAAAACAGTAGTCAATTCTAAAACAATTTATTTATCAAAATAAGTTAAATTTAGATATTGAATAACAAGCATTAATAACAAGCACGATTAATTATTATTGTTTAATAATAACAATTAATCATGCTTGTTATTCAGTGTCTAACAATAATATATTAAAAGTAAATTTAAGAAATTCATTTAAAAATACAAAAATTCACTTAAATACTATATTAAAGACAAATCTATTCTATATCTTTCTTTCTGTCTTCGTTACTTCAACCAAACATGTTTTTACATGGTTTTGAAACCCGATCTGGGGTTAAAACCGGGCTGAATTGAAGAAAAAATAAAAAAAGTCATGATCTGGTGTGACCCAGCCGACCCGGTAAAACCCGGTTGTAACCCGTTGACTTTTATTTTTTTTTTACTAAAACGATACCGTTTTGATTTTTTTTTAAATAGAGATTGACCCGGCCGACCTGGTGACCCTGTTAAAATCCGGAACCCGAGCCTTGGACCGACCGGGTTTAAAAACTATACATTTTTATCTTTTATATATCTATTTTTTTTTGTCACATGATATTAGCTTATTAAATTAGTACTTGCGGAGAAGAAGATGTTGTATAGAAAAAGAAACGTGAGGGTATGTTGTGGAGAAGAAGATGTAACGTTTTTTTTTTTTTTTGTTAATGTTATCAAATATATTTACAAGAGAGTGAGACTTATTAATGTTTAGTGGTTATTATCACAATATAACTCTTTTATTTTTTTTATATATATTATTGATCATAGATGACCAAAATTTATTTATTTTATATAATAATAAAGTCAATTAACGATGCATTTTTATTGACTAATAAAATGGCTTATTGGTTGATACGACGTTGTGCCAAATTCTCTACATGTCTGTGACTGGAGAGGAAATTAACGTGACAGGTCTTATGTGACGAGCATATTTTTTCTTATTGGTGTTTACATGGGCTGTTAGGCGTAGTTGATAAAAAACGGAGCCCGTCCTGCAAAGTTTGGGTGTGCTTGACAGGAAAATTATGTATGCTAGGGGTAAAATTGTCAGTGCATAGAACAACACGCGAGAGGGGAAAAAAAAAAAAAAATGGAGAGAGAAAGGGGGGCTGGTTGCTAAGCAAGGCGACCCGTCGAGCCCAGTGGTTGCTTAAATACTGATGTGAATATAGATGTTGGAGACCAAGCCTTGCGGCTCTCTATACGGCTAGTAGACTCAACAAAAAAAAACTTATTTTAAAACTTAATAAACACTAATATTAACATATAATTTAATATTATTGAATTTTATAATTTATTTTGATTTATTTTAGTTTTTTCAGTTTTATAATTCGAGTTCGACAAGATAACTGGGTTAATTCGGGTTATTTTTTGTGTTTTTAAGTAATTTTTTTAATTTTAATTTTTAATATTAGGTTGATAGAGAATTGAATTTGGAGTTAGTTTTATAGGTGAATTCTTATTGGTTTGAGATTTTTTTTTTAATTTAATATTTTAATATTAAATTAATTAAAAATTAAAATTTTTTTTTGTGTAAGAAATTAATATAATCCGGTCACCCGAATCACGGCTGATCCTCGTTGCCTCATTCTTTAATTAAAATCCTCGTGGAAGCGCTGCACTGAACATGTGCTCTCGCATTCAAAGAAGGAAATTTCAAAAAACCGTACACCATGCTTGCTTTTGAAGTGGAAGTATTTGAAGATAATATATAATATAGAAGCAGCAAGTTGTATTTTAATGTGATGAGTCAGAGTAAATGATTTTGCTGAGACGCTTCTCTTCCCTTTCGGCATGAAACTTTTGGCTTGGCTGGCTGCAATCTTTCTTCAAAGAAGACGAAAGAATTGAATTAGATATTAATATTTAATTCATCCTGTTTTTGTTCTTCACAAAACCCTAAATTAATAGTCTAAAAGTATCCTGTTATTGATCGATCTTACATTATAATTAAATAAACTTATGTGGGTTCAAAGCTCCATAGATAGTCTTGCATCCCGAGGCAACAAATCTTCTCTCCCTAGAGGGGAAATAAAAAACTCTTCTTCTTCTTCTTCTTCCTTTTCAAGTCTTACTCTGCTAATACACACAACACATGCAGCCTCGCAAGATTCATTTTCTTCACCACTAATGCTAACTTAAACATCATCAAATAACCCCCTTGAATCTTAAAAAAAAAAAAAAACTTGCTCTGCAGGTGTTCTAGATACTCAAGTCTACGCCTCTCAGTTCATCACAATCTTACAATTAATCTTGAGAAACAAATTGAGAAGAACATAGTCTCTCTATAAGGTTTTTACCAACCCATCAACATATATATGCGTGCACGTAGTTGACAAGCTCCATCAGAGAAGAAAACTCAAATTAAAGCGTATCTAACCCCAAGAAGAATTATCCAACTGCCCCTCTGTTTGGTTGACGAAGAAGAAGACAATGGGTTCGTTAATTTGCTATGTAGAAAAACAGAGAAGATAATTTTGTAGTCTTCTTTATTCCTATCCCATCAAATTAATTTCTTGTACCAACCTGAGTAGATGAAATATAGATATATAGCTGAGATCTTATCCACCCCTTTCAAAAAAAAGGGGAAAAAATTCATATTCAAAGGCATGCTAATTATGAACAGCTAGGTTCATGTCGACAATTTATTTTGTAAATGTAAACCAGATCTGTCAACAGTGATATTGGTACTGTGACTCCATCCCATGAGAGACTGGTGTAAAGTTTAATAAAAAACAAAAAAGAAAATAAATAAATAAATCTGGCTCTAATTAAGTCATAATTAACACATAATTTATTAAATATTAGATAATGTTTTTTTTTTTAATATTGAAACCATTGAATCATTCTTAGTTAACTTTCATTCCGTAGAAAAACAAACAGTGTAATGTTTAAGAAAATAAAATAAAAATAAATTTTGCTCTTAGTTATTAAAAGGGTATTTGAGAGTACGAAAAAGATTGTTTTTCAGAGTTTTTATTCTTGAAAATACATTGAAATAATATTTTTTTAAATTATTTTTGACATCAGCATATCAAAATAATCTAGAAACATTAAAAAAAAATCAATTTAAAATAAAATAAAATTCAATTTTAATAAAAAAAAAGTAAAAAACATCCCATGAAACAAAATTATTTATAAAAAAAACTTGAACCATGCATCTATTTCTCTGAGGTGATATAGCTGTTGGCTGTATAAACCAATGTTGACTTGAGAAAACATGTGCATCCAATCGGCAACATTTCTACTAATTAAGGGCAGGATGTGTTAGACCCGTTGGCCTCTTTGTAAAATTCAAAGGTAAAAATTCCAACCTGTCAATTTTACGTACGGGACACACAGGAGATGTTCAACAACGACCATTCACACTTCATTTAATTTAATTTTGATTTTTGTTTTGGGAGATGTTTTTGTGTGTAAGACCGGAGACATATAAGATACCAATGGTATTAGAGGATTATATAAAATTATTTTTAATAATTTAAGTTTTTAATTTGATATAGTTTTTTTTTTTATAGGGAAATTAATTTCCTCCACCCTTGAGAGTGCTGTACATGGAAGAACTTACAGCATGTTTTTTTTAATTAGTTCTGTCTTTAATTTATTAATTGCCCAAATTAAATCGATCTATAACTAATGAATCAAGACGAATTCTTATATATATATATAATCATATATTGAGAGAGCTAGGGAAGTTAATCTCAAGTATATATTGTTATAATTAGCGATGTAATTGTACTGAAGGCAGACAATAATATTAATTATTTATTAACTTGGAATTAATTAAGAAGGTACATGGCTATTTCCCCTCTGACCATAAAAACAAAATTTGCTTCTTTGAAGACTCCAACTCATCACACCCAATGTCACCTACCGCGCGCAAAGTCTTCAGCCTTCGTGGCCACCTTGAAGAGATGATCTCATCATATTCTTGATAGAACCCTAGGAATGTTGCTTCGAGGAACCATGCAACCTCAAAATTATTATCAGGTAGTCATTCATGCCCTTGTAAAGCATGGACATTTTCTAGAAAGCTGCCAAAACTCACGTGCCACATCAATCTGGGAATATCCTCTTAGCAAGAATGAATGGCCGAGATCTCTCCTTCAGTCTTTCTTTGACCATGCTGAACCTCCATAAATACCATCGGCTTAAGCTCATTTTCTTCCATTTCAAACTTTGCCAAGGAAAACACACACGCATATTCATAGTTTATATGTGTGTCATTGTATGCTCTAATTAAACATACATATAATATAGTTTGCAGGTCTGTATGCTTGAGCGTTTTCTTGTGCTTTAGTTGGGGTCATGAGCGGAATCATGTCCGATAATCCTACCGATTGGTCCCAATTCTACCAGCAAAACCTTTCTAACCAAGTCTTACCCCCTATTCGACCCATGTTCCGGGATCGAGTCGCCGATTCCACTACTGTCACCACCACCACCACCACCACCATCAATACGTCTGGTGTCCCGAACCCCATGGGTTCGAGCAATTCCAGCTCAAGTGCTGGACGTCATTTGAGTCCCGAAGGTCGTGTCGCCAAGCCTATTCGTAAGAGGTCTAGGGCTTCAAGAAGAACCCCTACAACATTACTCAATACAGACACCACAAATTTCCGAGCCATGGTGCAACAATTCACTGGTGGTCCTAGTGCACCATTTGCATCAGGGTCACAAATTAATGCAACAAATTTTGGTTTTGCATTAGGTGCTTATCGTCAAGCTCATCATGTTAATCAACCGAGTCCAGTCATGATGCCACCTGCAGGGTATAATTTGCAATATCAGCAGCAGCAGCAGCAATTCCAGCAGCAAAGCCAGCATCCATCATCATACATGTTTTCATTGGGCAACAGTAATATCGGTACTAGCACCACCACCACCACCCCTGGTGATATGTTTTTCCAGAGACTTGGAAACCCTAGAGTACCTACTACAAGTATGGAAGTTTCTGATCAAGGGTTTGGTTCAACAGAAGGAGCAGTCATTTCTTCCCTGGTGGCTCCTCCTTCTAGGCCTCCATCTTCCAGCTCCAATGAGAATAGAAGCAATACTTTCTTATTCTGAGAGGGACATAAAGATAAAAGTTAGGCACTGACTTGTCCTATGAGACAACCATTGACCAACGTAAATACCATGTTACTAGGGCTAGCTCACACTTTAATTATAGCAATATTATTGCCTTTTTTTTTTCTTTCATATTTTTCTTCTTCTTTTCTAGGTTCTAAAATGTGGCAATTATTATTCTATCCAAGTCCGCCACGTGCTTTGTTTCTTAGCATTTGTTTTTTAAAATCTTTGTTGTTTTTCTTCAACCAGTGAGAATATGCTGTTAATTAATTAATTATGTTTTTTTTTTCAATGCATGCATCATATATGCTGTTTGTTTTCAAAAACTATGGGCCAAGTGTGCATGATACAAGGAAATTAAGAAACATGCCTCTTTTATTGTCATTTGCTATACATTCACGCGCAAGCTTCCCAAAAAAAATTAAAAGTTATAATACTTAATTACTATCTTAAAATTAAAATAATAAAAATAGTGATAATCAATAAAAGAGATATATCTTCGTGTATTTTCTGTTTTAAAAATATTGGAATTTACTTCAATTTCAAAGATAAATTTATCTTATTTTTTTATTTTTATCTTTTATAAAATTAACTCGACATAACTCAAATTAATGACCATGTAAATTTATATTTAAAAATATAATTAAAAGTTGAAAAAGAAAAAGAAAAAGGTTGTATGTTTATAATTTTAGAAGGGCCACTTGTTCATTAATTTAAATACATAGAGCTAGGGCGTGATCAAAATCAATTTAGAAAGTGGATTCAAAATCTTTGTGCCATTGTGGGCGTGCATGTGTGTACAAGATGCATGTAGCCATTATATAGTGGCTATTAAATAAGAAAACAGCCTTTCGCATAATTAATTCGAAAAATCCTCCTTTACTCTTTTTTATTAGTCTCTAATATTATTTAGTTTATAACTTAAATATTTGAGTTGCCTTGATGAGAGTTGCCTTGATATGATGAAGGGTAATTTTATTAAAAATAATTTTTCCAATAAATCTTTTCATTTTTTCTTTATCAGTACTTGAAACTCATTTGTAATTAATTTCCAACCTTTAAATAAATGAGACTTTTTGAAAATTAAAGGGAAACATCAATAATTTTCATCAAATCTAGAAAGAGAAGTCCAGGAATATATATATATATATATATATATATATATATATATATATATATATATATATTTCATACAAACATGTAATTTTATCTTCATGTCGCAATAAATGTGATAAATACTCTTCCAAATTGATCAAACAAACTTTTTGTGGATCACAAGCACATGAAGTTAATTTCACAGAAAGAGACTGATTTGGGTGAGAAATGGGAAGAGGGGCTGAATGTGGCGATCATGGGGTCCATTGACATGAAAAGGAGAAGATGCACTTTACTAGGTCAAATTTACACCCTAATCCTTCCTAATTTGAATTGATATGGGTGCCCTATGATTCACTGACATTACATCAATCCCTAATTTGACTAAATCAACATTATTATCTAAACCACCATAGTTTTCAACCTAATTACAATTATTACGTACGTCAATCACGTGGATTGATATTGAATTAGAGGGTAATGACATCATTAGCTTTGTATCATTGTTTTAAAATACTAATTGGTCTAGCAAGCCGACCTATAATCTGTTTAATTTGATATATAGACTTGTTTAATTTTAAAAAGGAAATAACTTCAATAATTTAGTTAAAAAATTCAATCACTTCTTGCATCAGAATCTGACTCGATTAAAACCCTGTTTTTAACCCATCAATTTTTTTTTTGAATTTTTTTATGTTGATTCGGGTCAATCTCTCAATCTATGATTCAGATCTTGTCCTGAATTTGTTTTAAAACTATATTATATATGCTATTTTGTTTACTACAATTGATATTAGAAGGCAATGAAATAATCAGTTTTGATGGAACACCATTGGTAAAAGAATAGCATAGAGTAGCTCTCATTCTATTTTCAGATTTGTAAGCATTTATTTTAGTCAATACACATGCTCTTATTCTATGTCATCTCATTCGTCATCGATATCAGTGTAATTCATTGAATAAGTTTGGTGTGTTTTTTAGTGAATATTTAAACTTAAACGAGTGCAAATGTTACTTCTTTGACAACCATTCTAGAGAGGGAAGACAAGTAATTTAACATGGGAACCAGCCATAGGAAACAAAACCCTTCAATTTTGATGCCTAAAATTGTTTTGTTTTGTGTTTGTCTTTGCTTTCCTTTTTAATCATGGTTTAGGCACCTTATTACAACATATATTTCAATTTATGATGCAACATGGGATTCCAAATTAATAAGAATATATATATAAACAATTGTACCTTAATTTCCAAACAAATATTTAATGATGTTTTTTTTTTATATATATATTCAATAGTATAGGTTGTACCGCAAATTCAATAATACGAGTTGTATCGCAAATATAATCTGATAAATATTCATACAAAACATTATAAATTTCAATATTAGTTGGTATCACTTTTGACCCTTGTAATTTGAATACTCATGGAAAGATTAGATTCCTCCATGGAATCTGATCATTCAGCACAATTGAATACTACAATCACATGGGAGAAAATGATATAAACATCAGTATATGTGGCCTCAATCATCAATTGAATTTGACTAATACAATTGACCATTTGAAAGCACCCAAGGCGTCCTTAGATAGATACATTAAGAAGAAATGAATATATGCTGGCTGCCTAACAAAAACAAAAAGGGCATAAATTAATCTGAATTTATATTTTATTTTTATTCCTTGACGAATGGAGACCTAAATGTGCTTAAAGTGGAAGGTGAAAATAATGAACATGTTTGTCTTGGATTAGAGAGTAGATTAAGCGACAAGAGGGGTTCCATGAAGTTATGTTTCTCACTTCTATGGCACAACAACGAAGGGTCCCTTCAACTTTTTTCCTCTCACTACTGGTTAATTACAACTTGGAAGTAACATTCTTGTTTGTCACTTTCAAGAATCTGGGCAGCTAATTAATGTGCCTTTTCTTGGTCCATTTGGCTTTTGCTTTAGGTCATGTATGAATCTGTTGTTTTTTCACGATGAGAGAGCTAAAATTAATCATTTAAACCAAAAAAAAAAAAAAAACTAAAGCCGTTCTTGGATAAGTGAAACTTTTTTTCTCTTTTTTGTAAGAAATAAAAAATTCAGGTGGATTCATTGTATGAACATGCAAAGTTTTGTGTGATTCTATTGCAAGTGTTCCTTAAAAGATCTATTTACTTAAAAATATTTTATTTAATAACAAAGGTATCAAAACCCTATTAAATCCTCAAACAAAACTGTTAAATGGTTATTACAATGAGTCCTCGTATTATTACTGGCTGTTAAAGTGAGTCCCTATACTAATAATTGATTTGATCCACGTGGACAAGCTTGAAATAGAAAAGATACAGACAGTACTTGGTAATAAAAAGAAAACATGTCTCTTGTATTTTTTATCTTCAAAATAAAAAAAATTATTTTAAAATTATCCAATTGACTAACTATCTATTCAACCAAACACATTTATCTTCTTCTACATCTATCTTTTATATTTTTATATTCTGAAACATCAACTAACACAATTCTAGTGAACACTTCAGTAGCCTACGCAGGCAACAAGAGAAAGCTTGCAAGACTTCCAGAATGTTACAGCTCCTGTTGCATCGATTATGGGAAGAAAGTGCAACAAAAACAAAAAGGAACAGAAAAAATGAAGGATTTTTAATTATATTGAGGACGATATTATTGTTCACGGTGAAATTATCATGCTACAAAAGAATTCCCGATCAGAGTGACTCGCCTGGAAATTGATTAGTGAGGGAGAAGGGTATACTGTGGCCGCATAACTTCATCGAGTGAGATTTAAATGGTGTCTGGAATAGGATGGCTCAAAACAAACAGCGCACAAACAATATTTTCTACTTTATCAACCTGTTGTGTTAAAGGAGTGATGGAGTTTGTTGCGGCAGCATTAACCAGTGGTGAAAGGGATTGAAGCTCAACAGTTCAGAGGTCTGATGAGTTATCTAGCTGGGAAACTATGATGGATCAGAAGCAACTTTTCATGCACATAGCATTTCCTCCTTCAAAGATTCACAACCTTTTTTCATCAAATATTCTACCTGTCATCCAGAAAATAAGTAAACGAGTAAAAATGATGCAAAAGGTCCAAGAGTAGAAATTGGCAAAACTGAAGACAACTTCTTTATTAAGTGTAGATCACATATTGCATCACCAGCTGAGTGCTCATCCTTGGAATCTTAACCAATATATGTCAAGACAGGAAGGTAGATTTGTACCCCCCAAGCACCCTCACAAAGAAAAAAAAGAAAGAAAGAAAAAGGTACAAAATTCGATCATTGGGCCATCCATCATTGAAAGCTAGTCCTTCTTTGCTGTTGGATGACCAGCTAAGACCTCAAAATGTTCTCCCAAAGTCCATTCCAGAAATATTTGATCAGAGGAAGCCCAGAAAAGTGCCAACGGAAACTAAAACCCTTCACACTGTTGTCTCCCCTCTTTCTCACTGAAGGACATCTCCACTGGTAAAAACTCAGTTCTACTGGTTGTACATATTTCGTACCAGATAGCAACATCTGTGGATCCCAGATGGGACCCACAGATACTGATATCTGAACAGAAGGTGTATGCATAAGGAGTCAAGAAAATTTGGCCCATTGCAACTAGGCCTTGGCATTTTCTGTTTGCCAGGTAACGTTGATCATAAGATCTGTATGACCAACATCTCAACTTCTCACAGCCCGCCAAGTCTCACAGCTCTAAGAAAATTTTCCGTGGTTATTGCTAGAGGAACAAGATTGTTTGGTGCATAGTTCAAATAATGTGAATGACATGGAATATTGATAAAACAGAAAGACTGCATGTGAAACTTGTGCTGATGTACCTTCATGTCAATAAGTTGAATCAACGTAGCCCATCCGCAAATTGATACACACCATAAATCATATTGAAGTCATGCAAGTATTGGACGGCAGTCCTGCATCACCAAGCAGCTTGAGATGTTATAAAATCATTCATAGGACATGAGAAATTAGGAAGATAAACATAAATGTAATCAAGCATTATTCAGTGAATAACCCGGGTACATGATGTCAAAGAAACTAGTAAATTGAGAAGCACAAATGTAAATGTATCTTTGTATGCAGGCTAGTTTAGTTAGCAATCAGATTGGCTGATCTAAAATTCCACAAGAGTTCCATCTATGAAAAAGTAGAGCAGTGACAAAGGAGGAAGTTTTTCTTTGAAGTTTGAACTACTGCATGGGGATATAAGCCTATAGAGGTGATATTAGACAACACTTCTTAGACAGGTCCCGGATAGTAATCTTTCCTTGTTTATCTTCTCTGAGAGTTGTCGTTTCCTGAATACTGCACTAGATCTATTTTCATCAGAAGTTCCCTACGCCTCAACCATATACTCATACAACAATAGGAGTCTTAATTACCACGTGTTTCTTTATTCTTTATATTTGGTACCATTAAAATGAGAAAACCTCGATGATTGTTGCCATTAAATACAGAGCTGATTCTCTATCAATTTTCATCTTTGTCATGGAAGTTCACTCTAACCATACTTGAATCCTAAAACTTTGAACCCTGTGGTCTGTAACTTAATCCAAAAAAACACCAGCTCACAATGAAAGCACACGGACAGATTATCAAATGCTACACCAAAAAAATAAAAAAGGAAAAGATACAGCATGCATGTTGAGCATAATTTTGCCACAAGTAATCGTGGTCAGTTTAGAGTGTTCTGAAATTTCAGAAATAATTACACTGAATGAGTAAATGGATTTTTTTTTTTTTTGTATATGTTAGAGCATAATATAAATCATATATTAAGACCTTATCTAACAACTTAAACTATTGAGTTGAATTGATTTTTTGATATGGTATCAAACCCTTGTTTACCAAGTGGTCATGAATTTAAATCTCACCACCTCTATTCTAATTAATAAAATTAAGAACAAGTAATACGGGTCTGTGCAAGTCTCAAGCCTAAATGGCTTATAAAAGAAGGAAAAAATTCCAAGAAAAATTTGAAGTTTCAGAAAAAGATGAACATATTTTGTTTTGCAAGGAAATCACTGCATTGGTTACATTAAAATAACATTCACTTGGGAGCAGTTGATATGCTACAGTTCCTTTAGACTGGTTCCCAACAATATAAGCAAAAAAAAAAAAAAAATTGATTTTTTCAACTTACAGACAGAGCATGCAATCAAGTTTATCATTAAACTTGAACTCAAAAGAAGTCCAACAATACCATGATTGACATATAAAGAGTTTCACCTGTGAGATCACCAAAAAACTGTCATGTGTTTGTTCTTCTGTCATCCATCAATGTTTGCATGGTTGGTAATAAGTCCTTTCTTCAGCAAGAGTAGATTAGGCCAAACATGCTCTAGTCAAGAACAATGTTACAATGGTGATACATGAATGATATTCATTTTCCATTACCCTGCTTCAATAGACCAATCTGTACCTTTTTACAAGAGTTCTTATTAGCCAAAAAAGTGTTCTTGGAGCTGCGAAGATAACTGTGAATGTTTACATTTCTACTTCAACAAAAGTGGCATTTGCATTTACCTTGTAAATGACCAATAAATAGAATGAGTTTCACCAGAAAAATGTTCCAACTCCATAGTGAACCTAAACAACTGCGGAAAGAGCCAATTTAATTTCTGATTTAAGTCTCTTTGCTTCTCTTTGATGACCAGAATGACGAAGACAATCAAAAACCGCACGCTTAGCAGATGGGAGTATTCTCGTGCCACTTCTTACACAAGAGAGCAAGAGCTTGGATGCACAACGGAACCTTCCAACCTTGCAAAGATTGTGAATCAAGGAGGAGTAGGTAAAAGAATCCCTCATATGCATCGAATCAAAGATTTTAAAAGCATAATCAATCTGATCAGCTTTACAACACCTATCAACCATGGTGTTTAAAGCAACCAAGTTTGAATTGAAACCCGCTACATTCATATACTCCATGGCCCCCTCAACATCACCTTCCTCACACAACCCGTTCATCAGAATCGTGTTTGTATACTCATCACGTTCAAAACCTTCCTTTTCCATTTTATCAAGTACTCCATGTGCCATTTCCAACTTACCACCTTTACAATACAAATTAATGAGTGTATTATAAGATGCCATATCAAGACCAATGTCAGTGTTCACCATCCGCTCCATATAATGACTTGCTTCTTCAATCCTACAAGTCTTGACCAAAGCACCAACAACTGTGCAATATGCAAAACCGTCAAAGGTATATCCCTTATCAATCATCTCTTCAAATATCTCAAGCCCTTGTTCAAACCTCCTAGATCTAAAGCAACACCTCATGACTGTAGTATACGTTATAACATTTGGAACAAGTCCAGATGCACCAAGCTCCTTGAGCATCCACCTAGCTGTCTTCAATTTCCAAGCTTTACACAACCCATTAATAAGAATATTATAAGTAACCAATGAAGGAACAAACCCATGTCTCTTTAATTTCCTAAACAACATGAGCGCATTCTCCACAAAACCACACTTGCAAAGCCCATTAAGCATAGTATTATACGTAGCATGAGAAGGTGATAAATAACAAAGTATAATATCCGTAAATACCCGATATGCGTCATCAGGTCTTTCTAGCTTAAAAAAACAATGCATCAAAGTATTATAACTCCAAATATCAGGTTTTATCCCCAACTCAAGCATTTCTTCAAACAAATCCATACAATTCGACAACAAACAGTGCCTCATGGCACCAGCAATCAAAGAATTGTAAGTAACAATATCAGGTTTTATACTGGCTTCTTTCATTCTATCAAGAACTGAATAAGCAGCATCAAAACTAACAAAACGAGAGTAAGCATTGATCAATGTATTGTAAGTAACAACATCAGGCAAAACACCTAGTCTTACACCATCAATAATCACAGTTTCTGCTCTTTGTAAATGCTTGGCTTTGCAAAAAGAAGCTATACAAATATTCAAGAATCTAGTCGATGATCTACTGACCATTACTAATTATCCAATGGAATCCAATTACACGAAGAGGCAAGATTTGCATACCAATAACAATTGTTGCCTGAAAAGTTTCAAACTCTCAAACAAATCTTGCTGCTAAGACAAGAGAGTTTCAAACTTTGATGTAATTCTTGCTGTTCCTTTTGGACAATGAAGTGTTGGCACTGCACCCAGAAGGTGTTTGTGTTTTTGTCCTGGTTTGGTGTTGAAACAAGGGCCAATTCAGTGGAAGATGCAAAGAGCTCTGCAATAAGGTGAGTCCTATGGATTAGCCCGGCTTCAAGCTGTGAAGATTTCATGGACTTAGCTTTAGCCCAACAATTTGAGAGATGGGCTTTGACGCTTTAGTCCATCGCACCATTCTCCTTCTTCTTTTTTCAGCCTATAATAATAACAACTATAACTATAAAATAATGTTGTACTTCACTGCAGGCTAGTATTATTTTTTTAATAAAATATTTAAATATTATAAGTGTATTTTTTTAAAAAAATCTAATAACTCAGGTTATATTTCTAATCAATTAAATAAGTTAATTCTATTTTAATCATATTTGAAAAAAAAAAGAAATGATAGCAAATAATATATATATATATATATATATAAAACAATCAATAAAAACAAAAGAAATACACTATCAACTTGAATTGAGTAATAAAATGAAAAACAATAAAAATTTTATAAAAGAGTTAAGGAAAAAAAACCATAAAAATAAGGATCAAATTAAAAACACCAATGCATGATCGAAAAAACTTGAACATGTAGAATTTTTCAACATGATTTTTAACATAAAAAATCATAAATATAAATAAAAAACTTATGCACGCATCCAATTACATAATTTACGAACCATTGTGTAAATACATAAAAAATTAATTAATAATAAATAAAAATATATTTGAAAAATTAAGATACCAATATAGATAAAGAGATTTAACATTGCAACATAAATCATTTATCTGGTTGTGATGCATGTATTTATAAAAATCAATTTATAATAGAGACTAACACACACATAAAATTTGTTGAACAAAATAAAAGGAAAAAAATATATATTATGCAAGGTTGCACATATTAAAAATATTATAAAAAATAAATATTTAATCTATATAAAAAACTACATATAAATCATGCTAATCTCTGAAAAAATTAAACATACCCAATAATCACTATTCAACATAGGCTAAAAAACAAAAACAAAAAATCATAAAGAAGGGGTATCAATTAAAACATAATCTTTAAAAATATTTTTTAAAAAACACATATAAAAAACAATTAATATAAAAAAGGAAATGATGTCGGGCACTGTTGAGCCTAGTAAGCCAGACCTAGTGCTTGACCCAATCAAGAAAAGGCTCGCACGTGGGTCTTTATTTTTTATTTTTTAAGTTTAATAGGTCTGATAACGTGTCATTTGTCCTAGCTGTTTGGAAAAAAATAGATGACGCATTGCCTAAAAATCCTAAAATTCGACCACTAGTGTGGAAAAAAAAATGGGGTTCTATTTTAATTTGATCCAAAAACTCATTTTGACCAAAAATACCTAGGAGACGCCCTATAAACCTTGTTAAACCAATCCATGTTCTCCAAAAACATAAAAAATCAACTGAAAATTCAAAATCAACTCGAAACCAAAAATTTTCTCGAGTTTAGATCTTTTTTAGGTATTTTCAAGGTAAAAAAACACATAATCTTAACCCCCATCATCATATGGAACTATTTGACATAAAAATTAACTGTTTTGGTGGCCTAAATCTTATTCAACAACAACTTTCTCTCTCTAAGATAGAATCCGGTACCCATATCTCTCTTCTCCACTAAAAAAAGAACTAAGAAAAAAGAAAAATGAAGTTGGACACCAAAATATATATTTTAAAAAAAATTATAGGAACTGGTTATCTAATAGATTAAAAAGATGAGAGATGTAAATGAATTTTTCAAATAAATTTTAGATTTGCCATCTATGTTATCCGTTTTTATCAAATCAATCCTCTGTTTTTCAATTCAATCCCGATTCCCTAAAAAATATACAATTTAGCTTTAATTTGGGTTTAATTGTAAAATAAGTATTCGAGGATCAAATTGAAAGTTTTGAAAAACTCCTCTCTATTACAATCTATAGTGAATTGTGAGATGATAAATAGTGAAAAACACTACAATTATTTATCTATATATTTTAGTTTTGGTTAATAATTGTTTTTTTTTATCTATAAATAGAAAAAAGTCCAGATAAAATATATCCATGGCTACGATATACAGTTTAATCTCAATAATAAATCAATACCATTGATTTAATAATAGTTGGGTTGGATTTAAATTTGAAGTTTAAATAATATCTCGATTAATTAATAAATTTTAATGCTGCTCAGGCACTAATTTATGAAGGTATAAAAGTAATTATCTAGTCCAATTTGAATGGCTTCGAATCTAAATTGATTGTTAATAAATTTTAAAATATTCAATTAAACACAAAGTTAATAATATTATATTTTAACTAAGGCGTTGAACATGACACCTTTGATTAAACAAGCGTCTCTGTGTGGCTGCATAAAGACCATTCATTTAGCCCCATGACAGTCTTAAATAGAGTAAATTGCAGTGCGTTTTTGTGCTTTTTTCCTGCGAAATGGAGTTTGCATCGCGTAGCCAAACAGAACGAGCTTTAATCCAAACCTCTCACTTTGGCACCAACCCATTGAGCTTGGCTTGGCCGCATTTTCATCACCTATTTTTGCCACTTTCATTACGTATAGCACCGAAGGCCACCACCACCACCACCACCACCACCACCACCATGGTAAACACCCTAATGATAGAAAAATAGCCGACATTTGTGAAGATTTTCCTCCTGACTTCCCTCCTCCAGACACTAACACAACCTCAACCATTTGCGTTGATCGAAACGGATGTTGTAATTTCACAACAATTCAATCAGCTATTGATTTTGTTGCGAATTATAGCCAAACAAGTGGATCAACTCTGGCATTTACTAATAAGTTTTCTTCTGAATTTCGATAGTGAGGTGACACTTGCGAACCAACTCATCCACCCAGCTTGCCCTACTGAGACTAAAAAACCCGTTTATCTATGCGGCCAACCGTGTTTTAAACTGTGATTGCTCACACAAAAAACATCGTTTTTTATGCTTTTTTCAGCCAACCACAGTTTGAAACCGGTTGGTCGTGGAGACAAGCACGCAGTAAAAGGGAATTCATGAGAAAATACAATCAGAACATTAATTTTTCTAAATATTTTCTTTGAAGTTTCTGAACTTTGATTGTGTTGGCTTGTTAATTTTAGTGAGAAAGTCGCTGTTCCCAAATACAAGCAGAGCATTACATTTCAAGGACAAGGCTATACATCAACTGCAATTGTATGGAATGACACTGCAAAGTCTTCCAATGGAACATTTTACAGCGCTTCTGTTCAAGTTTTCTCTAACTACTTCGTTGCTAAGAACATAAGTTTCATGGTAAGACATGGCTCAACAACATTAAATCACATTGTCTCATGGGAAGAAGCAGTAACGTTTTCCTTTTCCACGCTAGAATGTTGCACCAATTCCAAGCCCTGGTGATATTGGAGCCCAGCAGTGGCAATTAGAATATCTGGAGACCAAGCTGTTTTCTTGGGCTGTGGATTCTTTGGAGCACAAGACACCCTTCATGATGATAGAGGACGCCATCACTTTAAGGATCGATTGTTATATCCAAGGTTCTATTGATTTCATCTTTGGCAATGCAAGGTCACTGTATGAGGCGAGCATATTTCCATCTGAAGCAAGACTGATCATTCTATTTCATTCTTGATTTTACTAGCATAAGATTCTTAAGCATGCATGCATGCTATGAGACTGGGTTGAAAAATAACACTTCCTAATATATAATTATGAGAGAATAATCACCATGCTCAAGGTCAAAGAAGATATGTGATTAATCTGAGTAAAAATATCATTAGAGGCATGCTTTTCTTAATCTACCACTGTTCTTACACTCTAAATACTTGAGATTTCTACAGAATTGCCAGCTGATTTCTATGGCGAATCCAGTGGCTCCAGGAGCAAAAGGCATAAATGGAGCAGTAACAGCACACGGTAAGTAGAACGTACAGGCTTTGCATTTGTGAACTGCACCTTAGGAGGCACAGGAAGAATATGGCTAGGTAGAGCATGGAGGCCATATATATTCCAGAGTCATTTTTTCATACACAACCATGGCTGATATCATTGAACCTGAGGGCTGGAATGGCTTCAATGATCCCATAAGAGACTAGCTATGAACCATAAATTGATCATCTATCTGTCTGTTTTTAGCATTATGTTAGCTTTTGCAATCACGTTTTAAATTCAAGTTTTCACCACAATTAAAAAAGAAAACATATTTAACCAATGAGAATTTTAAAGTTATATATATTCAGCCTAAAAGTATTTCCAACCGCACCGCACTGCAATCCGAAACGGGATTGCTAAAGGATTAAAACTAATTAATTAATTAATTTTGGATGCATGGTTAACGTGATTACATTTTTTGCAGGACTATTTTCTATGGAGAATTAATACAATTAGCTCAGGTGCTGGAGCCAATATGACCATGCATGAGGGCACCACCATATGTTCAGGAACTTAATGATACACAAGCTTCTCTTTTTCTTAGTGTACGTGTCCTTCATTGATGGAGATCAATGGTTGCAGTACTACATTAATTTAGCACCTCATATAATTAATTATCACTCTCTTAATTAATCTCAATTAATTAATGTAATGTTATTAATTATCTCTTCAACCTTCTTATATATTAATTCTTTGTATAGATCATCATATCACTAAATATTTGAAGAAAATTCATGTAATTAATATGTAAATACTTATAGTTTATTATTGAATCATTTTTTTTATTATTATATATCAAACTGAATATTTTATCTTCAAATATAAGACTGAATAATTAATCTGTTCGTAGGAATATGATTCTTTTAGTACTCCACTAATTACTAATTATAATTTTATCTTCAAATATGAGATAGATTGGCAAATTAAGGTATCAACCTTCTACTAGCTACTTTTAGTTAATTTGTTAATCAACTAATATTTTTGAATCTATGGACTATATATATTTCATGGAAATATACTCTCTCTTTTTCATCCAAGAAAAAATAATCTAAATGCACAGCAAATGGAGCTGGCGGCGAGCAAAAGAATGGAGACGCAGTTGAGAGATGGCGAAGGAGGAGCACAAAGAAGAAAAGAAAGTGGAAAGGGCAAAGAAATATTAATTAATGAATAGTTTATTTTTTCAAAAATATTAAAATTAATTATTTTTGTAGGAAGTGTCCAAATTGTTATTTTGGATGCTTCAACTATAAGGTTTTCAATTCTATTATTATTATTTTTAATTCTGCCTGTTTATTTATTTATTTATTTATTTTTGTGTTTTATTACCATAAATCCATAGATATTAACGGCAAGAGGTAATTCGATGTGAGATCTTATAACTTTTATCAAGTTTCCAGTTCGATAATATTTGTTTATGATCGCTATAAAATTGACATCTTGATTTTTTTTATTAATAGAGTAATATATCTTGAAATTTAGGGTACAAATAATACAAGAAAAATAATAATAGAATTTTAATTCGAAATTTTAATAATGGTTATTTTCTTTTCAAGTAATCTGTTTTTCTAAGAGATAATTACAGCTCTATAAATAAATAAATTAAAAAGGAGTCTTAAGTTAATTAAAAAAAATCTAAAATAAAAAATACTCTTGAATATAAAAAAATTTAGGTCTAATTTGATTGGTTAATTAAATTTATAATTTATCCTCTATCCTGAAAATAAAATTTTTAGTAATTCGATGTGAGATCTAACTTGAACATTATTGCAGATGAACTAAGTACATAAAATCCCCTATGTATAAATAAATAACGCCCGTCGTTTTGAATTCTTTAATATTTACTTAGTCAAATAGTTTATTATATTTACGTTAATAAAGTCAATATCAAATCATAGTAGTTTGAATAAGGTTTCAAGATTATTTTTTAATACTATTCTGGTCGGATATAAATTTAATTATCATATTAATCAAATAATAAATTAATCTTATCAATATCAAAATTAATTTAACTAGCTCTTAATCATAGGATTTTTACATTAACTTGCTCTAAATCAAATAATAACATTGATGGTCATTAATTTCAAAATTTGTCAGCATAACGTGAGCTTTCCAAGAACAGTTGAATTTTATCAGTCAACATGACTTTTCACATGTCCTGTTCATCATTTAAGACAGTTTATAATATAATTAATTTTTTTAAAAATCTGAAAATCTAATTTTGTTACTAAATCTTTAAGTCTAACACAGTTACTACAAAATCACCAATATATTAAATTAATTAGTACAATTATTTCTTACTGTTAATTATTTTTTCTTGTGGCCTTTAAAAGGAAAGGAAGGACGAATAAAAGCGTATGTTCCTTGAAAGAGTTGGAAAAAACGGGATTCTACAAAAAAAAAAAAAAAAAAAGAGAAACAAAAGGAAGAACAGAGTACATTGTAAATTCCATTCCAATTCGAATGGCGGAGACACAACAGAAAGAGAAGATGCTGAATGGAAATAGCTGCGAAGTATCTTGTCATTCGAATCCTGATCCTTCAACACCACCACCGTCTGATCGTCCTGTTCGTGTTTATGCTGATGGGATCTATGATCTCTTCCACTTTGGCCACGCTCGCTCCCTTGAACAAGCTAAAAAAGCGTACGTTTTCTTTAATTGTATGTGTTTTTTGTGCTAAAGTTTTTGTCTTTTTTGGTTTGTTTTGTGTTTTGATCTGTTTCGTTTTCTGGGTTTTTCTTGTTTTGTGGGAATTTGATTGGATGCTGAATTTTGTGAATTTTTGGAACTTTTATGAGATTTGCTTTTCTGGGTTTCGATTGTTTTTACTGGTTTTGCTGTGCTGTAAATCATGTTTTTGAAACTTGTTTCGCCACTGATAGGTATTTTTCTGCTGTTAATTCGTATTGTTAGATTGTTGAAATTGTCATACTCGCGTTTAGATGTTGAGTTCATTAAGGTGGTTTTGATTGGTCCATGTTATTTACTTTTAAAATATTTGATATTATTTGCAGTATATGATTATATTTTCCCTTTCAGTTGATAATTTTGCTTGAAAAAGGATTTTGGCTCAGCTGTTTATTTGATTGCTTTGTGAATTTAGGTTTCCGAACACCTACTTGCTTGTCGGATGTTGCAATGATGAAATCACACACAAATACAAGGGAAAAACTGTCATGACAGACGAAGAGCGTTATGAATCTCTTCGCCATTGCAAGTATGATTTTTGTTTATTTTCAAACTTATGAATAGCTTCTCTTTTCCAGCATCAGAGTTTTCTTGTGTAAGACGTAACTTTTTAAAGGTATTTGCTTCAACAGGATGTATAATGGCTTGGGATTAGCAATTTTGGTGTTATTGATAGCACAAAACCTTGTTTTTGTTTTGTTTTGTTTTTTTTTCTTTTTTTCAGGTGGGTGGATGAAGTCATTCCTGGTGCACCTTGGGTGATTGATCAAGAATTTCTTGACAAGCACAATATTGACTACGTTGCTCATGATTCTCTACCGTAAGAAATCCAATTCAAAGGCATATCTTGGTGCTTAATTGTAATGATATGCATCGGAATTAAGTAGTTTTAGGATAGTGAAGAAAATATCTTTCTCATATCTGAAGTTTAGTATCTAATTTGTTCGGATTTAAGTACTCAGCAATAGTTTATAGTTACACAAAGAAACGCTAAGTGTTACAGAATTATTTCTATTTGTTTTAATTCTAAATTTAATACCAATGGAATCTGTCAGGTAATATTCATTTGAGTGAGTCAAGTTGTAAATACATCGGCAATCTCTTACATTTGGCCTTGCACTTTATCTGTAGCTATGCTGATGCCAGTGGAGCTGGAAAGGATGTCTATGAATTTGTAAGTTTGAGCAACATATTGCTTGTGTTTCCATTTATCCTTGTGGTAGTATATAATTATGGTAAGTGAGCTTTCATTTCAGGTAAAAAAAGTTGGAAGGTTCAAAGAAACAAGAAGAACTGATGGCATTTCGACATCGGACATTATAATGAGGATTGTCAAAGACTATAACCAGTATGTCTTACGTAATTTGGATCGAGGATATTCGAGAAAAGAGCTTGGTGTTAGCTATGTAAAGGCATGTCTTCTATTGTTTCTGGAATTGATTGGATGATACTGCACCGAAATTTGTTTTTGTGTGGACTTCTTTATGCATTACTTCCTTATCGTTTTCTGGTTTTGTGCAATGATAAATAGGAAAAGCGACTGAGGGTGAACATGAGGTTGAAGAAACTACAAGAGAAAGTGAAGGAACAGCAAGAAAAAGTTGGAGAAAAGGTCTGTTCTATCTTATGCCTGAACATTGATGTGTTTCACCAGCTTCCCTTTTTCTGTTTTATTTGCATCTTATGTAGAAACATTGTTGTGTTTTACCAACTTCTTCTTTTCTGTTTTGTTTACATCCGATGCCTAAACATTGTTGTGTTTCACCAACTTTTTTCTGTTTTACTTACAAGTATCATTTAAATTTTATGGTTAACATTTTGTATGTTAAATGATTCTTCACTTATTCTGGAAACATATCCTTTCTTCCAGTCATTCATTTTTTTCCTCCTGAAAACTTAAATACATTCTCTTAATTTGGTGGAGCATGTACTGTAAGTTATTGTGACTTGATTCTGCAGTTATACCCTTGAAGTATACCCCCCAAATTACCAGTTTTAGTAATGTTAGTGCTCACTATCTAGCACATTTCGTTTCGTTTGATGTATTGAACTAAGTAACAACATCAACTCCATATAGAAATTTCAGATATATATCCTTTCTTCACATGACTAATACAGTCCAGCATAAATTGTGAAAAGTTAGTGTTGTCCTACATTTGCTATGGCAATGTTTCTATTTAGGCAAAGGAATGCATCTTTTTTTAATTTTTGAACTGTCAAAGACTGTGCGGGCAAAAGTGTTTTAAGTTGGGTAATATTGGTAGTGTAAAATTCAGTGTTAAGAGTGCAGTGTATCAGGTGTCAGGTGCTAGTTCTAGGTATTTGGAAGTTTGTCAAAGACGGCCTTTTTACTTTATTGTAGCATAGAATGGACAAACAAAGCGAAGCCAAATGTTTCTTATATTGTGGGTTTTTTTTATGCCATTCTGATGACAACTAACTTCACTTGCTTGCTGTTTTGTTTTTGCTGCTTCTAGAATTTCTGTGCTTATTATATTTATGAAACATTCAGTTTGCTCCCTTTCCATGCTTTGTACATGTTTCATGGTTGTTTCTGTTTCCTTTTACAGTTTCAAATTGTTGCAATGCATCGTAATGAATGGGTGGAAAATGCTGATCGTTGGGTTGCTGGATTCCTTGAGATGTTTGAAGAAGGTTGCCATAAAATGGTAAGTTTGATTGTCTATCTGTTGGGTATCAAGTAAATTGGTGAGTTGGACTAGAAGTTTGATCTTTTACCCTTGAATTGGATGTCTTTCAGGGCACAGCCATCAGGGATCGAATTCAAGAGCGATTGAGAGGGCAGCTGTCAAATGGGCTGCTGGAAAATGGTAAGGCAAACAGTGAAGATGATGATGAAGAGTATTATTATGATGATGATGATGATTATGACGACGACGACGACGAAGAATATTATACCGAGACATATGACAAAGATGCGAAAAGCAAGAAGTAGATTGCCTTTTCATGCTTTACTGGTAAGAGTTCCAATCAGAAACGTGCCTTGATGATTACTTGTTTTGGGTGCTTTTGTAAGGTGCTGTATAATGGTCGTGGCAAGTAAGGTTTGTTGCTTGGTTTTGCTATAGGGAGTCTGGATTTGAGTCTTGTTTTTGTAATTTTATTACTTTTCTATCAAGGGAGCTTGGTTCCAGTTGAAACTATCTAGTCATCGTCTTTAGCTTGTTGAATGCAAGAGATCATCATTCACTCCGAACCTAATGCTGCTGTGCATGAAAAGGTTGTAGTGTTAGGCTTCCCTAATCTAACTAGGCCTAGCTTGTTGCGAGGAGGGTGGTTGTGGATTTGGACAAGATAATTACAGTCCATGGTTGACACCAAAACTATTCCTAATGTTGTTCAACATTAAGTGTGAAATCTGGCTAATCTGTCAATATTAACAAGTATGATGTTTTACTGCATATAACTAAAATGATTCTTGATTTCTTAAAAACAATAACCCAATATTGATTTAAAAAGAACTATGGTTATAAAATTCCTTAAACATCAAAGGTAATTCAGGTGTACCAAAGAAGAGAAAGTAGAGGATCATGATTATATAGCCTTCGAGTTCTCGGACCTTCAGCTAGATTGGCCTGATTTGATATATATATAAAACAGATCTAATCCGAGATTTGACCCGGCTTTGAGTTAGACTGGCTTGAATTTGATAAAAAAAAACAATATTTATCAGATCTAAATATCTAATCCAATCTAAGGTCATGATCATGTGTTAGTTTGCCTGCTCAACTCTAAAACATAAAACAATATTATTTTATTATGTTTATATTTCATTATGTTTATTTAATGAAGCATTGTTTTTTAAATGAAAAAGTAAAAAAACTCGACTAGATTCCAATATAATATTCAAAGCATGCGAAAAAAGATGATGAAAATCTCCACAAATATTCAACCAATCCGACAAGGAAACATACGTGCACAGTTGTAAACAGCTGAGCGGAGTGAAGTAAACTAGTAAGGTAAGTCGGCAGAGGCACATAATGTCCTCATAATTGTGAGTTGACTATGGTAACTGTAAGAGAGACCTCAATTTTAATAAATGGAAATCCTTTGGATCTAATTTCTCATTACTTACAATGTCGACATTCTTCCAACACTTAGACCTGTTCATTCATAAACATCTCTTTCGAAAAATACAAAGTCAACAACAAACATTAATTTCTTACATTTTTTTTAATTGTTAATTAGGAAAATATATATAGAAAGTAGTTTAAGGGAAAATAATTGAGTTTTTAATATAAGGATATAATTGAGAAATGGTGTCATGTACATCATTATATTAATATATTTCCTTATTTAAGCCTTAATTGGATGTCAATAGAGCGTTGGATGTCCTCATTATTTCTTCACTGTTTAACACCATCACTATTAGTTCACAGAATTAGCCAGTAACCTAGCTACCTGTCATAGCTCTTAATTATGTGATCATTAGAGCAAGACACAATTACCTGTTTAACCCTGCAATTCTCATCAATTCACTCACCCTACCACACCAAACAAAATATATCTGAATACCCTTTTGGTCATTTACCTCCCTCCATGTAAATACTTGTCCTAATTTAAAAAAAAAAATCGAAAATTCATGATGCCATCCGAATAGTGTGCAGCAATTTATAAAGAGCTAGAGGGGATCACATTTCTCTGTATAAATCAAAGTACAGTAGCAATTAATATTTTCACACAGAATCTGCCTCAAGAACTGCCTGCCTACATCTTCGATCCCTTTCCTTCACTTTGCTAACAAATTTTCTCTTGATCCCATCACCATGCAGAATTTTATCAAATTTTATTTAACCTTCATTTGCTTGCTTCTACTACTCCCTACTCTTGCTTTAGCAGAATGCACATGTGATGCAGGAGGAGGAGATGGCCAAAATAAATCTGAGGCCTTGAAATACAAAGCCGTAGCAATTGCTTCTATCCTTTTTGGGGGTGCAGTTGGAGTTTGTCTTCCAATTCTTGGAAAAACTATCCCCGTTTTAAGCCCTGAAAAGAATATTTTCTTCATCATCAAAGCTTTTGCAGCCGGTGTTATATTGTCGACAGGCTTTATTCATGTGCTTCCTGATGCTTTTGATAGCCTGACATCGCCATGCCTTGGTGAAAATCCTTGGGGTAAATTTCCCTTCACGGGGTTTGTGGTAATGGTGTCGGCAATCGGGACTTTAATGGTGGATTGTCTTGCAAGTTCTTATTATACTAGGTTGCACCTCAACAAGGCTCAACCAGAGGAGAGTGGGGATGAGGAGAAGGCAGCAGTAGAGGCTCATGAGGGTCATGTTCATACTCATGCAACTCATGGCCATTCTCATGGCTTAGTGGATAGTTCTGGTTCTGGTCCATCTCAGCTTATTCGCCATCGGGTTATTACACAGGTAATTGTTTCTCTCTTTCGTTACAAAGGAGAGGCTCAAACCTAACAACTTTTAGAGGAGAGGACATGCATGCACTTGTCATTGTTATTTTTTTTTCTTAATTTAAAGATTTACTACACTGTAAGATACTTAATTTATGTTTGTGTTTTTCTTAGGTTTTGGAGTTGGGAATTGTGATGCACTCGGTGATTATAGGAGTTTCTTTAGGAGCTTCTGAAAGTCCCAACACAATAAGACCTCTAGCTGCTGCCCTAAGCTTTCACCAATTTTTTGAGGGTATGGGACTTGGTGGATGCATTACTCAGGTAAAGGCATAGCCTTGTTTCTAACAATATATGCTACCAATTTTTTTATATAGTCTAAAGTTGAATATTTTCTCTAAATATGTGTCAATTGATACACTTGTATTTATGTTTCTAGGCGAAATTCAAGACCAAAACTATTGTGATAATGGCACTCTTCTTCTCTCTAACAACCCCAGTTGGCATTGCAATTGGCATAGGCATATCAAATGTCTATAATGAGAGCAGTCCTAATGCTCTTATTGTGGAAGGAATTTTCAATGCTGCATCAGCTGGTATCCTAATCTACATGGCACTTGTGGATCTTCTGGCAGCTGATTTTATGCATCCAAAAGTGCAAAGTAATGGAGCACTTCAATTTGGGGTTAATGTTTCTCTTCTTCTAGGAGCTGGTTGTATGTCTCTCCTTGCCAAATGGGCTTGAAGCTTTAGTTATCTAGAGTCCTTTTTCTCCCGTTTTTTCTTGAAAATCTTGTAATGATATGATTGTCTTACCTTTTGCTTGATGAAGATAGAGAAAGTCATTGTGCCTTCCAATTTCTTGTTGTTGTAAATGTCATCTCTTTCATTCGTTTCATTGTCTTGGATTAAACAATTTGCACAATTTTGATAATCAAAAGAGTTGTATGAAGTCTGTATGTGATGACAATACACCTTTTTATTTCATTGTGAATATTTCTTTTCTTGAAAAAGTCTACAATTCTTGCTCTTCGGTGACCTCAAACTGCATGTCTAACCATTTACAAAACAATTACTAACCAGCGATTTCTTTTTATATTGATCTAAATGGGAGAAGAGCACCCTTGTAGAATATAATGCTTATTTTATCTAAAACCTTTCCAAAATTATTCCAGCAATTATATTTTTTTCCCTTCTTTTTATAATGATTAAGTGACTCTAACATGCATCTTTCAGCTGCAGATTAAATATATAATTCTCTAGATACGCAACTCTTAATTCAGAAAAGTATTTTTATGTTGTGTTTAGCCAGTATCAAGACAGAAGAAATAACTACGAAAAATCAAAATTTGAAGCTTCCTTTGGCTGCAACAACAACATGAGCAGTTTCATTGTCACTTGATCAATACAGACACAGCAGATCACAGGATGCTGCTGGTAGACAAACAGATCAAAAGATGTCGAGAAACGGTGAATGAATACAATATCCCTGTCGTCATACCTTCTCTAGTCTAACAGTAGTGCTGCATCATTGTTTGACATTTTCTATGAACATATCAGAAGTACTTGAGTTGATTGTTTTTAACCTAAATCTATACTAAAATATAGGTCAAAATATTCCATTAGATCAATAGATCAGAGCTTCCGATTCAGCGTGTGATAACGCGTTGCAAAGAGAGTTTTTCAATTAAAAAATGATTTTTTTTCTTTTATATTAACACATCAAAATCACATTATCTAATAAAATGTCTGTTTTCTTTAGTCTTGTGGGCTTGCTCATTGGTGACGATCTATGCTCATCGATAAATTCATGTAGTGTTTGTTTTTGTGATTTAATGTAGCTATTTACAAAATAACACAATTGCTGAAATAGAAAATTAAGAGTAAGGGGAATGGAAGTGGGAGTTATCTAACAGATAAAGGTTATAAAGATAAAATTTGCTTTTTATTTATTAATAGAATTGTTAATCAAGAGTACTTTAGAACTTTTAAGGCTTTGGTCCGGCTAAAAGAGGTCCCTCCTGTAATATAATCCCAGTTGATCAAGTCGTTTGTATTTTTTATGAAAATGTGATTGAGACTTCAAATCATCTTCTCTTTCATTGCAGACTAGTGTGGAAATTATGGATGAAATTCTTGGATTTGTGGGGTGTTAGTGGTTGTCTTCCCTATCATGTGGATGCTCTATTACATCAGTAGCCCGATCTAGTGTTTGAAAAATTCTAGTGTAAGACTTGGTCTATGCTTTCTTGTTGTGTCAGCTGGAGTATATGACTTATGAGGAACAAGATTATCTTCAATGATGGAACCATAACCTTCGAAGACAACTTCCTTCTAATTCTATATCGTCTCTTAAATTGACTCAAATCTGCAAATAAGTTATAACACCCTCAAATTATAATGTCATAAAATCTCAAACATTTCTTGATTAATGTTAAGTATTGAATAGTATGTCTAAGATTATGAGATTTTTTTTTTAAATTTCAGCAGAGTTTCCTTTGTTTTCTGATGTTACCAAGTTATCGACTAAACTTCATTCAATCACAATACTCAAAACTTCCACTTTGATCCAACCATCCTGGATCATATCTCATCTCATCAAATAATATTTCACATAACTATACTGCATTGTATTTTCTGAACCTTACATCATCAACAAATAACACATTAACTACAAACAATTATAAACTCAAAAGAATATTCATATTGAACTAATTATTACATTAACATGCATCCATCTTTTAAACATGCATGATTATAATTACTAAATATTCTTTTTGAATAGTTTATAATACTAGTTTCTTATTCATACATTTTAAATGTATAAGTACCAAAAACAAACATCTTCATGATACATATATTACAATCTACTTATAATACAAATTACATATAAAGCAAATATATTACATCCCACAAAATGAACAGATTAAAACACAAAGCTCATATTTAACGTTCCACATCACTTCGTGAAAAACCTGTACACATAACATTAATAAGAAATAAGAAAGATAACACATTAAAGATGATAAAGTTATTATGTTCACAAGTCTTCAAAATATATTAAATTATCTTTCATCACCAACTTACTATATATCAACATTAATAACTCATTCATAATTTATTAATCCTATACTTATAGGACCTCTGTAACCAACACTCATTACTTAATTTTTAATTTGATAATTCATAATTTTACCTCAAACCCGGCTAACCCTCTTAAATAGCCAACAATCAAACCGGTAATTCCATACGAATTACCCAACATCCAGCTATTCTTTATCAATAGCCAATACAACCGGTAATTCTATACTAACCGGTAATTCATACTAACCAACTGGTAATCCTATACCAACCTGTAATTTGATACTAACCGGTATGAAATTCTATACTAACCAGTAATTTATACTAACCAACCGGTAATTCCATACTAATCTGTAATTCATACTAACCAACCAGTAATTCCATACCAATCGGTAATTCCATACTAACCGGTAATTCATACTAACCAACTGGTAATCCCATACCAATCGGTAATTCTATACTAACCAACCGGTAATTCATACTAACCAACCGGTAATTCTATACTAACCGATATGAAATTCTATACTAACCGGTAATTCATACTAACTACCCGACATCCCAATTATAATACCAACAGTTTCTTCGTCTACTTCTTTCATATCAACATGTCATAAACAACTCATAACTAATAATGAAACTTTGAATTTTAAAAGAAAGTGATGAATCACTTATCGTCTGCTTGTGATGGCCCAACTCCTCCTGCCAGATGCCCTGCTCCTGGTACAACTCCTGAATCAATCAGATTGCACTACATTATTAATCCATTATCATTTCTCTTACGTGTCTAAATTTGAAGCACGTAATATCTTTTATTTAATTGGGGTTTACACTAAAATTTTCATTCATTTGTCCCCTCATTTTCAACATATAGTTTTAATCAATTTTCTTATTTTAATTCAATTAAAGAATTCTCTCATGAACTTTTCCTACCATTTATTTATTCATTCTTTTCACATTTTTATGATGTTTTTTCACTTGTTCATATTTTGAATACTTCAAATAAGATAAAGAACATCATTTCTCAAACATAAAACAATCAAAACCTCATTCATATATTTCCTTATCCTTAATTACAAGTTCTTTTCTTCAAAATTATTCAATATCTTTCTTAATTACTACTTACATTCACTATTTCTATACTATTCTACCTCAATTCCATCATGTTTACTATTTTTCTCAAAATCCCTAAATTCTCATAAGACCCCTAATTTAAAAAAAATCAAGATTATGAGAAATTAAATCAAATTTAATTGTCATTGTTTGATAACTTTCTCAAATAAACCCAAAAACACTTCATTCAAGTAAGAATCTAAACTTTTCATGCTTACCAATCTAAGTTCTCCCAACTTTTCTTCTCCTCCTAATGTGGCCAGCCCTCTTCACCTTTCTTATATCTTCCTTCACTTGATTCTTCCTTAATTTAATGTTCCAAGTTTTTCAATCTTACAAGTTTCAAAGCTCTCTCTCACTTTTTCTTATTTTTCTCTTAACTACTCACGTTCTTCTTTTATTTTTTTTCTTTTCACATTTGTTACTGCCCAGTCGGCAGTTCATACCAGAAAAGGGGCTGCCATATTTTATTTTTAATGGAAAATTACCATTTTACCCTTAATAAGTCTTTTTGCTTCCATTTTATTCTTTGATAGCACTACTGAGCTCCGTTCATTCTAAAATTTTAATCATATTTTATTCAATATATTTTAAGTTTTTTTATAAAATTTCAGCTCAATCTAGTGGTCGGATATAAAATTACATCCAATAACGTAAAACTAGTCAAATTGTGATTTTTCGTCAAATTTTTGAATTTCTCTAAAAATTCTGAAATTTTAAACCAAGCTAAGGAATCATATTAAAAGGCTCTACGCAAATTTTCAGAATTTTCTAATAACCTGATCGAGAGTTACAATTTTTTTTCCTTTTGTTTTATATAAAACTAGTCAATTTATAATTTTTCATCTAGAGGTTTTACATAAGTTCTTCATGACTACTGAAACTAATTTACTTATGGGGCTGAAGGTATTATAGATTGGTCTAATAACACCAAATAAAGGCTTTAAGCGTGATAAATTAGCTCTTTCAGTTTTGATGCTCTTTTTCTAATCTGTATTTGTTTGGCTTTTTATTTTTCTTTGTATTCTGTTTTTTTGTCTTATTCTATTGTTTTTATTTATTTGTTTTATCTCTTGCTTTTGGTTACTTTCTGGTTAACTCATTTAATGTATCGATTTCTTCTTAAAAGAAAAAACAAATCTAGCTCTTTACAAAATAATAATAATAATAATAATAATAATAAATTCTAATTTGATATTTAATAAAGTGGCCTGTTCGCTCTACATAAGATCAACAAATTGAGATTGGCATGTTGCCTATTAGATAATGTGAAAAGCAAGTACATTTTATTCATGGCATGCTGTCTAGTACATCTTGAATCATACGATCTCTGTGTACGAGGATCCACCTTTCATTAAAGCCTTCCTACTCTTTTCACTTCTTTCACTTGTTGAAACCACGATCTACTTCGTGCATTAAATCAATATTGCCTTCCTACATCTCCTTCACTCCCTTTTCCTTCCCTTTGCTAACAAATCTTCTCTTGATCCAATTTGAAGGTTAAATATGATTTATTAGCACAGTGAAGGAAAAGGGATTGAAGATGTAGGCAGGCTGTGTTGTTATATACAGAGGAGTTCTTGAGGCAGATTCTGTGTGATAATATTGTTAAAAGAACGAACTTCCCATGTGTTTCACCAAATAGGGAGTTGGTGAAACACACATAAAGTGCAAGGAAATGAAACAATAGAGAAAATTACTTTTGTAGTGACATAATTTAATCTAGCTTCATAAATCAAAGCTCATAAACCCGCTATATATATATATATCAACATAACCAGCCTTCATCTTCATTCCCAGCTTTTCCTTGAGTTTGCTAACATTTTTTCTCTTCATCCAATTATCATGCTGAATGTTAACCACTTTTATTTAACATTCCTTTGCCTCCCTATGCACATGTGATGGGGGAGAAGAAGAAAGCAATAAATCGGAGGTGTTGAAATACAAAGCCACAACAATTGCTCCTATCCTTGCTGCCGTGCAATTGGAGTTCGTCTTCCAGTTCTTGTAAAAACTATCTTTTCTTCGTCATCAAAGCTTTTGTGGCCGCAAAAGCTTTGATGATGAAGAAAAAATTATTTTCAGGGCTTAGTGCAGGGATAGTTTATCCAAAAACTGGAAGATAAACTCCAATTGCACCAGCAGCAAGGATAGAAGCAATTGCTGAAAATCCTTGGGGTCATTTTCCCTTCACGGGGTTTGTGGCGATGATGTCGGAAATTGGGACTTTAATGGTGGATTGTCTTGCAACTTCTTATTTATCTAGGTTGCACCTCAACAAGGCTCATCTAGAGGAGAGTGGGGATGAGGAGAGGGCAGAGGTAGAGGCTCATGAGAGTCATATTCATGTTCATGCTCATGCAACTCATAGCCATTCTCATGGTTCAGGGGATAATTCTGGTTCTAGTCCATCTCAGCTTATTCTCCATCCGGTTATTACACCGATAATTGTTTCTCTTTTGTTACAAAGGAGAGGCTCAAACCTAAAAACTTTTAGAGGAGATGACATGAATGCACTTGGAACTGTTATTCTTTTGTTTTCTTTATTTATAGATTTACTAAAGTACTTCTGGAGGTTTTGGAGTTGAGAATTGTGGTGCACTCTGTGATTACAGGAATTTCGTTAGGAGCTTCTGCAAGTCCCAAGACAATAAGACCTCTAGCGGCTGCTCTAAGCTTTCATCAATTGTTTGAGGGTATGGGAATTGGTGGATGCATTACTCAGGTAAAGGCATAGCTTTGTTTCTAACAATATATGCTACCAATTTTTTTATATAGTCTAAAATTGAAAATTTTCTCTAAAAATATGTGTTAGTTGATACACTTGTTTTGATGTTTCTAGGCAAAATTCAAGACCAAAGCTATTGTGATAATGACACTCTTCTTCTCTCTAACAACCCCAGTTGGCATTGCAATTGGCATAGGCATATCAAATGTCTATAATAAGAGCAGTCCTAATGCTCTTATTGTCGAAGGAATTCTTAATGCTGCGTCAGCTGGTATCCTAATCTACATGGCACTTGTGGATCTTCCGGCAGCTGATTTTATGCATCCAAAAGTGCAAAGTAATGGAGCACTTCAATTTGGGGTTAATGTTTCTCTTCTTCTATGAGTTTGTTGTATGTCTCTCCTTCCCTAATGGGCTTGAAGCTTTAGCTATCTAGAGTCCTTTTTCTCCTCCTTTTCTCCTGTTTTTTCTTGAAAATCTTGTACTGATATGGTTGACTTAGCTTCGGCTTGATGAAGATAGAGAAAGTCCCTTTGCCTACCACTTTCCTTGGTGTTGTAAATGTCATCTCTTTCATTCGTTTCACTGTCTTTGATTAAAAAATTGGCCAATTTTGATAATCAAAAGAGTTGTATGAAGTCTGTATGTGATGACAATACACTTTTTTTTTTATTTCGCTAGCTGTGACCTTTTATTTTCTTGAGAAGTCACATTTTTTGCTCTTCGGTGGCCTCAAACTGCATGCGTGATATAATGATATAAATGGGAGAAGACCACCCTTTAGTATAATAGAATGTTTATTTTATCTAAAATAACCACTATGACTTAAATCTCTCCAAAATTAGTCTAATCCGAAGCTCAAAAAAATGAAAAATAAAGACTCTTGTATGAGCCACCTGTATGTGTTATTATCAAGACTAGCCTGCCTAATAATGATTTTGATAAGATTGATCAGGTTTTACACAGTGAACTCTCGAACTTGGATCGATATAAAACATGACCTGGGCTAGAATTCTATTCGGCAGATCACAGAATTGATCAGCAAGGTCAGATCATGTTTTATAACAATGGTTTTTACTTAACACTCAACAAACGAGCCACCTGTATGCGTTGCTATCAAGACTAGGATCTTGTTCTCATCGGTAATTGTTCAGTGGTAGAAAATTGAGGCATCATATGTGTACGTCCATTTGAAAGAAACAGAACAAACATCCAAATCTATGTTTAGCAGACTTATTGGACTGCTTTGTTAGATTTACCTGGCCAGGTCAAAATCTGAAGCTTCCTTGGGCTGCAATAACAACATCAGCAATTTTGTTGTCACTTCTTGATCAAATACAGACACAGCAGATCACAGGATGCTGCTGGTGGACAAACATATCAAAAGATTTCGAGAAACGTGTGAATGAATACAATATCCCTGTCCTCATACCTTCTCCTCTAGTCTAACAGTAGTAGTGCTGCGTCATTGTTTGACATTTTCTATTGAAATTAATTTATCTAGGCAGCGAAAAGTTATTCTTCTAGGATAAAAAGACACAAGAGAAAGAGACGATATGCTCATCTATCCTTTTCTTTTTAAATGATAAAACTCATTCCAAAACTATTATAAAAATAAATTTATTTTTATATTTTTTTATCTCTGTTCTTCAACTAGATATATTTCTATCTTTTTTGTATATTTTTTATTTCAGAATATTAACCAAACACAACTTCAAATTACACTTAATTTCAGAGGACTATTATCCAAAATAAAGGGAAAAGAACAAAAAAAAACCTCTGCTAAGAGGACCTAATATAATGTTGCAGCAGAAGAACTAGCTCATCAAATTGTCAATAAAATGACCAAATGAAGTGTGTGAAGATCCACTTTCCATCAAGGCTTTCTTGCTCTTTTCACTCATCTCTTTCACCTTTCTCTGTATTTCACTATTACTCTGCATCAAACTGTTTATACCTCTTTCTATCTCCTCAGCAGTCACAATTTTAACTTCATCATCACTCAAAAAATCCTTCCTATAATCTAATTTAATTTCCACACCTAATCCTAACTCAACCACCATTTGAAAGGCATTTAATTGTTGCTCCCCATCTATTGGCCAGGCAGCAATTGGCACACCAAACCATAGGCTTTCTAGTATAGAATTCCATCCACAATGCGATACAAATCCTCCAACTGCTGGATGAGCCAAGATGTCTGTTTGTGGAGCCCATCCAATGATTTTTCCAACCATAGACGTTCGATCCAAGAATCCATCCGTCAATATTTCCTTTGGATTATCATAACCACTAGGGAATACAATCGTACCCTTTGGTGGAGCTCGACGTAGGGACCATAAAAATCGATGGCCACTATGTTCTAATGCCTTTGAAATCTCTTTCAACTGATCCTCGTCAAAGCTTCCCATGCTTCCAAAACACAAGAACACCACGGATGACGGAGGTTGATCATCAAGCCATTTCTTGATCTCCTCTTTCTCACGAGCCCTATCTAACCCTTTGTCACCTTCATCACGTTGGAGCTTCAAAATAGGCCCCACTGGGTATATCGGAAGGGTCAAGCCATCAAAAAATGAGCTCATTACATGGGATTCCAGCTCCAAGAAAGTGTTGACCACAATACCTTTCGTTTGCTTATACTTTCTTGCAAAATTTAAGAAGCCTGGAACAACATCTTTGTTAAGAAACATAGAAGGCAAAACCCTAGCAGGAATTGGTTTAGCAAAACTTGATATCACCAACTCAGTATCCGAGTCTTTGAACTGGGTTGAGTCCACATTTTGCTCATCTTTCATGGTTTGCATAGAAAACAAGAGACTCAAATAACCTACACCTGAAGTGAAGAACACATAGCTGCGCAGTCCAAAATCATTGCCCACATCTACCATTGTTACACAGAACATATCAACCAGGAGACCGATGAGTCGAGGCGGCTTATCAGGGCTTGAGGTGGACGACTCAATGAGCTGAGCCAGAGCTTCTTTGACTAAAGGTTTGTACGTTTCCATGTAGAAAGCTAAAATGTCTTTTGCCTTCATATCTAAAGCTTGTTCAAGAAGAGGGAGGTCAAGGAACTTGATATTGTTAGAAATAGTTGACTCAGTGAGTGATTTGCAGTAGCTTGTGAACTTCTCATCAAAGGGTAGCTTCATCAAGATGATTGTCACTACGAATCGGTCGTCTCGGTTGACAAGTAGCCGTGCCAACTCCACCGTTGATGTAACATGGCCGATACCCGGTGAAGGTATAAACACCAACTCTGATCTCTTCATTCAGAACAATAAATAGGACTATTAGTTGGATTCTTATTTGATTTCAATCCAAAGATTGAATATAATTATGGTGATGTTTATAGAAAAACAAGCAAGAAGTTAATACATATTTTGTCTCACCATCTATATTTTATCTAAATTCTTCAAAATTATCTTTATAGAATTGAAAAAATAAAATAAATTTATTTTTTTAAAAAAATAAAAAACTCAAATGATTTATTTTAAAACTCGATCTAGTACATAACTTGGTTCACATGTTGACTATGTTAACCTGGATTAATCTAAGTCAATCAAAGCGATATTATTTTAATTTTTTAAAATTATTTTAATAATGAATATCAGTTTTGATCAAGTTATGGGCAACTCTAAAATGACATTTTTTTATAAAAAAAACCTGGCCCAATTTATAAGGATTTTTTTAATGATGATTTGGATATTGAGTCAACCTATTAGACATGACTAGATTTGATAATTATAAGTAAATTAGAACAAGTATTTTGGGACAAACAAGAAATGATAGTAAGATTATATATATACAAAAATTGATGGTAAAACATTGGTTTTTTTTAGCTTTATGGAATATAAACATGTCTATGCACACATGGAAAAATAAAGCCTGAAAATTATGAATTACCTCCATTTCAGGTTTTGGAGTTCCACCTTGATGGTCTTGGATTTCCATTGCTCAATAGCGCAAGAGATTTTAATTAGGAGACCTCTTTGTTATGAATAAAGAGTAAAGTTCCAAATACATATAGTTAATGTTTAATCCTAAACTTCATAAAAAAACTCCACATACTATTTACTATTTAATTTTAAACTGACTTATGAGATTAATTAAGCTTCAGTTATGATCCTTACCACATTTATGGAAACATTGAGATTTTTAATTAGAGTTAAATTGTCAGTTTTTCAAATCTCTATTGATCCATCAAATTTATTAATCTTTGTTTATGTGAAAAACGGTTAATTGTCTTCAATTAAAATATTAACTCATGTAATAACATCTTGTTTTTCAAGGTTGTGTGAACAAGGAGGTTGGCTTATTTTTTAAATATTTTGGATTCAAATTTTAAAATAATTTATTATCTTGAATTTATTAGACTACACATAGTATATTTTTAATATCATACGAGAAAAAAAACATAATTTTAATTGACATGTAAATTGATTTGAAAATAATTTTTATCATCAAATAAGAAAAAAAAAATAAATTAAAGGTGAGTTGGCATAATAAAACCTAATGTTAAATCAAACAACTTAATTAATCTAACAATGAATATTCTAATTTCTTTCTAAAATAAGAGTTCTTACATCTTTTTTCCACAACGCAATTATCCATTTCTAGAGCCTTCAAAATTGTGGCAAGGAAATTGGAAGAAGCTTGTTTCAGAATCACAAAACACACCACTAATAATGGAAGGCTAACCTTAAAAACTGGTTCCAGAAATAAAGACCAAATCAAACCTTAGTAAACACTTAGATTCAAAACTGAAATGAAATCAAGCCTTCATCATTGTAGCAATTTTATAAGCCATTACCAGAGGATTTAAAATTAATGGGTAAGAAGGCTAGTAAAAGGAAAACCGATTAGCCCTAACATCTATAGGCCAGATAGTGGCACCACGCAAAGCCCTCGGCTAGCTTCTTGGTCCTCTCTTATGTTTTTCATCCTCGAATTCAAAGCCATAAACTTTTGCAATATGAAAAAAAAAATTGTTAGAAAGTAATTGTATTTCAACAACCATGACAATTTATATGCCCAATAGATGATCATCTAGCCATTCTCCAAGGAAGGAATATTGGCCGGGAAAATAACTCTTTTCTTTTGCGTAATGATATAAAAAGAAAGAGAAGAAACAAAAATTAAAAAGATAATAAAAGTGAAAAGAAAAATATAATATATAATTTAAAGTAACTTACCTCCCCGGCAACGGCGCCAAAAACTTGACACGATCAAAAGATTGATGTCTTATCCCAAGTACAGGAGTGTCGAAGTAATAAATAACCCGGCAAGATTGGGGTCGAACCACAGGGAGATGAACTATATAAAATTATAAAAAACAAATGATAAGGAGTTGAAGAGAACTTTTGAGATGTGATATTGATGTAAGGATTAAACATGGATAAAACAATTGTCAAGGTTAGAGGATCTATTAATGGTATTTCAAATAAGTATAGTATAAAATTTTTTTAAAACTCAACTGGAAATCACACACAAAAGAGATTCTGATCGGATTATAAATTATTAACATGATTATATTAATTATTATTTTTTAGTAATGCAAATAATTATAAATGTGGTCAGGTATTCATGGTGAGAACTTATGTTAACAACAAATCAAGTTCTTTTCATAGCACAAGTGTTGGTTATACCATACAATAGGCTATGAAAGTGTCAAGTATTTGTTGTATCAAGGGTTGTACAACACAAATCTATATTAATCATTTAACAAGTAAGGTATTATGAGTGACTAAGATAACAAATTAATACAAAGCATGTAAGAAACATTAAAGTCCCTGTTAAGTTTATATTATACTTATTCTTACACCATTAGTATACCCTTTTCACCTTGACAAAATTAACTTAGCTAAACATAATGAAGAAGAAAAACATAAACAAACAATATAAGAACATAAACATGATATAAGTTAACTAAGTAAAGGAAAGGAAATGAAAAACATAAATAAGAGATTAATATAACATGAAATAAAACTTGAACATTACAAAATATAAAGAAAGATAATGATCTTAATCTGAAAACCAAGATGTCTAAATGTATAGTAAATGCCTTTTTTTATGGGCTAAATTCAGAACTATTGATTTGATGACTAATTATTGAGTGGATGACCACTCTTAACTTGGTGACAACCATTATCTTTTTATGTCATGTTGCCTATCATATCTTGAACCACACGATCTAACCAAATGTATGAGGATCCATCTTTCATCAAAGCCTCCCTACTCTTTTCACTTATTTCCTTCAACTTCTCCTTTTTCTTAATATCAATCTCCATTAAACACCTTATTCCTTTCTCTATTTCCTCAGCACTAACAATTTCACAACCATCCATATTAATTTCTTTTCTATAATTCATTTGAATTTCTATTGCTATGCCGAACTCAACAATCATTAGGAAAGCATTAAATTGCTGCTCAGCATGCATTGGCCATGTAGCAATTGGAACATCAAACCAGATGCTTTCCAGCGTAGAATTCCACCCACAATGCGATACAAATCCTCCTATAGATGGGTGAGCCAAGATATCCACCTGTGGGGCCCATCCTATTATTTTTCCGATCTCGGATGTTCGATCTAAGAACCCTTCAGGCAAGACTTCTGCAGGATTCACATAATCACTCGGAGCTTCCATCTTGCCATTTGGTGGAGGTTGACGTAGAGACCATAAGAATCGGTGTCCACTTTGCTCCAATCCACATGCGATCTCTTTCACTTGCTCCACACCGAAACTTCCCATACTCCCAAAACACAGGTAGACTACAGAAGATGAAGGCTGATGGTCAAGCCATTGCATGATATCCCTGTGAATATCTTTTCTACTATCTGACACCACATCATGTTCATGGCCATTGAGGTTCAAAAGGGGACCAACTGGATAAACAGGAGGATAATTACCATCAGAGAATGAGTTGATCGCATGAGATTCCAACTCGTAAAATGTATTTACCATAATTCCCTTGGCTTCTCTGAACCTTCTAAACAGGCGAAGAAAATGAGGCAGCAAATCTTTGCCAAGTACCGAAGATGGTAAAACCTTTGCTGGAAAGGGACTCGCCAAACACGGCATGACCATTTCAACATCCGAGTTCTTGAACTCAGTAGGGTCAACTTTCTGCTCATCATGGAGAGCCTGAATATAGAACGTAGTACCAAGAAAAGCTGCTGCAGATGTAAAGAAAATATAGGAGGGAACGCCAAATTCATTGGCCACATCTATGATTGATGTAGAAAACATATCAAGAACAAACCCAGCAAGTCGAGGCGAGTCAGGGCTTGACTCGGACTCCATCACAAGCTTAGAGACTTCTTCTTTGACATGAGGTTTTGGGCTTCAATCAAAGAAATGAAAAACCTGCTGGGTAGGTTTGGATCAAGCTCAACTTCAGGCAAGTGAATGAACCGGATACGACCGCTGGCTGCAATCACTGAATCATTGTAGCTACGAGCAATCTTGGTGCTTAAACTTGATTTCATGACGAGGAAGGTGATTGAAAGCCTCTCATCACGTTCTAAAAGGAGCTTGGCTACCTCTACTGCGGATACAAAGTGACCTATAATTGGTGCTGGAATGAAGACTAGCTCGGCGTTCTTCATTTTGCAGTAGGCTTCAATGAGTTTGCAAACAATACTACTTTTTTCTGTGGCTGTGAGAGACGTCTGGGTTTGAGCTTTGCATTGCATTTTATTTGTTAGTCATGCTAAGGTGCAATCCCGTTAATTACCAAACGTAGCCTTAAAGTGAGGTCATGGCTTTGCTGTCATGCCCCCCACCTACTGTATACTGCCAACAACATTTGGACAATTGTCAAATTTGTTTTTCTCCGGACGGCAAGAGAGTATCTTGCTGAGTGGTTATTCTCGGATACAATTGTTTGGAAGAGTGCAGGGGTTGTTTAAAGTATTTTTTTATTTAAAAATATATTAAATTAATATTTTTTTTATTTTTTTATATTAACACATTAAAATAATTCAAAATATAAAAAAATTAATTTTAAACAAAAAAAAATTAAAATTCTCAAGAAACGCTATTTGGAATACAATTCCAATTATTTCACTTTTAAAAGTGGTAGCGATTAAGGTCTCGATTTGGAATACCATAGCTTTTATTTTAGATATTTTTAAGAGTTTAATTTCAGTAGTGGCAGCACATCTAATTCTCCAAGAAAGATGAGAAGCCTTGCTGACTTGTATGAAGTAACTAATTATATTGATGATGATGTAACACTAAATTATTACCTTGTTACATGTGATCCTGTAGTATTTGAAGAAGCAATAAAGGATGAAAAATGGAGAAATGTTATGGATGAGGAGATTGTATCAATTGCGAAAAATGACACATGAAAATTGGTTCCTAAACCAAAAGGAAAGAAGTCATTAGGTGTCAAGTAGATCTACAAAGAAAAAGAAAATGCCAAAGAAGTAGAGAGGTAGGCAAAAGACTATAGTCAAAAGTATGAGATTAACTATAATGAAGTGTTTGCTCTAGCTGCTAGATTGGAGACCATTCAATTACTCATTATCATAACTACTAAACATAGATGAAAAATCTATCAAAAGAATGTCAAATTAGCTTTTCTAAATGTCTTTCTTGAAGTGGAGGTCTACATTGAGCAACAAATGAGTTATGAAGTAAAGGGACATGAAGATAAAGTTTTAAAGTTAAATAAAATCTTGTATGGATTAAAGTATGCCTCAAGGGTTTGGTACAGTCACATTGATTGTTGTTTCTTAAAGAATGGATTTGTAAAATATCCCCATAAATATTCTATCTATGTAAAAATAAAAGAGAGTGGCGATACTCTTATTGTATACTTGTATGTAGATGACTTGATATTTACAAGAAATAATCCAAAAATATTAAGAGACTTCAAACAAGCAATGATCCAAGAGTTTGAGATAACAAATATTGGTTTGATGACATATTACTTAGGGATTGAAATAAAGCAAGGAGAAGATAAAATCTTTATGAATCAAAAGAAGTTTGTTAAAAAAATTCTTAAGAAGTTTAAAATAAAGGATTGTGTAAAAGTGAATACTCTAGTTGGGTGTGAAGTAAATATGTTAAAGAATGATGGAGAGAAGATAAACTCTACAACATTTAAAAGCCTAGTTTGAGAGTTTGAGATACTCGGCATGCACCTATCCAGATATTCTTTTTGGAGTAAGACTTGTAAATAAGTTTATGGAGACACCAACCATGACACATTTCAAAACTTTAAAGCGAATTCTTTGGTATATCAAATGTATTATTGATTTTGGCTTTTTTATGGATATTCTAATAGCTTTGAACTTGTAAGTTATAATGATAGTGATTAGGCTAGAGATATGCAAGATAAAAAAAAATTTACAAGTTTTGTTTTCTACATGGGAGACACAACATTCATAGAGAGTTTAAAGAAGCATCCTATAATCACATTATCAACTTGTGAAGTTGAATATGTAGCTACTACAACATGTGTTTGTCATTCTATATAGTTAAGAAGATTATTGAAGAAGTTATGAATGTCATAAGAAAAGCCTACAAAAATTTATATGGACAACTCATCAGTCATTGCCTTAACAAAAAATCTAGTGTTTCTTGAAAGAAGTAATCACATTGACATAAGATTTTATTACTTATAAGATTGCATTACAAATAAAAAAGTTAAAATCAAGTATATAAAGACCCAAAATCAAGTCTCAAACAATATCACTAAGCCAATCAAACATAATGTTTTTGCTAAGATGAAAGACATGTTGGGAGTTATAAAAAAAATCAAGTTTAAGAGGGGGTGTTAAAAGTAAATCAGATTTTGATTATTCTGAAAAATAATGGAATTGGTATATCAGTTGGAAACCGGTCGACCAATTGAATTAAATGAATCAATCGACCGATTATGTTGGCAAAATATGTTTACTGTTCATATTAAAATTTCCTTTAAGTAATTTAATTCATTGATTATTTAGGACTTCAAGCCTAAAATAGGCTTTTAATCATAAGTATAATTCAGTGTGTGTAGAGACGAAGACATAAGACAAAAACACTTAATAAGATTATTTTCCTCTCAAAAAATTTTCTTGTTCTTTAGTTTTGCTTATTGTTTTCTTGTCTATAAACACCTACCACATCTATTTTCTTTCAACAGTAAGTAACCCAATTATCATCAGATGATTGGGGCTCATTAATGGGTAAATCAATGAGTCGTATACATTTGAGCAAAGTTGATACAACAAGTGAATCAAGGTAGTTGATGGTCATAGAGTCAAGAATTGGCTTGATTACAAGGATAGATGTTGAAATTTAATTATCACGTTCAACAAGAAGCTTAGTAGTCTTCACTACCGATACAATATGACCTATACTAAGTAAAGGGATGAACACTATCTTTGCTATGACCTATACTAAGTAAAAGGGATGAACACTATCTTTGCTTTCTTCATTTGCTATAAAATTTTGTTCACAAATATATTGTAATAATATGTTTATATAAATGGATATTTATATAGTATAGTATAGTATAGTATATGTAATAAATTAAAGTCTACATTTATGAGGAACAATGATATAGGAAGTGTGGTTAGGAGATCATATGAAGTTAACGTATCTTGTACATGATGTGTATATACTATGTTTCGAGCTAATCTGATAAAAATAAAATATTCTTATAATTCTCTATTGAGACGACATGCTACGGGAAAAAAATTATTGTCTTCCATGAAATCTACTTACAATTTGGGTCTAACCTAAAAAAATGTTGCAGCATGAAGCTAATTAAAAAAGCCAAAATGAAAGTGTGGCATCATAACCGGTAATGACTAAGATTTTAGCTCTATACAAATTGGAATGGAATTCTAAAACCCGATCCAACATTGATCGATAACGCCTAAGCTTATTAAGCAAGTCACACCTTGATAGTCTTTTAGGTTAACCTCACTCCAATTCAAGAAAGAAAAGTATATTTTTTTATTAAAAAAATCCTTAGAGTTTACTCCAACCTCTAACAAAATAATATATGGTAACTAGTACATTTATTATCTTTGTGTGTTTACTATAACTCTTTTGTTTTATGTCTCTAAACCTTTCTGTTTTTCTTTGAAGATATCTTTATGCACCTTGTACTTATTGAGTGGAATTAATGTTCCTCAATTCATTAAGTTTTTTCATGACTTATTTATATATATTTTTAGTTAGTTTGGATGTATGTAGTAATTTTTTAATCAATTTTCATGTATTAGGACTAAATCCCTAGAATCAACATCATTGACATAAAAACATCTACCTTAATTAAAGTTGATACAAACCACTTTCTACATCAATTTGTTTTCGTGAAGTTCACAACTTCTTTCGCGACTTGAATTTTGGGTACATGATCAGCAACACAGAATTAGTGCTACTAGGACACCCCACCTATGTTAAACTCAAATATACTTCTCGTGAACCAAATTATATAAATTTTTTCAGCATTTCATAATCTTTTAAAATATTCCACAAACCAATAAAATCAAATAATACTTAATAATACTTATTACAATAAAATCAAATAGTGGAGTGTCTAAGACATCGAAGAAAAAAGGATAAGAAGAAAGCCTCGTAGAAGCAAGAAAGGCATACCCACAAAGAAAGCAATAAAAACTCTCAACAAAAATAACCTACTAACAAAATTTAAGAATCTAAAAATAATATTAATAAAGAGGGGTGAGCTCAACCAACTTAGTGAATGAATAATATTTAATATACATCATAGATATAATAGAAGAATAAAAATAATAAATATATATACACACACAAAGTATATTAGCATATGGTTATGATAATATATGAGGTTTGCGACCCCGGTCACTATGGGCGGATCAGTCCCCAAAAGTTGGTGTCTCTCTCATCAGCTAGGTATATAAACTATTATGTGCACATAAATTAACTACCTTTCGTTAGTATACAGTTTATGACAGGTATCTTGACATCAAACCATAATAGATAATTACATAATTATCAAAGAAAATGAATAGCATATCAAATAGAATTTCATTCAACAGAATATGAATGCAAATTCAAGAATGGATGAGTAATTGAGAAATAAAACAACATATATAGATATTCAAGAAATAACTAGTTGTACTTATCATATAATCAATGTATTCATATTTATATTACATGCATATTAAATATTATTCCACTTACTTGGAAAACAAAAGCAAAAGATAAACATACATAGAATTGGAGATTGTAGAAGATCGTTAGGAGAAACATCAGCAGAGCCTATAATGAATATAAAAAATAAAAATAAAAAATCGAAACAAATAACATAAAACATTTCAACTCTAATATTAGAGACCAAAACGTAATTATAAAATCAAAATAGATTCACCTGATCGATCATGAACGTCTCCCAAACTAATCAAACTGAAAAGAACTGATCAACCCCTACTACTTGGTTAACCGGTCAGCTGAGACTATCAGGTGAAGTAGTCGACCGAAATTGACCAACCAGTCAACCGGAACCATCAAGTTAATTGCTCGACCAGTTCAGTCCAACCAACTAACTAGTTTATCAGGATTACAGAATCCCGATCTGCTAGTCTTCCAAACTATAGATCTTAAAAATAATTAACATATTACTCAAAAACCTAAAATTTCTGACCTCATATCAAACGATTTAAGTCAAATTAACACCTAAATCATTAATTAAACATCTTAAATCATTCAAACCCTAAAATCAAAGCTAACCAACATATTCAAGCACAAAAAGAACATGAATATCTGATCTTAGAAACCTTAACTCTTAACTTTTACTTCTTCTGTGTTCTTCGTCCTTCTTTCTCCTTTTTTTCCTTTTTCCCCTCTTCCTCTTTTACTGTTCTCTCTTAAAGAATTATGCTCTTCTCTTCTTCTTTTTTAACTTTCTATTTATATTCATCAAACATATGAAAATACCCAAAATAGCCCTCAATCATTTATACCCTTAACTACCCATCAAAGGGTATAAATACATTTTTCAGTGTCTTTGGCAGCGTTTCATGAATTGGTTGGGTATTGGTTGGTACATGTCGGACTCTGTTGATCAAGTTGTTTTGCAATAGAGCGATCTAGTAAAAGGTAGATTCCAGCGACAAGCACTTGTTATGTTGTCTTATGGGATTTTATGGAACATTTGGAATGCAAGAAACAAACTGATTTTTAAGGATATTATGCAAGTTTAGAATACAATGTTTGAGCATATTCTTCATCGTTTGTCTCTTTGGTTGAAGGTTATGGATGCAAATTTATCATATACTAGGAATGATCTATTTAGAAGTTCGGATGGCGTTTTGAAGTGGACAAATAAGTGATGACCCAATATTTTTACATTTCAATTTTTTTTGTGTATATTTTTTGCATTCTTCTTTTATCTTTGTAAATCAATGCTTTTACTAATATTTTTCATAATTTTATTGTAACCGGGATACCATTGTCTCAATGATAGACAGATCTTTGAAATAAAACACCTTAACTATTAAAAAAATATATATACTTTTTCCAAACCAAAAGTTTCAGCATATTACAACTTCACTCTGTTTCATCCATGCTTGGTTATATTTCTCTTGAAAAACTTTAAGCCACGACAAGGTGAATAACTTAACTTCGATTCATGCACCTATTTTGCTTTGTTTTTGCTTCAAGAAGGCTGAAAATTATAAGTAAAATATAGATGAGAAAGATATTAGTCAAACAAAATAGATGTGTTATGTTAGATTCCGTCAAAGAATATCTTCAAGTTTTTATCCAATTTCCGTCATTTTCTCTTATTAATTGAATAATGTTGTATAATTAGAAAGGAAGACTTAAAAAACTACTTAATATAAGTAAATATTCAATTACATTTTTTTGTTAAGGATCAACCCAATGCACTAAGCCTAAGTGGAGTGTGCTTGGGAAAGCCTTTTCAATATACCCTTTTCTACTATGCTTTGAGTTGCTTCCAATAATGAGAAGACTTTTTCTTAGTCTATTTATATTGAATACATAAATATATAGCAAGGATTTGCTTGGTGCTCACTCTAGCTCCTAACTTATTTAGACATTAGTATATCAAATAATTAACTTGAACATTATAGTTCCATTTTGGTCAATTTCATTCGTAATGACTTAATTTTGAGCCCGATCGAATCCATTACACCCTTCGCCTTCTTCAATCTTAAACTCCACTTGACCGGTGTCCAAGTGAAAGCTCATCTGATCATTGCCTTATTGCTAGGATGTTCAAGTGATTGAATCTAAATGCAGTAGTCTATTAGGCCTTTTTGACCCACATTTACATGAACTTGGTTGTAAATTTATTTTTCCATGGAAAAACATGATGGGAATTTTTATTTTTTTTTATAAGGAAAAACTTATTGGCCATGACTAAACATTCTTGTTACACCAAGTCTTACATAAATCTTAAATTAAGGATAAGGATATTGTAAGAAAATTGCTTAGAATATAGTTCGGAATTTGGATCAATTGATTCATGACAGGTTTTCTATTATATCATCAATAAAACGACCCAAAGAAGAATGCGAAGATCCACCAGGCATCAACGTTTTTTCACTTATTCTGCTCATCTCCTTTACCTTCTTTCTTATTTCTTTATCTTCCTCCATAAGATGTTTTATTGCTTTTATTATATCATCAGCATTTACAATGATTTCATCATCTCCTTGAAGATTCATCGTATAATCCATCTTAATTTCCACCCCTAACCCCAACTCAATCACCATATAAAAGGCATTAAATTGTTGCTCAGCATACAATGGCCAAGTGGCAATTGGAACACCAAACCATACGCTCTCTAGGATAGAATTCCATCCACAATGTGATGCAAATCCTCCCACGGCTTGATGGGCCAAAATATCCACTTGTGGAGCCCATCCAATCACCTTCCCGATCTTAGCTGTTCGATCTAAAAACCCTTCTGGTAAAACTTCTTGAAGATTCTCATAATCACTCGGAGATTTCAATTTACCACTCGGTGAAGGTTTACGTAGGGACCATAAGAATCGATGTCCACTACGTTCTAGTGCACAAGCGATCTCTTTCACCTGTTCTGACCTAAAACTTCCTAGACTCCCAAAGCACAAAAACAGAACCGATGATGGAGCCTGATCATCAAGCCATTCCATGATGTCCCTATAATTCTTGCTCCCATCTGATCCCGCATCACGATCATCTCCTTCATGTTTAACAATTGGTCCCACTGCATACACTGGTGGGGTCTTGCCATTGGAAAGACTGTTAACAGCATGCGGTTCAAGCTCTAAAAATGTATTTATCAAAATACCTTTGGCTTCCGTCAATCCTCCTGCAATCTCGAGAACAATAGGGAGCGTCTCTTTCACGAGTGACGATAAAGGCAAGCATTTAACAGGAAATGAGTTCGCCAAGCTCGGAATTGTAGCAAATTGTCGACATTTGCAAATTGTCAACATTTTTCTCAACAACCATCAACCACCCTCCTTCTTTTCAACCACCCTCTCCTTTTCAGCCACTATATTTATGCTTTCCTTTCTCATGTAAGAAGACAGAAGTGAGAAACGAGAGAGACGAGAGAAGGTTTAGAGACAGTGCAAGTGTTTGCAGAGAAAGGAAGATAGTGCAACTGTGAGAGTGAGTGCAGATTTGAGAGAAACAAGTGTAAGAGTGAAACACTGGGTTTTGTGGGGTTGTATTGGGTTGAGTTGAGTGTTTGTATCATTCCTCCATTAATATACAATCTGCTGTCTCCGTGGACGTACCCGGTTTTGGGGAACCACGTAAATCTACTTGTTTGTGTTTTATTTGTGTTTGCTTTCGGTCCAGTATGCACAACAAATTGGTATCAGAGCATTAGGGAAGCTAGAACACTGAAAAAACACGTTTTTCAGCTCTCTGTTCAAAGTTGCAGAATTTTCAAAGTTCTCAGATCTTGATTTTGACCAGCTACGGAGATTCCTCTCTTCCATACGAGTCTGGCGATATAAAGATCGTCGAAATCGGAGTTGAAACGAGCCCTGTAGAGCTCGCCGAAGTTTCGTCGGAAATCTGCCGGAAAAACCAGTCAGTGCCGGAATTCTCGCCTGAGAAGACAGCCACGTCATCCGACACGTAGGTGCTGAGTCATCATCCACGTCATCAACAGAAGGGTCCACATCGCCCTGTCATCAGCCACGTCATCCAACAGTGACAGAATATTCTCTTGACAAAATCAGAATATTCCGTTACTAGTAAGAGAATATTCCCGTGACAGAATATTCTTTATCAGAGACAGAATATTCCTTCCCTGAGTCAACTCGGTCAGATTGGTTTTTGCCAACTCAGTGATTTTTTGACCCGTTTTTGGCCGAGTCAAGTTGGTTCCTAGCATTTTCAACCATTCCGGACGCAACCGTGGTGTCCGTTTTGTTAAAAAGCATACCGAAGTTACTGTTTAGGCACTTTTGAGCATAAAAGTGTGTGTTTTAACAAGTTCGGGATTCCATTTGTAATCCAAAGACGTCCTAATGGCTGATATTCCGGAAGAAAAATCAGCGGGAATGCTAGTATACCTCCACAATACATCCCGGTATCGAATACCAAATTTGAGGTGGAGAAGTTTGATGGGAAAGGTAATTTTGGCATGTGGAAATGTGAAGTCATGGATATGCTTGTCCAAATGAATTTGGATTTCACTTTAGAAGATAAACCAGAGGATTTGGATGATAAAAGCTGGGAAAGGATAAATCGGTTGGCTTGCAGTTCCATCCGACTTTGTCTTGTAAAGGATCAGAAGTACGCCTTTTCAGAACAAAACTCTGCAAAGGAATTATGGCAAGCACTGGAGGACAAGTTTATGAAGAAAAGTATAGAGAATCGTCTTTACTTGAAGAAAAGGATCTTCCGTTTTCAGCACAAGAAAGGTACTTCTATGAATGAGCATCTGAATGATTTCAATAAAATGATAGCTGATTTGAAGAATTTAGATGTGGAAATCGATGATGAAGATAAAGCTCTGTTGTTATTGAATTCACTGCCTGACACATATGAACATCTCGTCACCACTTTACTGTATGGTAAAGAAAAGATTAAATTCATTGATGTGTCCAATGCTTTGGTGAATAATGAGTACCGAAAGAAGGACCAGATTGTTCACAAGGAGTCAACGTCAGAAGCATTGACTGTTAGAGGCAGAACAAACCCCAGAAGATTTCGGGGCGAGGGAGATCTCGCTCAAAATCCGGGAGGAGAATCATCAAACAGACGATATCTTGCAAAAGATGAGTGTGCCTTTTATCACAAAAAAGGGCACTGGAAGAAAGATTGTCCAATCAAGGGCAACAAGGAAAAAGATGAACCAACTGTGAACGTTGCACGAGATGAGGATGAACAAGACTCTGCATTCATGGTCTCATCACGGAAAACCATTCTGGTGAATGGATTCTTGATTCTGCATGTTCCTATCACATGTGCCCTAACAAGCACTTATTCTCGAGACTCGAGGAGTTTGATGGAGGAGTTGTGTTGATGGGTAATGATGATGTTTGTGAGATCAAAGGGATTGGGACTATCCATCTGAAGATGCATAATGGGGTAGTCAAGACACTAACAGATGTACGATATGTACCTGAGTTGAAGAAAAATCTCTTCTCACTTGGAGTTCTAGAATCCAGTGGTTATAAGATTATCATGCAAGGTGGAGTTCTCAGAGCAATCCGTGGTGTATTAGTTGTCTTAAGAGGCACGAGGACAGGAAACTTATATTTCCTGGATGGATCTACAATTCGGTACAAAGAAATTTGTTTCCAAAAGTATAGAAGATGATGAAGCAGATAATTCCAGACTTTGGCACATGCGTTTAGGGCATGCTGGTGAAAAGGCTTTGCAAGGATTAGTCAAGCAAGGTCTATTAAAAGGCGCCAAGACTGGGAAGCATGGGTTCTGTGAGCATTGTGTTCTTGGAAAACAGACAAGGGTCAAGTTTGGCAATCGCAAAGACACAACACAAAAAGGGATCCTAGATTATGTTCACCAGACGTATATGGGGACCTTCAAAGAATGAATCTCTTGGAGGTAATCGTTGGTTTGTTACTTTTATTGATGATTTCTCAAGACGAGTATGGGTGTACATGATGAAACACAAGGATGAGGTCCTTGGTATCTTTCTGAAATGGAAGAAAATGGTGGAGACTCAAACTGGAAGGAGAGTTAAGATTCTTCGGTCAGATAATGGTGGTGAGTACACTTCAGATCCTTTCTTTGAAGTTTGTCAGAATGAAGGGATTAAGCGACATTTTCTTATCGCGCAAAAACACCACAACAGAATGGAGTAGCAGAACGCATGAACCGCACATTGGTGGAGAAAGTCCGATGTATGCTATCACATTCGGGACTAAGCAAAGTGTTCTGGGGCGAGGCATTAAGCTATGCTCGTCATATTGTTAACCGGTTACCTTCAGCAGCATTAAATGGAAGAACCCCCTTAGAGGTATGGTCAGGCTCTCCTGCAAATGATTATGACTCTACGCGTATATTTGGTTGCTCAAAGATATTATCATGTTACCGAGTCCAAGTTAGATCCTAGAGCCAAGAAAGCTATATTTTTGGGCTTTAGTGGAGGAGTAAAAGGCTACAGACTCGGTGTTCGAATCAAAGAAAGTGATCTTGAGTAGAGATGTCACTTTTGATGAGTCCGGCATGTTACAAAGCAAGAGAAATCACAGGAGAAGGAAAAAACGATGCGGTGATGCACAAGGTGGAGTTGGAGACTTCAGTCATTCCTATAAAGACTGCTTCGGACAATCCCCACCCGAAGGAGATTCGGATGAAAGTTCGGGATGAAGAGGATGCAACAACTCCAAGAACCACACAACAAGAATCCATTGCAACGAGTAAACCGAAAAGAGTTATCAAGAAACCTGCTCGGTATTGTAACATGGTGGCTTATGCACTTCCGGTGATTGATGATGGAATCCCCTACACCTACAAAGAAAGCGACTGAGTGTAGAAAGTGCAAAATGGAAAGAGGCAATGGATGAAGAGATGAAATCTCTCCACAAGAATCAGACTTGGGATTTGGTACAACTCCCTAAAGGAAAGAAGACAATTGGTTGCAAGTGGGTATATGCCAAGAAGGAAGGTAATCCTGGAAAAGACAACATCCGATTCAAAGCAAGATTGGTAGCAAAAGGCTATGCTCAGAAGGAGGGGATAGATTATAATGAGGTATTCTCTCCAGTTGTTAAGCATTCATCAATCCTTATTCTTTTAGCCTTGGTTGCACAGTTTGACTTGGAGTTAGCCCAACTTGATGTGAAAACTGCCTTCCTACATGGAGATTTGGAAGAGGAAATTTACATGTCTCAGCCAGATGGTTTCAAAGTCACTGGAAAAGAGAATTGGGCTTGTAAACTGAAGAAGTCATTGTACGGATTGAAACAATCTCCTCGCCAGTGGTATAAGCGATTTGATAAGTTCATGGCAGAACATGGATACACACGGAGTCAGTTTGATCACTGTGTATATTTTTGCAAACTTCTTGATGGTTCTTTCATCTATTTGCTCTTATATGTGGATGATATGTTGATCGCATCAAAGAGCAAGGTGGAGATTGATAGACTGAAAGCTCAACTGAGAACTGAGTTTGAAATGAAGGACCTTGGAGAAGCTAAGAAGATTCTTGGCATGGAGATTCAGAGAGATAGAAGAAAAGGCACAGTCTGTTTGACACAGACCCAATACCTGAAGAAAATTCTACAGAGATTTAGGGTAGATGGTAAGACCAAGCCTGTAAGCACACCTTTAGCTCCTCATTTTAAGCTAAGTGCTTCAATGTCTCCACGCACAGAGGAAGAGCGCAAGCATATGGCTCAAATTCCTTATGCAAATGCAGGTTGGTGCATTAATGTATGCAATGGTTTGTACGAGACCAGATATTTCACATGCTGTCAGTATGGTGAGCAGGTATATGCATGATCCGGGAAAGGGTCACTAGCAGGCAGTTAAGTTGATTCTACGGTACATTCATGGCACAACTGATATTGGTTTGAAGTTTGAGAGGGATGATAGACTCGGGCAAAATTTAGTTGGTTATGTGGACTCGGACTATGCTGGTGACTTAGACAAGCGTCGTTCCACAACAGGCTACGTGTTTACACTTGCTAAAGGGCCTGTAAGTTGGAGGTCAACGTTACAATCAACAGTAGCTTTATCAACAACTGAGGCAGAGTACATGGCAGTAACGGAAGCTTTCAAGGAAGCTATTTGGTTACATGGGTTGATTGAAGATTTTGGAAATTGTTCAAGAGCACGTGGATGTCCATTGTGATAGTCAAAGTGCTATTTGTCTTGCAAAGAATCAGGTTCATCATTCCCGCACCAAGCACATCGATGTTCGATTTCATTTTGTTCGAGAAATTGTGGATGAAGGGGATATTCTGCTACAGAAGATTGGTACTGCAGATAATCCAGCTGACATGCTCACAAAATGTGTCTCAGGGATCAAGTTCCAACATTGTTTGGACTTGGTCAACATCTCTCGGTGTTGAGCACCTTCAGGGTGCAGCGCCATATGGCGCATCAAAGGCAGCATTGATTGATCACGAGGATTGAATGGAAAAATCTTGTCAAGGTGGAGATTTGTAGCAAATTGTCGACATTTGCAAATTGTCAACATTTTTCTCAACAACCATCAACCACCCTCCTTCTTTTCAACCACCCTCTCCTTTTCAGCCACTATATTTATGCTTTCCTTTCTCATGTAAGAAGACAGAAGTGAGAAACGAGAGAGACGAGAGAAGGCTTAGAGACAGTGCAAGTGTGTGCAGAGAAAGGAAGATAGTGCAACTGTGAGAGTGAGTGCAGATTTGAGAGAAACAAGTGTAAGAGTGAAACACTGGGTTTTGTGGGGTTGTATTGGGTTGAGTTGAGTGTTTGTATCATTCCTCCATTAATATACAATCTGCTGTCTCCGTGGACGTACCCGGTTTTGGGGAACCACGTAAATCTGCTTGTTTGTGTTTTATTTGTGTTTGCTTTCGGTCCAGTATGCACAACAGGAATTTCCAACTCAGCATCCGAGTTTCCGAGCTCAGTGAGGTCCACTCCCTGCTCATCATGAAGATCCTTAAGATGTAACACGCAACCAAGATAAGCAGCGTCTGAGGCACATAAAGCGTACCATGGAACATCAAATTCATTAGCCAGATCTTTCAGTCCTGTAGCATAAGCATCAAAAATAAACCCGGCAAATTGAGGAGAGTCAGGGCTCAACTCGGACTGAGTTTTGATCTTGGAAACATATTCTCTGAAAAGGGGTTTTTGGCCTTCATACACAGAAGTTATAAACTGTTTAGGGGGTTTAGTATCTGATGACTCAGCACTGGGCAAGATAATGACTCGCAGACGATCAGGGAGTGTTGATGCAGCAAGTGACTCGTTGTATTTGGTAGCGACAGGGTTACGAGATGGATATATGAAGATAGTTGTGGAAAGGCGATCATCACGCTGAACAAGAAGCTTAGCTATCTCTACTGCTGAAACAATATGGCCCCTGGCAGGTATTGGGATTAACACCAACTCCGCTTTCTTCATTTCTTTGCTAGATGTTTTTGTTCTAAGGATTTCTTACAGAGAACAAATGTGTGGTTTGCTGATCAGTATTTTGAGGAACCGGTCCTGATCTTGTCGGAAATATAAATATCGATGGCCTAGAATTAGAGTGATGTCATGGCTTTGCCGGCAGTGAACCATATTCATTATTGATAGAAAAGGGCTCCTGTCGTTAGTCCAAAGGAACAGCAGTGTACTTGCAACTTTTGTCACATTTTTTTAATCCTATAGGTTTTGTTAAGATATTTGTTTCCAGTTTTGTTAGATTTATTGAGCCTCCATTGGCTGAGACCTAATAAACTGCACAAGGAAAACATAAAAAAAAATTGGGAATTTAAAAACTTTTGGGAAATGAAATTACGACTTGTAATTTTGAAATATTATGCATGTAAATTATTTTTTTCTGAAGTAATTTCATATTATGAATTCTTATTATTTACAACTTTTCATACAATTCAAATCATAAAGAAATGATAACGGTCATTTCTTCAAAGCATAAAGCATAAAGAAATGATAACGGTCATTGGTGAATAATTTTCTCTTTTTTTTAAAGCATAAAGAAAAAAACTTTTTTTTAAATCTTGTATTATGCCTCACCCTTCACTCAAATTTTAAAATTTTATTGGTGGCTATTTTTTTAAAATTTAAAATTTTAAAATTTAAAATGATAACGGTCATTTTTTCAAAGCATGAAAGTTTTTTTAAAAAAATTTGAAAATCTAAATTTAAAATATTGGCGGTTTTTTTCAAAGTTTGAATTTGAATTTATTTTTAAAAAATTAATTTTTTAATAGTAACATATAAAACTGAAAATTAAAAATATTCATATAAATAAATTTTAAGTTTAATTTTAAATTATATCTTTTAACTTTCATATTACTTCATTAATTTTATATTATTTTTACAAATTACTTGTCGCACATCCCCCGCGCTGCGTCCGATTCATGGTGATTTTTTTTCGTTTGTTTTTGCTTGATTGGTTCTTTGGAGTCGTCATCTAGTATTTTGGTCATTAGGAACCCTAACTAGTCTTTCAAAGATTCTAAGGTAAGGAACTGGTTGAGTAAAGGGAAAGTATTAGCACCCCTAATACACTCTACCTAAGGTAAGCTGCTTGGTGTTTGGTTCGCTCTATAATTGCTATGGTATTTGGTGTTTTCTAATCCTATCAGTTTTTCTAGGTTTGATTCAAACTAAATTTATTAAGATAGAAATCCTAGGAGAGTCCATGTGCTTTAAAAGCTCATTTTTCCCTTTAGTATTTCAAGAGTTTGGGACTCATAAATCGCAAGGAAGAGGGACAAAAATTTAGAAATCTAGGGCGCTTTTAAAAAAAACCTATTTTTTTTAGTGTTTTATACTCTCACGGCTCGTAAACCGTGAAGTAAAATTTTTTGAAATGTCCTCGATTATAATCAAGGTTTCCTTCAAGGATATGTGCGGATTTATTATTCCCAATAATATTTTGGATATTCATCCTTTAAGGATTTCTTTATCCAAACATTAGCGGTGAATAATAGATGAATTCCCCCCAAAATAAGATTTTTATATTTTTTGGAATATTGGTCAATACCCTTTGGAGTTTTACAAACATGTTGTAAAATTCAGAAATGCAAGAAAATAATTTTTTTGTTGTGTTTAAGAAATCCATGCGAAAACACATTTTTCGAAACTTCAAATATTTTTTATATATAAAAAAAAAGAGAATTCAAAACATGTTAGAGTATTGGCCATATGCAACACTCAAGAAAACAAATTTTGATATATATATGTGTGTGTGTGTGTGTGTGTGTGTGTTTGCCGCAGTTGCGTCGAAAAACCGAGTATTCTAAATACGAGAGTGGTATATATTTTTTTAACATAAAGAAAAATTCGGGGGCGCAGCATTTATAATTCGAAGAAGGCTGGTGAATATTGTTCAAGTGTTAATTCACTTGAACAATGCAAACTCAAAACAAAAAAAAATGCATGCTGCGGGATGAAAGGAAAAACAGACCTGGGAATGGAAGAGAAGAAGCTGCAGCGACGTTGTTTGTTTGTTTTAAATATTTTCCTGCAGATCCTTTTGCAGCTAATAATAACCAGAGACCGAAAGACTCACTTGTGCCTCCATAGCTACTGGTAGATGACGGGAGAAACAAGGATGCTGAAGCTGATGTGCTGGTGAATTGAACATTCTTCTTCTCTTGCTTTTACTGGTTTCCCTGTCGCCTGCCTCTCCTTTCTCCTCTCTTTTGTTTCTTTCACAGTGACGAAAGGATGTATGGGAACCAAAGGCTCTATGGATCAAAGAACGAAACCCCTCTGTTCCCCTGTTACCTGCGTTTTTACTAACTCCCTGCCTCTCGTGTTTTTCTTTTTTCTTTTGCTGTGTTCGTTTTTCTTTCTTTTCTCTCCGTTTTTTCTCTTATTTTTCTGCTCTCCTTTGCTGCTCTTTTTCCTCTATTCTCTCCTCTCTTTTCTCTCTTTTCTTATTTTCTGCTCTCTTTTTCCTGCTCCCGTTAGGTCATTAGAAGGGCTTATATATAGTCTAAATATATCTCTATTTAGAAAGGATTCAATAAATTAATCCTGGGACGCAAATCCCTACTGATTTGCAGTAAAAAAACGCAAAAAGAAAACTGCAATATTCTGATTTTGTGTTGGTGCTTTACGTCTGATTTCTTTCCAGTTTTAGAGGAGGGTGTGGCTCTTTTCTTTCCTTCCATAGGGCCAGCTACTCCCTTTGAAATGAGGCAAGAAAAAACGTAGTTGCAGCTCCAAAAATCAGGCATGATGATAAAGGAAAAACAACAGGAATTTACAGCAAAAAAAGGAAAGAAATCAGATGGAGGGTGCAGCTGCAAAGTCTCATTTTCCTTATTCAGTGTGGAAAAAATCCTGTCATTTATGATGATCCAACCCCCCTCTCCAGTTTTGAATATCCTTTTTCAATTCAATCCCTCATTTTAACCTTTTTTGATTCAGTCCTTGGTCCAAAAAAATCCTTCGAATCAGTCCCGCAAACTTGGGGCTATATCCATCCCGCGGCTAAATTTTCTGCCTTCATGTTAGATATTCAAATTGGAATACCTTGAGCTTCTGATATCTAAATCAAGTGATTCAAAAGCCCAAATTCATCTACGCATCTAGGACTACAACTTTGATGAAGGAGTCGAAGTGAGACAAAATCTTTTTACAGAATAGAATCTAGCAGTAATTTGGTTGGTCAAAAGGAATCTCTGGGTCAAACTCAAAAACTGACGAATGCCGAGAATCCTGATATGACTGACAGTATGAACTAAGAACAAAAATCACAAAAACTAGGCCAAAAATAGAGTTTTTTTAGTGCAGACTGGGGTCAATATCCTTATCGCGGCAGAATTCTCTACCTTTACGTTAGATATTAAAACGGGAATATCTTGAGCTTCTGATATCGAAATCAAACGATTCAAAAGCCCAAAATTATCTACACGTCTAGGACTACAACTTTGATGAAGGAGTCGAAGTGAGATAAAATCGTTTTAGAGAACAGAATCTGGCAGTAATCTAGTTGGTCAACAAGGTTCTTCATCTGACAATGCTGAGCATCCAAATCTGACTGAGAATCTGCCCTAAGAACAATGATCTCTAGGACCCAATAAAGGTGTAGGTCAATTTTTCAACATGTCACGAGTGAAAGAATATAGCTAGGATAATCAGATATCGTACGAAACCAAATTAGAATCAGAGCCTAATTTGGAACAAAAAATTACATAGCAGCAGAACCATTTTTTAGTGTAAATTCTAAGGGATTTATTCAACCTTAAAGGCCAGATAAAAAAAAAGGAACAAATTTAGCATTATGAAGACTCCTGATTTATCTAAGAAAAACCTGACAATTTTGGCAGCAAAGGGGAAGGATAAAGAGAGCATAAAACAGCTTAAACAGGGTTCAGAAAAAAAATATTTCTTTCTCCTCCACTTTTGTCAATTTTCTAGCAAACATGAGCTACACTCCTACACTCGGTTCAAAACAGGTATACACCATCTCCAACACGTGGGGTCCAAAATTGAGTAACAACATTACTCATATTAATTATATAATTAATAACATCATAATTATATTATATATAAAATATCTAAATTAGTTATATAATTATATTAAAATTAATTTAACATGAAATATATTAAAATATAATTAGTTTTTCTAAATAGTTTTTTACCATTGAAATATACATAATTAAAAAAATATATATTTAAAAAGTTATTTTATCGATTTATCTTTTTAATTTAACATTTTACATTGAAGATGCTCGTAGTTTCAAGTCAGGTTAAAAGTAGCCCATCAAATTGGCTGGCATTTTTAGATTCAAGTGAGAAGTAGTCGAAGATAATTTACTTTTAATCTCTATACATAGAGGCAATATATGTAATCTTGAGCTTGTGTTATATATGCCAGAGAAGGTGCGCTCCTGAAATAATTCAACAGCGGTAGATATCCAATCCAACAATTACGCTCTTTCTTTCCGGTTTCTCTAGTCTTGCTTCCTTGTCATCAATCACGGTGGTCCACGAGGAAGATTGCCGTAATATTCTCAGCTTTTAATATATTATCAGAGCTCACAATTATTTCAGTATAGAGATTCACCGAGTGAATACAAATTAATTATTCTTATTAAAATAATTGCGTTATTTTTTAAAAAAAATATAGACCTCATCGTGGATGTTTAGCCAGGTTAAACTGCCAGAATTAGGCTCTAAATCATGTAGATCATCGACTCATCGGGATAGACTAAGTTCAATGACTATGCATACAAACCCTACCAATAATACATTTTAATTTCCACAATCAACTCTAATTCAATCACCATCTGAAAAGCATCAAACTGTTGCTCGTCGGGTAAAGACCAGTGGCAACTGGAAAACCAAATCTTACTCTCCGGTGTAGAATTTTACTCACAGTGTGACGCGAACCCTTCCACAGCTGGATGTTTCGTGACATGATGATTAGATCTAGCTATAGGCGCATATACAAAACAAAACAAAATGGTCTCCATCCTAATTCCTAACACATCAAGATTGAGAATTTTTAAAAGAAAATCACCACATTAAAAAAAAAATTAAAAATTAGCATTGGTGATTTTTTTTTTTTGGAAAATAGTATATTTCAGTAAAAACCACAGTTTTCAAGCATGGTATTTTCAAATGCCCTACTTAAAAACTATGCTTTTAGTAAATTATATTATTTTTAAAATATTTTTATTTTATTGCTAATGCTAGTTTGAAAAAAAAAAAATCAAGCCACGCAAGAAAGAAAAAAACACCAAGATGTATATGCTTTGATAAAAGAGAACTTTTACAAGAATCTTATACTTGGAATTTGAGTATTTTTTTTTATGTTGATATACAATCTATTTATTTTTATGTTTCTAGTTTATTTAGATATACTGTTATTAAAAATATTTTTAAAAAAATAAAAATATATTATTTTAATATATTTTTAAATAAAAAAATAATTTAAAAAATAATCAGTCCTCCATTTTCAAACCCGAATAATCAGTTATCTATAGTATTAATTAATACATGCATATCCACTACAAATTTATTATCTAGTCTCACGTGATTGCTTTTTTCGAGTGATTGGAGCTAACACTATAATAATTTACTTAAAAAAAAACAGGGGAAACAAATTGGTCTTTTTTCTTTCAAAAATCGTCTTTAATGTTAAAAATACCACTTAATTCATCCGTTTTTTCGGTCTCAAAATAGTTGTAGTTTTTTCTTAGTTGTAAAACTTTATTTGGGACTAGATGTAGATCATGGATTGGTTAGTTCTAATTTTTATTTTTTAAAAAAATAAAATAATAATAATTTTTATTTTAATAAATTTTTTATAAAAAAAAATTGAATGGGCTAAGGATTGGGATTTGACCGGGTCTACTCTACTGCATCAACGGATAATAGTAATAAATCCGCGACTTGATTAGGCACGACTGGGTTTGTCTAGGGAACCCAGTCTAACCCCTTCACACACGTTACATAAGAAAATGAATGTTGATTTTGCTGCAAAAGGACAAAAATGTCACATACCAACTTAGCAATAGTCAAGCGCCATGTTGTCTCCAGTTAGAAACCTTCAAGTTATGCCCATCAAGCATAAGTCAAAAGCAACGAAAATAATGAATAAAGGAAGAAATCAATTGATGATAATAACCTCATGAACGGGTGTAATCTTGCATCCTGGATTTTAACAGCTTATTTTTAATATTTATATTATATAACCTCATTTAATTCATTAAAATTAAATAATATAAATATTATATATGATAATAAATCAAAAAACTCATAAATTAATATCACATATCATGTATGCGGGTTTAAATTTTTAAAACTCGTTTAACCTGACACAACTTATATTACTCAATATAAATAACTTGAATTATTATTATAAATAATAGTATCCTTTCTCTCTCTTTTCATTTCTTTATTTTATCGCTCTCACGCTCATAATTATTTCTTATTCTTTTTCACTTCTTTTTATTACTTGCTTTTACATAAATTATAGTTGTTCTTTTTAAAGTTTGATATGATTAAGTGGCAATACATTTTACAATTAAATTTTTTGATATTTAGTAACCAAGAGACCATGAAAAAACAAATAAAAATTTCAAGAATTCATATTAAACTTTTAGTTACTTGGTCAAATCACAACCCTCAAAGCATTTTAAAGCCTCTTCCTATTAGTTTATTTTTATATGATATTATTCCCTTACTTATTAATAAATTGTTGATTATTATTTTTGTTTTATTTTGTTTTTATTTGAAAAATATAATAGTTTTATGTTGTCCCTATTATATTTATTTTAGATGTTTTATTTAGTTTCAATAGTTGTAACCTAATATGTTTTTAAAGATCGTTTAATCGAATAAGCGAATTAATATAATTAACTTGTGAATATCTATAATATTTATAAAAATTTTAGCCCGACCTGATATATTCAATTTGCTCAGATATAATAAAAAAAATTGAGTAAATCAGTTTATATTTTATAAAATATTAAAAATTAAATTAGATATAATTATCAATCAAAACCTGATCTACTATATCCAATTTGCTCACACATAATTACTCGAGTTGCGGGTTTGGAAGGTTAATTCAACATTGAGTCCATCATGATTGATTAAGAATTGAACTTCATAATTTCTTCTGATTTGCTCTTTAAAGGGTTATCTTAGTCTTATAACTAAAGTTGTGGAATTGGCAAGTTAATTCATGTTAAATCCAATTGTTTTTTTTTCTTTTTTTATATGAGGTTATATCAGTCTCATGATATAAACACCAGATAGAATTTAGAAATTAAAAAAAAACTTAATTGGAAAATAAAATTTAATTAATAATAATAAAACAAATGAGTAACAACATTTTTATGAACGTTAAAGTTAATACATACAGACAGACTCTACGTGTTGGTCTTAGAACTATATATATGATTAAATGAATAATATCAATACGAAAAATCCTATAAATACACCTTCAAGTTTTTTAAAAAAGAAAAAAAGAAAGGCAACAAGAGGAAAGGAGAAAAAGAAAAGAAAAGAAAAGATAAAAAAAAGGATAAATATCAATTAAAAAAACACAAGTGTAGAGGTTCAAGAGTCTAAATAAAAGATTTCTTAGCTTTACAAGTTTAGAAAAGGCAAAATTTCCAAAGAAAACCAAGAGAGAGTAGTTATTCTAAGTATACTTTTCTGATATAAAAATAGATCCTTTATGGACTGATCTTGATGTTTTTTTATTTATTTTTATTTTATATTTATGTTTATAAGCATAAAAAAATTTGAATGCTCAACAAGTAATATTGTATTCACTTCTTTGTTGCTGTGTTTTTATTTAATGATATTTGTTTTGACCCTCTTTTTTATGTTTTTGATACATTAAAGTTGTTATTTAAATTTATTTTTGATATATAATGTTGTTTTAGCTTTTGTTTTACTTAAGCTATGCATGTTAAAGTAAGAGTGTTTTACCTTAGATTTATTAGGTTTGTTCATGCATAAAATAGGTTCAGAAAATCAATTTTGAATCTATATTGTGTGAACATATAATCTGTTTTAAGTTTGTGTTGTTTTGGATTTGATACCTCTTACTTGGTTTTAATTTTTTTGTTAGTTTTTTTATTCAAACATATTTGTGTATGATATTGTGACTTGCTACAATAATAATAATAATAATAATAATAATAATAATAATAATAATAAAGCATGTTTAAAAATCCAAAAATACCCATTTGGCAATGGCTATAATTTTTGTTTTTTTGTTTTGTTTTGGCAATGTGCTTCATGTTCTTAGAAAAAACAGCCTCTAGACAGTGATCAATTTTGGTCCATTTACTTGCGCATACACCTTCTTTATGCATAATTAACCAATAATCTAGTGTTTATTCGCATCAATAACATGTTTAAATGGTTTTTAATTAGTTTTGAACCAAAACCCATTTTGATTAAATCATTATGATTACTTAATAATTGAAATGAATAGACACTAGATTATTGATCCTTGTATGACTTCGTTGTGGTCCAATCTAGTTTGATTTGGAACCCACATTGCTGGGTTCATTTTGGATATTCATGGTGTTCTTTATTTTTTTTGTGTTTGATCCATTTTGTTCAAGATTTTTTGAATTTTTGTGTTTTTTAGGTGTTTCATCTTTTTTTTTTTTGCTTTCATTTTGTTTTTGGGTTGTTTTTCAAGTCAAACCATAATTTTGATTTGGTTTATGATTGAATAAAAAATTTCGGGTCAACTCGATAAAAAAAAGTGGGTCAAAAGGTTTGATACCGTATTTGACTTGCCATAATTTTTGTTAAAGGATTTTTTAGTTTAAGAGTGTGTTTGACAAACACCCTTTAAGCTTATTTTTGATAGTTTTATTATGAAAAACAAAATGAATTTTTACCAAACAAGGCCTCAAAAATATAAAATAAAAAATAAAAAAAACTTTTCTTGCATATGGCTAAAAATCCTAAAGTTATTTAAGATTCTTTTTTAAAAAAATCTAAAATATGTTGACATGTTTTTCTTAAAAAAAAAATATTGTATGGATTTTACAGCAAGTTTGTAAATTTCCAAAAAACTTTGGCCTAAATTTCAAAAATATTATTTTTTTTATTTTGTTTCTTTTAATACACGAGATTATAAACTTATGCATAAGATATATTCTTGATATTAAATAAAAAGAAAAATAAATTTTGTTGGCATTAGAATGGTTAAGTTTTTAATTTTATAAGATAAGGATCTCCTCACTTAGGAGGACTTTTCTTAAATCTTAGACGGACTAACGGTTAGAAAACACAATTTTTTCTTAATTTATATGAGATAAATAAACAATGCAGCTTACCTTAGGTAAGATTTATTAGTGGTGTTAATATCTTCCTGTTACGTAATCAGTCCAATTTACTAGACTCTAAGACCAGTTAACGTTCCTAATAACCAAAATACTAGATGACAACTCTCATTCTTTTTTTTTCTACTTATAAAGGACAAGAATTCCTTATTTTTTCCACCCACATCATTCTTAGCTATCCCGATCTGGGAGGATGATCGTCACGACACCATACACATGCGATAGTATCAATGAGTGATATGTATATCTTACACATCATTAATACACCTAGGAGTGTCGACAGATAGGTATCATTGACCATAACATTTTATGTTAATGATTATAAAAAAAAAACAAATGAAGGCCCTAAGCCCAAGGCCTAGAAAGATTGTTAGTTGTATATCCATTTGGGCTTGAAATGATACCGAGCCTAGAGATATTAGATCTAATTGCTTGCTAAACTCATGTGTCTTTGGGATTAGCGTGTAATTAAACCCAAAAATATTAGGTCTAGCGGCTCGTCAGATACATATATTTTTGGGCTCAATGCGTAACTAAGCTCAAGTATGTTGGATATGACAGCTCACCAGACTCACGTGTATGTGGGCTCGACCCGTAACTAAGCCTAAAAACATTGGGTCTAGTATCTTTTCAAATTTATGTGTACTTGAACTTAACAAATAGCTGAGCCCAAGCAACCGAGTCCTAGGATATTTATTATGATAATTGAGGATATTTATTATGATAATTGACTAAAGTTATATATATCAAAGCTCAATGCATGATTAAATCCAAGAATATTAAGTTATCACAGCCCTTTTAAACATTGAATCAGGCCAAAATAACACCTGAGCACACACATATATTAGAGAAAAATATTAAAAAAAACAAACTGTTCTTCAGTGATTGGTTGAGAAAATCACTGGGGACTGCTAGTGTTTTTTTTTTTTTAGAAAGGACAAGAGATATCGAGAGTCACAGTTAAAGAAAACAGTAATCAACCATCAATATCATTCTTACTACATAAATTGTTACAAATAAATCTCAAACCGATACAATCTTATTCTTAAAAAAAAAAAAAATGGCAAACCATTCCTTTTTTCTTTTTATGAAAAATTGCTTAGATTTTGGAACAATTGATTTAAGATATGTTGTCTATCATGTCTTCAATTAGACGACCCAACGAAGAGAATGAAGATCCACCATCCTTCAAGCTTTTCTCACCTATTCTGCTCATCTCTTTTACCTTCTTTCTCACTTCGCTATCCTCCTCCATGACATGTTTTATTGCTTTCACTATATCTTCACAGCTCACAATTATCTCATTATCACCAAGAAAATCCCTCCTGTAATCCATTTTAATTTCCACAGCTAATCCCAAGTCAATCACCATTTGGAAAGCATTAAATTGTTGCTCTGCGTATAATGGCCATGTAGCAACTGGAACACCAAATCTTACACTCTCTAGTATAGAATTCCATCCACAATGCGATGCAAATCCTCCTACTGCTGGATGAGCTAAAATATCCACTTGGGGAGCCCATCCAATCACCTTTCCGATCTTAAGTGTACGATCTAAAAAACCTTCAGGTAAAATTTCTTGAAAATTTAGATAATCACTTGGTGATTCTATTTTACCTTTCTGTGATGAAGGTTTACGTAAGGACCACAAAAACCGATGTCCACAATGTTCTAGTGCACAAGCAATCTCTTTCACCTGTTTTCCACAAAAACTTCCCCAACTTCCGAAGCATAAGAACATAACTGACAATGGAGGTTGATCATCAAGCCATTCCATGATGTCCTTATATTTGTTGCTCTCATCCGGCCTCAAATTACGACCATCTCCTACATGTTTCACCATGGGTCCAACGGGATACACGGGAGGGTTTTTACCATTGGAAAGAGAGTGAACCGCATAAGATTCGAACTCTAAAAATGTATTTACCAAGATACTCCTAGTTTCCTTCAATGTTCTTGCATGTTCAAGAAAAATAGTGAGCATGTCTTCCCTGAACACCATCGAAGGCAAAAGTTTAGCAGGAAGTGGGTTCGCCAGACCCGGAACTTCTAACAGAGCATCCGAGTTCTTGAACTCAGTGAGGTTCACTCCCTCATCATCATGAAGAGCCTGAAGATAAAACATGGAACAAATAAAAGCTGCACCTGAAGCAGAGAAAACATACCAGGGAACTCCAAATCCATGAGCCACATCTTTCATCCCAGTAGCAAACGTATCAAAAATAAACCCAGCAAGTTGAGGAGAGTCGGGACTCAACTGGGACTGAGTTTTCATCTTCGAAACATATTCTTCGACATGGGGTTTTTGGCTTTCAATCATAGAAGTCAGCCAGTTACGGTCTTTAGTATCTTCTGTATTGGACTCAAGACTCGGCAAGTTAACGACTCGCATACGATCAGGCAGAGTTGATGCAGCAAGTGACTCGGTGTATTTGGCGGTGCTAGGATCAAGAACTGGATGCATTATGAAGATAGTGGTGGAAAGCCTGGCATCACGTTGAACAAGAAGCTTAGCTACCTCTACCAGAGCTACAATATGACCCATAGCAGGTATGGGGATTAACACCACCTCTGCTTTTTTCATTTTTTTTTTCTTGAAAAATAATTTTTTTTTAGCAGGGAGGGTGTGGATGGTTACCCGTAGGATGTCTTATGTGTGGATTACCTTAGGATCTATCTGAGGATGTCTTTTGTGTGGTTACCTTACACGATCTATCTTCGTCTGAAATATATAACACACACACACACACACACACACACACACATCTTGAAGACCTAGAATTAAGAGTGATGTCATTGCTTATTGAAAATGGATTGGCATTGTTCAATTAATAATACAAATTAAATGTGGCTTGTGTTATATCGTGAGTTTGCTTAAATTATTTTCAATATATATAAAAAAAGTTCAAATGATATAAGTATTTTTAAAAAAATAAAAAAATAATCTAAAACTTAGATTATTGACTTAATTTATTTTAATAAGCTCGTTTAATTTAAATAATAAAAATTAAAAATTAAATGACAATAAATAAAGTAAAAAAACAACAATGAAAAAAATTAAAAAAAAATAAAAACTAAACCAAGCTCATCCAAATTAACAACCCAAATATATGACCTGATTGCGATACCAGGATAACCTCCTTGAAATCAAATTGAATAAAATAATAAAATTTAATTATTAAACAACTCAATATTAAAGAGCGTTACTGCAAAATAAAAAAATGATTTGAAAAAAAAAACTTGAGTAAAATCAGGTTAACCCGCTAACCCTATGATCATGGATATAAGATTGAGATAACCCCATTAAAAGGAATGTAAAAAAAATTACAAATATCAATTCTCAATCAATCAAATACTAAAGAAAAAAAATGAAAAAAAAATCAATTGAAGGATCTTATTTAATAACAAAGAAAAAATTAAATGAGAATATGATAACCCCATAAAAAGATAAATAAACAAAATAAAAAAACTCAATTTCTAGCAAATAAGATGTTAAATGACAGAATTAAAAAAATTAAAAAACCTGACCACATCCCACTTACGAGAGCATGGCAAATCTATTACTTAGTCATAATACGGAGGTAACCTAGTTGACAAAAAATTAAATAAAATTATAAACTGAATCATTAAATAACTCAATGGTAAAAAATAAAACTGCAAAAAAACAAAACAAAAAACAAAACAAAGAAAAAAAAAGATTCAAGTCAATCCGGATTAACTTTATAATTTCACAATCATGAGCATAGGATTGAGATAACCCATAAAAAGAAAAGTGAAAAAAAATGCATAAAGACCAAATCCTAATAAATCAAATATTGAATGATGAAGTTAAAAAAAATAATTTTAAAAAGAACAAAAAACAAATCAAAATCAACATGTATTAACCTTCAAAACATGTAATCCTGGTTATTAACTTGAGACTAATTCTAAAAAAGACAAATATTAAAAAATAACGAAGTAAAGTTCTCGATCAACAAAATATTAAACATGAAATTGAAAAACAATACAATTAAAAAAAAAAAAATAAAAAAAAAATTAAGATTAAATTTATTTAAAATGATTAAAATTAAATGTTAAAGAATAAATTGAAAAAAAAATAATTAGAAAGAGGAGGGAAAACAACTTTGATATAAAAAACAAATAACAATGAACAAAATTAAAGAAAAAATTAATAAATAAGATAAAAAAATAAAATTAATAAGAATCAAAATAATAAGAAAAAGATTAAATATAAAAAATAAATAATAAAACACTTTTATATTTTCAGAAGAAAAAAAAAAAGCAGAACCAACTTATCTGTCAATAGTTTCTAAAAATTAGATTGTTGTTGTATCTCACGAACGTACAGCTTATAATGAATCAATGAAAAAATTTATGAAAAAAATTGTTCTTTCGTGTTTTTTTTTTTTTTTTTTTTGAGAAAATCACTAGGGACGGCTAGAGTTGTTTTTTTGAAAGTACAAGAGAGAGAATCTTGTTTTGAGATCACAATTAAAGAATATTGTAATCCACCAAGTGTGTTCTGTAATATGGTAAGTATTATTTAATTAAAATATTATTTTTTTTTAATTTTAATATATTAACAATATGAAAAAAACATCTTAAAAAAATAATTTAATATCTTTTTAAACAAATAAAAATTGAAAAGCAGAAGACAATGCTGAAAATTCACTTAATAAATAAATTGTTACAAATTAATCTCAAACCGATATATATATATATATGATATTATTCTTACTAAAATATGGCGAACCATTTTTTTATTTATTTATTTATTTTTAATGAGAAATTGCTTAGATTTTGGAACAATTGATTTAAGACATGTTGTCTATCATATCTTCAATTAGACGACCCAACGAAGAGAATGAAGATCCACCATCCTTCAAGCTTCTCTCACTTATTCTGCTCATCTCTTTTACCTTCTTTCTCACTTCGCCATCCTCCTCCATGACATGTTTTATTGCTTTCACTATATCATCACAGCTCACAATTATCTCATTATCACCAAGAAAATCCCTCCTGTAATCCATTTTAATTTCCACAGCTAATCCCAAGTCAATCACCATTTGGAATGCATTAAATTGTTGCTCTGCGTATAAGGGCCATGTAGCAACTGGAACACCAAATCTTACACTCTCTAGTATAGAATTCCATCCACAATGCGATGCAAATCCTCCTACTGCTGGATGAGCTAAAATATCCACTTGGGGAGCCCATCCAATCACCTTTCCGATCTTAAGTGTACGATCTAAAAAACCTTCAGGTAAAATTTCTTGAAAATTTAGATAATCACTTGGTGATTCTATTTTACCTTTCTGTGATGAAGGTTTACGCAAGGACCACAAAAACCGATGTCCACAATGTTCTAGTGCACAAGCAATCTCTATCACCTGTTTTCCACAAAAACTTCCCCAGCTGCCGAAGCATAAGAACATAACTGATGATGGAGGTTGATCATCAAGCCATTCCATAATGTCCTTGCTCTCGTCCGACGGCAAATCACGAGCATCTCCTACCAGTTTCACAATGGGTCCAACTGGATACACAGGAGGGTTTTTTCCGTTAGAAAGAGAGTGAACCGCATAAGATTCGAACTCTAAAAATGTATTTACCAAGATACTCCTTGCTTCCCTCATTATTCTTGCATGTTCAAGAAAAATAGTTAGGGATTTTTGCTTGAACACCATCGAAGGCAAGAGTTTGGCAGGAAGTGGGCTTGACAAACTCGGAATTTCTAACAGAGCATCCGAGTCCTTGAACTCAATAAGGTTCACCCCTGATCATCATGAAGAGCCTGAAGATAAAACATGGAACCAATAAAAGCTGCACCTGAAGCAGAGAAAACATACCATGGAACCCCAAATCCATTAGCCACATCTTTCATCCCAGTAGCAAACGTATCAAAAATAAACCCAGCAAGTTGAGGTGAGTCCGGACTCAACTGGGACCGAGTTCTCATCTTCGAAACATATTCTTCGACATGGGGTTTTTGGCTTTCAATCATAGAAGTGAGCCAGTTACGGTCTTTAGTATCTTCTGTTTTGGACTCAAGATTCGGCAAGTTAACGACTCGCATACGATCAGGCAGAGTTGATGCAGCAAGTGACTCGGTGTATTTGGTGGTGCTGGGATCAAGAGCTGGATGCATTATGATGACAGTGGCGGAAAGCCTGGCATCACGTTGAACAAGAAGCTTAGCTACTTCTACCAGGGCCACAACATGACCCATAGCAGGTACCGGGATTAACACGACCCCTGCTTTCTTCATTTTTTTTCTTGAAAAATAAAAATTTTAAGGAGGGAGGGACAAGGTGCGCTCTAAATAGATAAATAGATAGATCCAAAGATAACCCCACACACAACACATCCCACGATAAATTAGAGTGATGTCATTGCTTACCTAGCTGTGAAATTAATATCTAGAAAAAGACTGGAATATAAATTAATAATTATTAAAGTTCTAGAAGATAAGTTTTCATCGGATCGTCATGTTCCATGGGAAAAAAGAGGAAGAAGTCAATGATTCCAATTACAGGTGTTCCAATATTAAAAGGAGAAGGTTCGGTTCATATATTGCTTGAATTATATATTTAAATATGTTTAATTAATTATATGATCTCACTAATTAAAAAAAATACTATAATTATAAGGTTTTTTAAACATATATTTTCAAATTACAAACCCAAAAGCTATACCACAATACTTAAACATATTCCAAGTCTGAACTCTAGTATCTAAGATTGGTTTCTTTAAAACAAGTTTCCACCAATCTTCTAAGCTTTGATTAATTTACTAAATTTGCAATCTCTAAGATTATAGATGCAGGCTTAATAAAAAAAAAAAACTTAATTTTAAATTAATTTAATATTAAAAGATAAAACTAGAAAAAAACATATATTAATTTAAAAAATTTATCAAAGTATAAAATAAAAATAGCAATAATAAAATAATAATAAAATCTGATAGGAAAAAACTTCAGAATAATAAAATTATAAAAAAATTAATTTTAAAAANNNTTTNANNTANAATANATAATAATAAAAAGAATATGAATCAAATCTGACAAAAAAATAAACGATGATGAAATTAATTTTATAAATGATTTCAAATTAAAAAAAGTGATAAAATATGAAGGAAAAACAAATTGAAATACTACTTTAAAAATTTAAAGGGTTCTATGCAATAATCAAGGAGAAGAGTGAAAAGAAGGGAAGAAAAGGGAGAAAAGATCATCGGCATCAAATTAGAGATAAGTTAGTCATACACGTTGTTTAGGGATGGAGAAGCTCCCGAGATGATTCGAATATCATCCCAAAAGCTAATGTTTGGTCGCTTAACGCCTCTTTACTCGCATTTTGAATGGCGCATAAGCAATCCACGCAATGACTCGTGTAATGCACGTGATAACTATCTTTTAAAATAACATTTATATTTATAAAATTATTAAATTGACCCTCAATCCTAGTTAAAAAAATGTTATTTTTAAGAGTAATTGAATCATTTATTGTGCTTGAAAAAATAAAAATAAAAAAAAGCCAATGGATGCTTGTTTAATTTTTTTTTTTATTTATTTTAAGGATTATATTATTATCTCGCTTTGCTTTAGAAATATGAAAATATCGAATTGATCACCTATCAATGGTAATAACTAATGGATACTTGTAAAAAAATCATATGACCTATAATAACTAATAGATTTTCTGTTAATGTTAATGCTCTAATTATTATCAGCACTCACAACAATCTCCCTATCACTAGTAGAATATCTTCTAGAATCCATTTTAAGCTCCACTACTAATCCCAATTCAATCACCATGTTAAAAGCATTAAGTTGTTGTTCTGTACATATTCAATCACAACAATCTCCTTACCACCATTAGAAGCTTATGCTAATGTTTGAATAGATTAAACTAAATCTCTACGAAATCACTATATGATCAAGTATTGGGTTTTGATTGTTTCATGGCACATGTACATTGTCTCCAGCAATGATCATATCTTTAATCAAACGACTCAATGAGGAGAATGAAGATCCACCTTCCATCATAGCTTTTCTACTCTTTTCACTCAATTCTTTCAGCCTTTTCAATTTATGGCCATCATGCTCCATGCCACTTTTTATTCCTCTCTCAATTTCCTTAGCACCCAGAATTGTTTCATTCCCAATCAAAAACTCTCTTCTATAATCCATTTTGATTTCCACTGCCAATCCCAACTCAACCACTACTTCAAAAGCATTAAATTGTTGTTCTGCGTACATGGGCCATGTAGCAAGGGGAACACCAAACCATACACTCTCTAGTATAGAATTCCATCCACAATGTGATATAAATTCTTTGATGGAAGGATGAGCCAAGACATCCACTTGTGGTGCCCATCCAATAACCTTTCCAATCTTCGCTGTTCGATCCAAGAATCCATCAGGAAAGACTTCTTGTTGATATGCATGATCAACTAAGAAATCGATCTTTCCCTCTGATGGAGGTTTGCGCAAGGACCACAAGAATCGATGTCCACTATGTTCTAGTGCCCACGCGATCTCTTTCACTTGATCCACGCTGAAACTTCCCATGCTCCCGAAACAGAGGAACACCACCGAGGACGGAGGCTGATCATCAAGCCATAGCATGATGTCCCTATAGCTGTTGCTTCCATCTGAACCCACATCATGGGCATCACCCTTGAGATTCAAAATCGGTCCTACTGGATAAACAGCAGGGTTTTCACCATTAGAAAGACACTTAACAGCATGAGATTCCAACTCTTCAAATGTATTGAGAATAATACCCTTAGCTTCTCTAAACCTTCTTACATGGTAAAGAACAACAGGAAGTGTGTCTTTGCCAAGCATGACCGAAGGGAAAACCTTAACATGAAGTGGGTTCACCAAAGTCGGTATTTCAAACTCAGCATCCATGTCCTTTAACTCAGTAAGTTCCACTTCCTGCTTATCATGAAGATCCTGCATATGAAACTGGAAACCAAGAAAAGCAGCACTTGATGTGAAGTAAATATAAGAGGGGACACCAAATTCATTGGCCACATCAATCATTCCTGTACAGAACATGTCAAGAACAAAGCATGCAAGTCGAGGGGGCTTAGGGTTTAACTCTGACTGAGTTATGAGCTTGGAAACAAATTCTTTGACATGGGGTTTCTGGCTTTCAATCAAAGAAGTGACAAACTTAGAGGGATGATCATTTGATGTGTTGGTTTTATCACTAGGTAGGTCAATGAATTGGATACGAGTGGATTTGGAAGAAGCAGTGAGTGACTCAGCGTACCTGCTGATTTTGGAGTCTAAAGCTAGCCTAATGATGATAACAGTGATGGAAACTCTGTCATCACGATCAACAAGGAGTTTTGCTAACTCCATCATTGAAGCAAGGTGGCCAATACCTGGGGAAGGTACAAGCACCAGCTCCGCTTTCTTCATTTTGCTAAAAATTCGGCTACAAAGAGATTTTTGTGATGCGCGTAGAAGGTAATGAATTTGTGGTGTTTAGAGTTGGATCCCTGTTTATACGCGTGCCGATTCTGCCAACCAAATTTAAGGATTGGAAGGATACAAGAGAGAATCGGAAGGATTTTTATAAACCTTCCAACTCCTACTCGGGGTGTGGAGGAGGACATGATTAAGTCTTATAATTTTTTGTCTCATTTTTCCTTTGTTAACATTTGTTTTTTTTTTATTTAAAATCTATAAATCTATATTAGAAGTGTAAATAAAAAAAGTATGTGGTTTATAGTTATAATTAAATAGTAATTTTAAAATTAAACTTGGCTCAACAACTGCATACCTTACCCAACTCTCCCATGACTTTCCCTCGCCCAGACCACAGATAGTACTAGAGGAAGGTATGGTTTAGAATCAAACACGTTGAGATGGTTGGTTAGCTTAGATGGTGACCTATGCTATTAATTTTCTAACTTTCCCTCATACATCATGAATCATAATGCTTTTTGGGCAAGACGTTGAGTGCTGAGAATAGGACATGTTCATTGAAATGTAAATGGTTGAAGCAGAGAAAAAGGCGGGGTTTCACAAAGCATAGGAAAACCACTGGCTATGGAGGTTGATCATCAAGCCATTCCATGATACAAAGGAGGGGTTTTACCATCCGAAAAGGCGTTGATTACATGGGATTCAAGCTCCATTAATGTCTTTACCACAATACCTCTTGCTTTTATACCTTCTTGCATTGCCGAAGTCAATAGGATGCCAGTCTTTGTTAAACACAACAGAAGGCAAAACATTTGAATGAATCGTGTTAATAATGCCTGGCAACATGAACTCAGCATCTGAGTCCTTAAACTTGGTAGTGTCCACACTCTTCTTGTCATTAAGAGATGCATATAAGTTAGTGTTTGTATCGGAGGTCCTGAAAATTTTTGATTTTTTTGTTTTTTAAATTAGTTTTTTTTATGTTTTTGTATCATTTCGATATGTTAATATTAAAAATAAATTTTAAAAAATAATAATAAAATATTATTTTCTTATATTTAAATAAAAAAAACTTTAAAAAACAACTTCCATCACCATAAAAAATACACTCAAAGCATAGGACTGAAAGCAGCTGCACTTGATGCTTCGAAAACATATTAAGGAACACCGAATTCGTTAGCCATGTCTATCATTGTTGTATAGAACATGCCAACAACAAATCCAGCAAGTTGAGGTGACTCGGAGCTTGGTTCAGACCGACAAGCTAGGAGACAACATTTTTAGATGGGGTTTTCGGCTCTCAATGAATGAACTAAGGAAGTTGATTGATGCCAGGACTAGTTTGCTAATCACTAGGGAGGTCAACGAATTGGATATGAGCAGAGACTGAGGCAGAGACTGATTCAATATACTCCTTTGTCTTGCTGTCTAATGGTGGGCATTTCATGACAAGAACAGTTATGGAGAGTCTGTCATCACGGTCAACCATTCGTTTTGCAATCTCTACTGCGGGTAGAAGGAGGCCAACACCTGGAAGAGACAAAAACAAGCTTTGATTTCTTCCATAATGTCTCCTCTGCACATCAGCAACATGAGAGCAATTCTGTAATTTTTAGTTTGTATCATCTCTGAAAGAGTTTATTGGTGATCAGACTGCGTGAGTTGCGGATATGCTTAGGAATGCGGTGCTTAAATTTTAATTTTTTTTAAATGAATTTTTTTATGATTTTTTATTGTTTTGATGTATTGATATTAAAAATATTTTTTTAAAAATAAAAAAATTATTTTAATATATTTTTTTTAAAAAAAATTATTTTGAAATACTGAAAAATTCTAAACACAGCCGAAGAGAACGGAGGTAAGACTTGAGGAGTAAAATGCATCACTACTTTTTTTTTTTCTGGACTCTGGCCCATCTTGAAATAGACAAGGAATAAAGAGGCAAAACATGGCATAGTGGGATCTGTTAAGGCATAAGAAGAATGGTAAGTACCTATTGGATCAGGATTAAAGACATCCCGTCATCCTTTTCTGGAAGCTCTTCCCTCTTTTCTTTTCATGAAAGACAAAGTGGATGTGTAGTGGAAAAAAATGGGAGTGCATGACACAGTCTTCTCTGTCACTGTATGTCATGTGCCCTGAAGTTGATGATGCTTGAGTGACGAACAATGCAGGAGGACTGGTTCCTAGACTGGAAGTTCTAGGCCATGAGCTGTACACGATTTCTTCATATTCTGCAAATCCAGATGACATATGCCGCGGTCAAAACTAGCGCACAGCATAAAGAATATGCATCACAGTCTTAAAATATTGATTGCGTCTCTTTCTTTTTGGAAATGAAAAGGACAAATAAAAGCTAATCAACATCCTCCTTGTTCGTAAAAAAACAGAAACAGAAAGAATAATGTATTATTCTCCTTTCTTACTGTAACAATTTTTCCCCATCATCCATTTTCATTTGTTCTTCCATTTATATGCCAAACTGATTTAAATATTTGCTCTAATCATGCATCCCAGATTGTTTGGGAAGAAAAAAAAACAGGTCTAAGTTATCTGCATGTAAAAGGGTCAACAAGGTTTGTTAACAAGTATTCCAGGGAAACATAAAAGGTTTGAACTCCATATAAACAGAACGATCCAGTATTCAGGAAATTGCATACAGTTTCCATTTCTCTTCAGTTTAGACACCCATAACTGCAAAAAACTTCTTCCAGTAAGAATCTGAATATGACACCATTGACCGTGTGCATAAGAGACTGACCTGAATAGATAGGTAAAGAGGCTTTTTAAAGGCTGCTTCAGAATTCAGAGAGCTCATCTAACCCCATTTGGCTTGTTCCGAGTAGCTGAATATGACACCATAGACCATGTAGACATGGGCAGCAGCCAGAAAGAATCTGTTTTTATCAAACAGATTTATTGACTGGTTCCAGAAATCTAAGCCTGCAATCCAGCATAGTTTCCAAATTGTTGTGCTGGACAAACATTCCACAAATAGACCGACCATAGTATTATATCATATACTAATCAGTACAAATGCAGCCACAATTAAAAGCAACAAGCAGCTGCCAGTAGCTAACTATACCGAGTTTGCCAAAATGTAATTTGTTAGACAATATTCCCCATATAACACCAAAAACGTCTAGAACTTATTCCAATTCTTTCATGGATTGATTGGAGGACTCCGATCACTTTTTTTCATCTCCATAGCCAATCCTGTCAACATTTCATATATTTTATCAGAGTGAGGGTGGTCTTGATCTTTCGATGTAAAACGGGCCACAGAACCTCCGATATCAATCCAACTGGAACCAACTTCCTTTTGCAAACCCTTTTCCCTCATCTCTCTCCTTACTTTATCAACATTTACCCAGTTTCCTTCCTCAGCATATATATTGGAGAGCAAAACATGATAGCCTGTAATGTTGCCTGTTTTCTCCATTTCAAGCAACTTCTTGGCAACAACTTCTCCCAATTCAACGTGTTCATGGAGTCTGCAAGCCCCGAGAAGTGATCCCCAGATTTCCAACACATTGCCAGCTTCACCCAATTGTTTAACAAACTCGTATGCTTCAACCACCCTACCAACTCTCCCTAACATGTCTGTAACACAGCAATAGTGCGGAGTTGAGGGTTGAATCTTAAAATCCTTCTCCATTGACTCAAATATTTGAAGACCTTCATCAACCAAACCTGAGTGACTGCAAGCTGACAAGACAGCAATAAAAGTTATGGCATCGGGTTCAATCCCAGATTTCTTCATTGAGTGAAACAAGGAGAGAGCTCTCTCGCCCATCCCATGTTGACCATAGGCCAATATCATTGTTGTATAGGTGACAGAGTTTTTGTCTGGTAAATTGGTAAACACATTTTCAGCATAATTGATTGAGCCTGATTTCGAGTACATGTCAACAAGGGAAGTGCTGACAAATATATTTTTGTCCAACAATAGCCGAATGGAGACTCCATGGAGTTGCTTTCCCAAATCTATATTTCCCACAGGATTACAGGCTGGGAGAATGGTTGCTAAAGTTACAGCATTAGGCATTACATTTTTCTCAAGCATTTGTCTAAAGGTAACAAAAGCTTCTTCTACTAGCCCATGCTGTGTGTACCCAGCGATCATAGCATTCCACGTGGCTTGATCTCTATTGTTCACATTGCTTCTCTCAAAAATCCGTTGTGAAAGCCTAATCAGGCCACATTTTGCATACATGTCTATAAGATAACCATCCATTCCTTCAAATTGTATCCCATGCCTAAGAAGATAAGCATAGGTCTGCTTTCCAATTTCCTGGCTTCTAAGGTTAGATGCTGCAGAAAGTAGAGCAGTCACTGTCACAGAATCAATTGCAAACCCTTGCTTCTGCATCTCATATACAAGCATCAACCCCTCATCATCCATTCCATTCTGTACAAAAGCAGAAATCATGGTATTCCAAGATACAACATCTCTTTCCACCATCTTCTCGAATACTTCAAAAGAAGTGTGGACAGAATTGCACCTTGAGTACATCACAATGATTGCATTCGTTATCATCAAGGGAAATACTGCTAGATTCTTAATCACAAAGGCATGCAGTTGTTGAGCCAAGTCCAAACACTGCAGCTGTGAAACAGCCGTTAAAACCGAGAGAAAGGTTACATTATCAAGAACCGTCTGTTCTGTTTCCACAGCTTTAAGGAAAAGATCAATGCCTTCAATCAAAAGATTATTCTGTACATATCCACCAATCATAGTGTTCCAAATCTCCGTATTCTTCTCCAAACAATGGTCAAAAACCTTCCTAGCAAAATCAATATGTCCAAGCTCTGCAAACATGAATATCACCGAGCTCACAACAAACAAGTCATTCACATATTCACTACCCATTTTAACAAGCATCCCATAAAGAACATCAGCATTCTTAAAATCTCCAACACTCGAAAAAGCAGGAAAAACGTTGACAAAACTAACCGGACTCGGTTTAATGCCCATTTTCATCACCAACCTAAATAGCCGAATTGCTTCTACATATCTTTCTGTCTTCACATACCAAGAAACCATAGTATTCCAAGCAACAACATCTCTCTTTCTCATTGTATCAAAAACTTTATGCACTAAATCATACTTAGAGTAATCTAAATAACTCAAACAACCCACATTACTCAAACAACTAGAGTACATATTCAAAAGGGAATTATAGACAATTCTACTCGGATTTGATAAACACCGAATAAGATGACAATGAATGGCTCTACCAATCTTTAAACTGCGCGTTTCAGCGCAAGCTTTGAGTGTAGAAGAGTAGGTATAGGAATCAAATTTGGTGCCAAGACTTGAACTTTTTAACTTGGAATAGAACAAAATGGCTTCAAGAGGCAAGTTATTGCAAATGAAGCCAATTATGATGGTGTTACAGATGACAGTGGTTGGGCGGGGAAATGTGTCAAACAGTTGGCGTGCAACATGGGGCTGGCCTTCTTGGCAAAGCTTGCTTAATCGAGAGCGAATTGATGGGGTTTTAAGAGATGGGCTTGGTGGTGGTGAGATTCTAAAGAGAGGATTTTTCTGGGTTTTATTAGAAGGGTCATGGGAAGGTGTGGAGAGAGGGATTGGAAGTGATGATGAAGAAGTAGAGGCCATGGCCATGGATTGTTTGTGTCTGGTTGTGATGCAGTTAGTTTTCTGGTTGGTAGTTGAAGCTCTTTCCTTTCAGGGTAAATTCAATTTGCCCCTTATGTTTATGAAGTTTCTCAATTTCACTAAAAATATTTGTTTTTTGACATGACCTAGAACATGATTGAAAAAGGGTAATATTGAAAACCTCCCAATACATCAAGGGTGTATTTATAAAGTAACCATTCTTCTATTTTATCATGGAATGGGAAGTTGATGCAGCTTAGTTTGGGTTTTTCTGAGCTTGGAAGAGTGAATTTGGTGGGCTGGGCTTGTCTGGCATAAAAAGAAAAAACAAAAACTAGGCCTGGTCAGGCCTTATTGGAGTTTATATAGCTCAGCTCTAGGTCACAAGGACCAATGTCCCACATAAATTATGCCCAAGAGGTCCCTTCACTTGACCTCTAATTAAAATTACTTAAAAGAAAAACTAAAAGGGATGAACGAATCATTTATTGTAATTCAGAGTGGTGAAATTATTATTTTATTCTTGATTAAAAAAAAAAACGTACGGTTCATTGAGTGTAAAACAAATTTTCCATATTATCAGGTAGTCATCATAGATAAATTGGTCTTTTTATTTTTTTAACATATTAAAATAACTAAATAATCTTTTTAAAAAATTAAAATAGCATTCAAGAATTTTTAATCTTTTATCTTTTCTAATATAATAAAATAACTAAGTTATCTTTAAAAACAAAAATTACTCAACTACTTTTAGAATCCTTTTCATACTTTGACCATTATTTTTTTTTTTTGGTAATAATCAAGTAGATTAAAAAATAATTTAAAAAGTTGAATAAATATAAAGTATTCTTTAAAAAAATGGATAACAAATACAATGCAAGCTTTTAGCGCGTGGGTTGCTTTCGTTGTCATTGAATGTCATGTGTTGCGACAGATGAACGATGATTTCTACAGCGGCATTTGAATCTCATGTTTTTATTTTCTTTTTCTAATCTTATATTTTTTTCAATTTCATCTTTCAACATGTATTTAATCGAAGATTGAACTCTATTATTTTTTTTATTCATTTTTATAGGATCTCTTACTAATTATTAAATTGGCCTATTAAATTGTTTTTTATCTTTTTATTTGTTATTCTTTATGAAATTTAGTTTTTTCTTCTATATAAAGAAATTTTATTTTTGAATTAAATTAAATTAATTAAATAAATATAAGTATAAGATGCTTACTTTATGATTTTTTTTTGTTTGTCTTCTATGTTGTTGCTTTAATGGTGCATGCGGCCTTTTTCGGTGTTGTAGTTCACAACGGTGTTAAAACTATCTCGGTGAGTTTTCCAGGTGGTGAGGGGATGTTCGCGGCAAAGTGACTGTAAGCTTCTAACTAACATTTATTTCTTCTCCTTCAAATATGATATTGACAACTCATTTTTTATAGTTAATTATTGTCAAATTTTTCTGTTCAACTTTATTTGCTATTACCACTTTTTATTTAATCATATTATTAAATTAACTGAGTTTATTGAATCCAGTCAAAGCAATGATCCGGGTCTTTAATTTTTCTTTTTTTCTTAAAAATATTTGTGTTGCTTTAACATTTTTTTTTACAGTAGAAAAGAATTTAACCAGATATGTGGCATAGCACAAACCACATTTTTAGTTTCTTCTAATCATCATTTGTGTTATGTGTTGTCAGTGTTTTAGAATAAAAGAATCACCAAATACATAAGGGGAAAAAATATATTTGATTAAAGAGATATAAAATAAATTTATTTATAAAATAGTTTTGAATTAAATTTTGTGTTTTTAAAATAAAAAATAGATAAAAACATTTCCCTTTTAATAAAAACATCTTATTAACCACTTTTCATAAAAGGTTAAAAGTTTTAATTCATTGTTTAAAAAGGATTTTGCACTTTCGTCTCTAACTTCTTCTGATCAATTCGGCTATGTTCTATAGTTTGTTGACATCTTTGCTCGCACATACAATTTCAAGGATGCAGAAACAAAGAAAAATGGCATCATTCCTTACGTATCACATTTTTTGGTTTTATCTTTAGACCGACTTTCATATATTTGAGAAATAAGTCTCTCTTCCATTGAGTTTTATAGGTGGATATACAGTTATGAGAATTTTTTTTAGATTGTGTTACTGAATTAATATTTAATTATAATTAATCCTATATATAATTTGGAAGTAATTAAACCCACAAATTAAAAACCAGCTAAGTCTTGAGACAACACCTCAAGAGGTTAATTATGAGAGCATATATAAAGAACAAAGAAAGATCTTCATAGCCACCAGAGAGTCACAAGCCATAGCTCCAAGATGAAGAAAGCACAGCTAGTGCTAGTCCCTTCTCCAGGAAATGGCCACCTTGCATGTATCAACCATCGAATTTGCCAAATTCTTGCTTGATCAAGATGAAAGTTTCTAATTAATAACATTTCTCATCATCAAAGCACCATATGCTCTTGACATGGATACTTTCAATCAATTACTCTCCACCATCGATTTAGTATGAATTGTATCACCCTTTCTAGGGAAACTCTATTTGATCTACTCGTTTCATCCTAATAGTGTTCACAATGTTAATTAGATACGGATATATAGATAAAATATGTCAATCGGTATATTTTAGAGATAATAGAAATTATTCCCCTCTTAATATATATAGTGATAATTAATAATTTTTTTATTATTTATTTTTTTCCCAATAAAATCACTAATATAATAAAAAATTATCTATAATATTTAAAGGAGTTTTCTGAAAATTTTCATTTAACTTTATAGACCTCTCTCTTTAATCATATCTCATCAACCCATAATCATATATCATCAAAAACTTAATAAAATTTTTCATTCATCAACTTTTCAATTTTTTTCATTCGTTATATGCCTATTATATTTTTGTTATTTGAATGCTAATCTTTCAAATATTTTATAACCGGGTGTTTTGTCCCTATTTTGTTCTGATATAATTGTTAAATTAACATATGGCATATTTGTCAAATGTGCACAACTTTTTTGGTTCATTTCTAATTGAGTACTTGTATTTCCTTATTTAAGTATCTGCATTTTTTATTGTTTTAATTTATTCAAGTATCTCAATTTTCAATAATTTACTAATCAAATGTTTTTTTAATTATTTAATTAATAGTAACGTTTCCACCAATTGACATCCTTAATTAAACAATTAAATAAAAAAAACTAGAAATACACACATTTAAATAAAAAATAGAAATACAAACACTTAATTGAAAATAAATTAAAAGATTCGTATGTATTTGATAAACATATCATCCTATCACATCTTAATCTAACAGTCATTTCAGCATAAGACAGGGGAAAACATCTGATCAATTATAAAAATAAAAAAAAAATGAAAATTTAGGTGAATAGAAAAATAAAAGTAGAGATATTGAAAAGTTTTATTGGGCTGATATTTCCTGATACATCCCCCTTGACGCCAAACAGCGACCATTCCACTCCTTCCAATTAGCTGGATGCGATTAGGCATGCATGTGTTTTAGGTCATCAATGGGACCATAAATTGATCTCGAATCGGATGAACACGTTATACACTTTGGAAAGAGTGGATGGACAAGTGTGTTAGGTGTGCAGTCAAAACATACAACAGTGTGGAACCTTACTTTAGTACTGCGACAACATTTTACAAACTCGTGGTAAAATTTCAGCCACAAGATTATGCTTATTAGTATCAAACTATGTATTATAAAATATTAAGTTAAAAATCAAATTTGATTGCCTAATCCTTGCAAGATTAAACAAAAAAAAATTTAATCCAAGCATTTAGAATAACTCCACATAAAACAAATTAAAAAAAAATTATAAAATCTAATTCTTAAACAATCTAATATTGAAAAATAAAATTGAAGATAAAAACTAAATAAAAAAATAAAGATTGAGTTGTTGGAGGGTGAAATTGAAAAATAATATATATTTAATTAAAAAAAATAAAAAAATAAATAGAGTCAATTCGGATCAACTTGTCAAACTTATGACTCGAGTCAACTCGATCAGGATAACCCCGTGAAAAGAAAATAAAAAAATTACGAAGCTTAATAAAAAAAATATTCCATTAAAAAGGACCCAGAAAATAAATAGAGTCAACTTGTCAAACCTGCGACTTGAATCAAGAGACCAAGATAAAACCATAGAAAGCAAATCGAAAAAATTTATGAAGCTCAATTCTCAATTAACCTATTATTGAAAGATAAAATTGAAAATAAAATTAATTAGAAAAAATAGCTCTAGTCCACTCGGGCAAATTGTTAAATCCGCGACCTAGATCATAAAATCAAGATAAATTCATAAAAAAAATCAAAATAAATTATGAACCCTCACTTCCAATTAAAAAAATAAAAACACTATTATAATGAATAGCATTTTATGAATGTAACTATAATGATTTAGTCATACCATTTAATATTTTGTTAGTTTAGCCCCCAATATTGATAGATAAGAATAAGTTAGCTCTCAAACTCAAATCATTGAAGTTCACCACTTTTTATTTTTTTATATATCATCGACATATTTTTAAACACAATCCATAGAAACGAGAAAAAACTCATTAGCTCGAGGTCTCTAGCAATCACATGCTTAAATGTAAGTTGTGAAATAAAAATAGTAGGATTTAAATTAGAGATGTTTTTTTCTTAAATTGACTCATTACAACTTGATTATTCTCGATCAAACTATTAACTCACTTGTACTTCTAATCATTGAAAACAAACTATCCATGTTATAAGAATTAGAAAAAATCATAAGAATTTACCTTTCACCATCTTATTTAAGATTTAAATCTTGATGGTTTTAAAAAAAAACAAATCCTTCAACTATAGAATTAATACAATCTTATATAATTATGAGATTTTTAAGTACTTATAATATAATGGAAAGTGTCTTAGGTTTTTTATATTTGTTATTTTTATTAATATCTTTTTCTTTAAGTCTCCAAACTTGAGATTTGACTTCTTTAAGTAGTTAAGAGTATTAATTATTTGGATATAATAATTTTATTGTTAGAAGATTAATTATACTCAATTAAAAAAAATATTTAAAACTTGAGAAAGAAAAGGTGTAGGAATTAAGATGGTTGGACACTATATTATACTCAATAAATTTTATAATTCATTAAAGAATGAAGAAAAATGAAAGCATTTGATTTTAGAAATCTTTATTCCTTGAATTTTTAATTACCTCTTAACACACCTCTAAAACAAACTCGATCAAATTGCAGGATATTTAAGTTTATACACTAATTTATTTTTAGATTTAAAGATGGGGTTTGATTTAAAAGTATCTTTAGATTAAGAATGCAACACCACGGGGGGACCCCCCCCTTTCCGACTAGATACCAACATTTACCCGTTTAGAAGTCCAGCTAGTAGATATCATTTTTTTAAATATTTTATATAAAATATATTAAAATAATCTTTTTTATTTTTAAAACTTATATATTAAAATAATTATCTAAAAAGATATAAAAAATGGTTTAAATATAAAAAAAATTAAATTTTTTAAAAAAACAGTTAAACTGCAATATCAAATAACTCCGTGTGCGGGTGTGTGTGTGTGTGAGAGAGAGAGAGAGAGAGAGAGAGATATAAACACACACATATTTGCATATGCAACTCCCGTCAAAGATTTATATTGCCTGCAACATCTTCTCTCCCTTAGCAGTCACTGCTGATTCTATGGTTTAAAAACCTAGAACTTCACATCAATCCCTCTATGAAACAATGGCAAAAGCATTCAAGCTTATATTTGCAGAGTCATTGTTGCTTAAATTGTTAGCTAGGTACCTCTTTTTTTTTTTTTTCTTTGTAAGGTATTGTAAGTTATTCTCTTATATTTGATCCTATATTCCTAAATTTTCAGTTCCTTGGTTTACCTTTTGATCCGTGTATTATGTTGGGTTTGAACAAAAACTCATAGAATACCTTAAATTTTATTCATTAGGTTTGATATTGATTCTCTCTATGTGTTGAGCTCCTCTAACTCATCTTGGTTTTGCTACACACAGTGTTTGCCTCATCACTTCCATTATTGGCATGGGTGGGTTCGGCAAATGAGTTACAAAGGTATCTATCAATGTCTTATCATTATTTTTGTGGTTTGAGACAATTGTTTATGTAATTTTAACCAAGCCAAACTGCCCTCATGAAAAATGCTTCGATTGCTTTATCAGTGAGGCATAAACAAGAATTATATCCATGAAAATTGAGTTCTAATGGGAAAGATATCCAAGTCCATTTATTCAAAGCGTTTGCTCTTATTTGTGGTTTAGTTTTGTAATTATGAGAAAAGGGCAGCATATTGGTGGAGTATGAATATCCTTCTTGGTTGATCGATAATTTAAACTTTGATATTTTCACACTTATTTTGATGGATGGAAATTGAAAATTCTCACAATCGCTAATGAAAGGAAACATGCTGCAGGTGTTGATGTTCGTCCATGGCAGCATGGTTTTTGTCAATGACAACACGGTTCTGGTCAGTGGCAATTCATCAACATGTCACGGCAAACAACGATGACACCTGTATCTCCGGTAGAGGTTAGCTGGCCAACAAGAAGGGATAAATAGATTTAAAGATGGGTTCCATTTGAGTTAAACCAAGTAAGTTTCAACCTCTTAGTTAAAGTAATGGGTTGCTTAATTATTAATTTTGTATTTGCAAATGTGATGAGATGGCTGAGAGGATGACTGTGTTACTGACCATAATTGTAGGCTAAAAAGGGCAGGAACTATTGTTTGGAGAGCAATGGAAAATGCATTCAAAGAGTCATCGTTGCTTAAATTCTTAGGTTGGCAACATTTATCCTTTTTTTCTGTAAGCCTTTTCTCTGTGCTAAGCTTCTATGGCTTATTTTGGCTTCGCTACATGTAGTGTTTTGCCACATCACTTATTCGATGGGCATGGGTGGGTTCGGCAAACCAGGTGCATAACCATTGTGTCCTCCCGCTGCAGTACTCAAGGATGCTGGGATCAGGGCACAAGACCATAAAATTAGGGATATTGCAGCCCAAGTGCCCACCTCGTTGTTTCTTACAATAATCTTTGATGAATTCAGAAAACCATTAAGTCAATGAAATTCTGATATAGTAGACAATGACAACCATGGCAATACTTTAACAGAAGAGAAGAACATTAGATAGAATTCTATACAACAATCAATAGCAGAAAGAAGAGTCTGAGACTAGACTACTAGAACTTCATTTGTTTGTCCATGCTAAGATACCTTCAGATCTTGTGAATAAATCATATGAAATTTCTTTTCATTGAGAGATAACATGCTAAGATCAAACACTGTGTTCCAATTGAGCAACTTGTCCTAAAAAAGCATACCTTATCCTCAAAAAGCATCTTGTTTTGTCCAGTCCGAATACCCCACAAGATCCCATAGGATATATAGCATGATTAAAGTTTCCTTTGAAACCTGCCATTAATTAACCATTGACTCCATTGCAAAACAACCTAGTCCACTGTCTTAGGCATTCACCAGCTAATCCCAAGCCATTTCATGACGCCCAACTAGTAATTAGGTTTCATAAAATCAGAATGGCTCATCTATTATACAGGAGCAAGTGCATGGACGGCTTGGAAATCGAGACTACCTAGTAATTATTGAGTGTGAAAGAAATTGACCAAAGATGTACCTAAACGTGCCGACCAAATTTGATATATTCCTCTGACCGACAGACTTGTCCACCCTTATCTTAACCAAAACGCAAGCTTGAACAAACTGAAAAGGAACAGGAAAGACCATGTAACTTTAGCTAAGCACCAAAACCTTAACTTCAGCTACAAGCAACCCAATCTTCTTTCTTCTCCACCAAAGGAACAGCTTGATGACATTCCAGAACCCCCTTCATGAGCCTAATAATTAATTTTACTAGTACTACTGCTTTTAAGCGTGCCAGCACATGCAACTGATCAATCAAGCAGAGATTCTGCATGCTATGGAGGGAGTGTTCACAATTAAAAAAATGGTGTTTAGAATAAGTGTGGTTTTGGTTGTTTTTTAAAGTGGTTTTTTTTTTAAATGTATCAAAATAATTTAATCAAAATGTATCAAAATCAAAGTACAATAACAATATTTTCACACAGAATCTGCCTCAAGAGAACTCCTATATATATATATATATATATATAACAACACAATCTGCCCGCCTCTCCTTCACTCCCTTTTCCTCCACTTTGCTAACAAATTTTCTCTTGATCCTATCATTATGCAGAATTTTAACAAATTTTATCTAACCTTCTTTTGCTTGCTTCTACTACTACTACACTGCCTACTCTTGTCCTAGGAGAATGCACATGTGATGCAGTGGAAGAAGAAGAAAGCAATAAATCTGAGGCCTTGAAATACAAAGCCGCAGCAATTGCTTCTATCTTTTTATTGCCAGTAAAAAACTTGAAAATAGCTATATGATTTTCTATCTTCTTGCAGTTGCAGTTGGTCCTTTCCTTTTTACTCCTACAATTTTATGAAATCAAACAAAAACCTATTAGTCAATGGAAGTGACAGACATAGCAACAATTTAGGTACCATTGTTAGCTAGGAGATGAAAGGTAAATAAGGTTAATTTAATCATATTTAAAGCTCTTCACCTGTCCATTACATCGCATGATATTGAAATAAATTTGATCTGTTAACAAAATAAATAATATTGTAGAGAGAAAGAAATAGATCTCTTCGTGAATAAATGGAGCTCGACCCAAAAAGAGCACAATGAGGGTGTGAATGTGCTGCGTATAAAAGAAAGAAAGAAGTGGTAATAGCAAAGAACTAGATCATTTTCTGGTGTTCCATCAATTTTATTTTTAACAAAAACAATGTACAAGTGATGTTAACATATCTTTTATCAAAAAATAAGAACATATCTATTAAATCTTTTACTTGGATCACTGATAACTTTATAAAAAATCAATTAAAATAAAATTATAAAAATCAATTTCTGATTAATTCAATATTAAATAAAATTTTAAAAAAAATTACTCGAGTTAACATAAATTAACGTACTAATTAGCTCATGACTCGGATTATAAAATTAGAATAAATTTATAAAAAAAATTATATTTTTAATTTACTGAATTTTAAAATAAAAAAAAATTCAATTAAAAAAAAAACTTTGTTACCCCAATTGTTGCTATGTCTTTGTCACTCCCATTTACTAATAGGTTTGGTTTCATGACCTAAAATTGTAGGAGTCACAAGCCATCTGCAACTATAAAAAGATACAACTATTTCCAAGTTTTTGATTGGCAATAAAGGGATAGAGAATGATTGTTAAGGAAAGATCTTGACTATAGAATGTGTTTTCAAAAAATCTTCTCCGATAATGGTTATGGTTTTGTAGCTCTATTCTGCCATTAAAGATTGATCAACTTGCAGAATCTGCCATGGGACGATCTGCAAAAGAAAAGGTTTTATACTAGCAAGAAGCTGTAACCATGAAGGATTAGTTTGGAACATAAGCTTTTAGCTTGTAAAATTAATGGAGCAAGGAATGGAAAAAAAAAGGGTCATTGTAGAAAATTATACAAAATAATAGAATGAAGATTGTTTTTCGTATTTCTTTCCAAGATTACAGCAGTACTATATATATATATAGTACAAGAAATCAATATATCTGCTGCTATTATTTGCAGCAGATTTCATATATACAGTAAAGATTTGAATCCCAAGATTTCAGTCTTTTTTCATTATGCATGATCAGTGATAATAGCTTGTAAAGTTGACCCAAAATTAATCTTCGGTTACAATAGTATCTTCAATTACAATTTCAGTTGTGGGTGAATCTGCAGTTACAGGTGTAGAATTTGCAATTATGTACAAACGCAGATGATTCAATAGTCCTTTAGATGTTTTATTGCTCAAAAATGCTAGAAAACATCTTAATATACATGAAAGAAGTAACAAATATTTGATTTGATGATCAACTAAAGTTTAAAATTTTATCAAGACAATAGACAAAGCTTTGGATTTGAATTTTGAAACTTTGATACCTAATTTATTTTTTCTAGACAATGAAGAAACAACGCCACCGAATTTAAAAAAGGTGTCAGCGGAATTTTTCCGATTTCTTGAATTGAGAATAACAGCTGATGAATTATTAATTATTTTTAGTTAATTAATAAACTTATTTAATTATTTATCTATGGTAAATAAGTGTTTATAGGACCAAAAAGAGAACTCTTCTTTTATATTTTCTCTTCATTGTTCTTAAACTTGTTCCTTGAGTATTCTTTGGTAATAACTTTAGACTTGATGATCTTAGTTCTTAGGTTAATTTGGATGATCGACAACTATCAAATTCGTTGCAGATAAAATTAAAATTCATTGCTGAAAAAACAAATTTGCAACTGAATCGAAAATATATTTGCCCCAACTAGTCTTAAACAAGAGCATTTTCGTCAATTAAATTTAAGAAAACACTTTTTCATCAGGTTCTGTTGGTTCTTTTAGTGGCTTAGTGGGTGAACTTAACTATGTGCCTCTGATCTACTAGTCCTGGTCAAGTTATGCAACATGCCCAGCCCAGGTAGCTTGAACCATCACTTGTATATCTTCTTTTCGATCCCCTCAAGCATGCTTATCTTGAACAGTAATCCATAGCATGATGAGATTGAAATGCAGCCTTGAACAAATGTTTCGAGTCTTTTGACATGAAGATGCAATAATTAACACAAGTTCACATGTTTTTGACAAGAGAATCTGCGATTTATTATAGCTTTTAAAGAATAAGTGCTACAAATACAATCTAGATACCATCCAATTGATTATTCTAGTTTAGAACAATCACGAAGGAATTGAAATCAGCTGAGCAATGAATTCAATAATTCAATTGCTATACATCTCTCAAATAATTGGAAAGCTTCACATGGGCTGTGGGATCTTTCTTCTTCCTTTTCTTGAAATGTTTCGTGGCAGCTTTCAGCACTTTATTCCATCCCTGAATATATGGAGCAACCATTTATGATAATTAACATGGTCATTACAACACTAAACAATAAATAATCAAAGGGTTAAAGTTAATAACAATAAAGAAGAAAAGGATGTCCATTAAAGGATCAAGAAGGGGCATCCATTTTACAAACATTATGAAGGACAAAGAACTCTAAATCCTTGCCCTTCTATGGATCTTGTATAAATATTCTTCATATTTTTTTCTTTTAATCAAAACATTTTACTCAAATTGTCAAAGCCTATAAGGATACTAGGGACTTAAAATTTACCTTGGTAGCAAAGGGAACACAAGAAGTCTTAATTGAAGTTGGAGAGAACTCAGAGACCTTAACCTTATGCTTCCTTATCTTCAACTTACTAAGACTAACATTGAAGGCAGTTGTACTGATAGCCATCTTCTTCATCATCATCATCTTCTTCTTCTTGATGCTGGAGCTCAGTTTCTTGGAACCACTTCTGCTGCTGTTCTTGTTGTCCAATTCTGAGCCAAACCCAAATGCGATTTTTGTTGGAGTAACCAAGTCCAAATCCATGGGGCTGTAATTTCTTGGCACTAAAGGAGACCATATTGAGCTCTGAGCGTAGTCGAAATCAAAGGCAGAGTTATCTGGGAACTTGAAGAGAAGCTCTTTTGACATCACTGGCTCTAAATATTCTACCACTTTACAAGAAATAAGCCGTGCTGTCTCCTCCTCCTCCTCCTGCTCCTCCTCTTCTACTTGTTTCCTTTTCATTTTTGGAGGGATCTTTTTCTTTGTTTTGTGACCGTTATTTTTTGCAGTGTTTGAAATAAAGACCCAACTGTTTTAGGGACCAAAAGAGGTGACAAATGTTGAACAAGACACAAAAAGTGACCGTTGCAAAAGAAAAGAGGTACATTAATTAAATTTTAGGACACTTTTTGTCCTTTCCTGCCCTTGGATCCACGGTAACCCGAGCCGTGTTTCATTTCAAACTAGAATAGTCGAATGGAGGATAACCAAAAGCGAATTTTGCACCTTCATGCAAGCCTTAAGGTTGACATTGTGAAAATAAAGAAGTATAGGGATCAAAGTAAACATTTTCTATAACTATATATATTTTGACATTTTTCTCATTATCTTCGGGATTATTAGAGCTTTACCCCCTACTTATTGTAATTAATGTTTGAGATTATGATACATAATTTTTTTTAAATAATTTTTTTTAATTTTAATAATAGCACATTAAAACTATTAAAAAGTATAAAAAAATATTAATTTAATATTTTTTAAGTTAAGAGGGACATTTAAGGTGATGGTAGTGGTTGTTTTTTTTTTTTGAAAATGTATTAAAATAATTTTTTTAAAAAAAATTCATTCATATCAAAACAATATAAAAATATAAAAAATATATATTTTAAAATAAGAGATTTTTTTTAAAAAAAGATTTGTGAAAACTCGGTTAAAATACTATCCTAAACAAATATTAAAAATACTTTTAAAAAGCATAAGTTAAGAAAAATACCCCGTTCATGTTAGTAATGTAGACATTAAAAATCTGATTGGCAGAACTAATTTTTCCATTGAACAAACCTACAAGTCCAAAAAGAACATGAGTCAGGCATGCAGAACGCTAAATACTAGCTCTCTTTTCCCCCCAGTTTCTTGTGTTGTGTGCTTTTGTTGAGTAATGTGGTCTAAACAAGGCAATAATCAATTAGAATTTTATTTAAGACTGTGTTAAAGCAGAGAGATGCGAACAGACAATTTGGTTTCAAAAAAATCAGGATACAGGGTTTTGACTCTTAGAAAATATAAAAGAAAAAAACAGGGAAAATACAGAGCAGTGGGTTTTTGACTCTTTACAGTACTAGAAAATACAAAGGAGAAAATAGGGAAAATACAGAGCAGTGGGTTTTGACTCTTTACAATATTAGAAAATATAAGAGAGAAAACAGGGGAAACACAGAGCAGTGGGTTTTGACTCCTTCATCACTACTACTACTATTAATTAATACATGGTTTGATTATTCCATGGTTCGGCTCTCCAAAATCAGCGGTATTTTTGTTTTTGGGTGAAGCCCATTTGAAATGGGAAATGGGTGGGCTTTATAATGGGTCAGATCCAGGCCCACAAAACACTGGAGGACTTGAATCACAGTGTGGATACATCTTTGAAGCCAGTATATGTTGTTTTAATGTCTAGCAGGCATTTAAATTTGTATCCTTTACAAATGCAAACACAGTGACAAAGGATGGACTTTAAATTTTTCAAAATTTATAAAATCTTAAAACAAACAATATTGTTTTGGATTAAACCGAGTGATCAATCAAATCAGTAATTTAAGTTTTATATCAGGTCATAGACTAAATCAAGTTTTATAAATAATAATAATAATAATAATCTGTAGAGTGCAAGATGGTCAGCTAAAAATATGAGTCTCAATATAACGAGTGCCATTGTCAATCCTGGTGTTGGACTTTTCTTGCTACCTTGTCGAAGGGAATACGAACTTGAATAAATGCACCAAATCCAAATCTATCGCTCTATTCCTCTTTTGATCTGTTGAAGCATGTAACCTTTGACTAACCGTGTCACCCATAGAATTCAAAGATTGCACGGTCTTTGGTCTCCGTTCTAGCTCTTTGATTAAGAGAAATTTCCCATGACTCGGGCTCCGATCTCATGGAAGAAGGAAAACATGTAGGAATTATCAGCTTCAACATTCTACCATTAACGCTTTCTATTCTACACCTTCCAATTTGGACTATCAAGCTAGCTGATCAAATTATGAACATCCCTCGTTGCTTCCTAGCTGGCTAGGCACTGATCTCATTCTCTGCCATTAGCCTCACGTTTGTTTGAATGGTTTGCATGCCCGAATTTCCAGTCAAAGAAGCCTCAATATCTTACAAGCCAATTAACGCTATAAATACCCACATGGACTCCTGCATTCTCCATTATCGATCTCATACACTTCCTTGCACCAACAAAGCATCAGTTTGATCTCTAGCTGGATATAAGGCATTTGTTAATTTGTTTTTGACGTTAATTAACATGGCAACCACGCCCAAATCTCTCAGCTTCTTTGTCCTTCTTTTGATCGTGAACTCCCTCTTCTTCATTGGGACTACTGAAGCCCGTCCCTTCAACATCATGAAGTCAGGAAACTCTGCTGCTAGCAGAGGTACTGAGAGTTTCTTTGATGGGTTATCACTTGGAGGAATTAAAGATGGTTCTAGTCCTGGTGTAGGACATGGGTTCACTAATAGTGGAACACTTGGGGGAATTAAGAAGGAGGGTCCTAGTCCTGGTGTAGGACATGAGTTCACCAACAGTGAGACACTTGGAGGAATCAAGGAGGGTCCCAGCCCTGGTGTGGGACATGAGTTCACCAACAGTGAGACACTTGGAGGGATGAAGGAGGGTCCCAACCCTGGTGCGGGACATAGATTCACCAACAGTGGGACACTTGGAGGTATTAAGGAGGGTCCCAGCCCTGGTGCGGGACATGCGTTCACCAACGGTGGGACACTTGGAGGTATTAAGGAGGGTCCCAGCCCTGGTGCGGGACATGCGTTCACCAACGGTGGGACACTAGGAGGTATTAAGGAGGGTCTCAGCCCTGGTGCGGGACATGGGTTCACCAACGGTGGGACACTTGGAGGGATTAAGGAGGGTTCTAGCCCTGGTGTAGGACATGCGTTCACCAACAGTGGGACACTTGGAGGTATTAAGGAGGGTCCAAGCCCAGGTGTAGGACATGGATTCACCAACAGTGGGACACTTGGAGGTATTAAGGAGGGTTCTAGCCCTGGTGTAGGACATGCGTTCACCAACAGTGGAACACTTGGAGGGATTAAGGAGGGTTCTAGCCCTGGTGTAGGACATGCGTTCACCAACAGTGGAACACTTGGAGGGATTAAGGAGGGTTCTAGCCCTGGTGTGGGACATGCGTTCACCAACAGTGGGACACTTGGAGGAATCAAGGAGGGTCCAAGCCCTGGTGTGGGACATGAGTTCACCAACAGTGGGACACTTGGAGGTATTAAGGAGGGTCCAAGCCCAGGTGTAGGAAATGGGTTTATCAACAGTGGAACACTTGGAGGTATTAAGGAGGGTCCAAGCCCTTGTTGTGGAAACAAATATACTGCCGGCATCAAGTATTGACTTGTGTTTAGCCACGACAAATATTTGAGTTATTCTTTAGTTATTTAATATTTGATATATCTTCATTTTTCATTTATAAATTATTTATTTTCTTTTTTGAAATTTTATGATTTATCATGTAATAGAGGTTCTATAAAATGTGAATCGCTAAAATGTCAAATTAATACATACAACTTATTATTAGCTTTGATGTCTCCTCCTTTCTTTTTTTAATTGATCGGAATTTTGAAGATTACAGGGAAATTGGGAGTACTCTACTTAATAAATGAGGAACAAATATTTGAAATATATATATTTATATTTTTAGGATGATGTCAATTAAATTTATTTGGATCAATTTTTAACTTATTTAACATAAAGTCCAACTCAAACTAAATTCTCAGTACACAAATCACCGAACTAATCCGTCATGTTTCAAGAATAAAAAAAATATAACACTTAATAAAAATATTTGAAATGTACATTTATATTTATAAGATATTATTTTTATCAATTAAATTTGATTGGATTAATTTTCAATTTAATTTAAAATAAAATGTAATCCAACTGAGTAAATGAATCACCAAATTCATCCATGGTACCTTAGGAATTAGAGAAAAATAACACTTAATAAATGTGAAAAAAATATTCATAGTATATATTTTATATTTTTAAGGTCGTGTTATTAATCAGAAAATTATAAGCTCTATTTAATAAAAAAAAAAAAAAAAGAGGAAAAACTACAAGCTCTCTTGAAAGAAAACAGGAAAAAAGAAAAATCTTTCAGACAATTTCTACAAAAGCAAATCGAATTCTATGTCAAATTTCGAAGAGAAAAACAAACTTTGCATCAATCGAATTTAAATTAGAAAAGAAGCCAACTGAAAGTTCGGTTCATCAGATGCAATTGAAAATAGTATATCCCTCACCGAACAACAGACTATATTAATTTCTTAAACAAAAATAATTTAAAAAAATAACTAAAACATGGTTGAAAAAATCATAACAATAAATAAATCTCTGTTGCTGTCGAGAGTTTTTTTAAAAATTAAACTGTGTAATTATTTTATTGTTAATATATATAGTTTTATATCAATATATATATTATTGGGAAAGATTAGACCAAATCAATATAACTGAAGGAAAGGTCAAATTGTTTTCCTGGACGGATACTCCTACCAAACAAGTTTGCCACAAGTATCCCAACCGTGAATTTTGCTCACGAAGTCAAAAGTCCTTCGTGATAATTATCAAAGAAAACAGGGAGAGGACTGACAGCTATATATGTATTGACAGCTTGTGTGGAAGACTGACTAATTGGTTGGTTGATGCGTGATGCATGATGCATGCTGTGCACGTTCAACCATTTATTTAGAATTTAGGGTTTGGTTTTTTTTTAAAGTGTTTTTTATTTAAAAATATATTAAAATAATATATATTTTTTATTTTTAAAAAATTTATTTTTGATATCAGCGCATCAAAACAATCCAAAAAAATAATTAAAAAATTAATTTTAAACAAAAAACAAATTTAAATTTTTATCAAATGGTGTTTGGGTTGCGTTTCCAAATGCTATTAAGACCCATGAAACAAATTAAGAACATCTTAATTAATTCATTTAGAAAAAGAACTAGTACATTAATAAAATAAAATTAAGAGTGCTGGTATGCAACTATAGACCGTACCATGAGGAGAAGCATTGTTCATTTGAAAAGTGTTTTTGTTTTTTGGTTTATAGAATTGTTTATGCTTTGGCCCCTAATTTTTTTTCTTCTTCTTATTTGATCTTTTGACATTATTTTGATATGCAATTACTCTTTATGATTTGTTTTTCATGTCTTTATATGTGGATCTCGAGGAGTCAAGGAAATATTATGTCGCTCGGTTTGACAAAATAAAATTTAATTTTATTGATTTAAAATAATCAGAGCTTTAATTACCAAATTTAAAGCTTAAAGAAAATCTCAATCCTTTATTTTTTTTGGCAACATTAGAGACTGATTTACATGGACATGGAAAAGTTGGTGGCCCTTTTATAACATTGGTCCCTTAATTTTTTAATGTTTAATTCGACCCCTTCACATTGACTTTATTTTGGATTTGATTTAGTAACTTTTTTTGTTCGCTTTGATACAAGGATCTCTCAATATTGAGATTTTTTTTTGTGCTCGACTAACACTCGGTTTTGCAAACTAAAACAAAAATTTACTAATTTTAAAAAATTAAGTATTAAGAGATCAAAATTAAAACTAAAACAAATATAGGGATTGGGGTAAGCGAGAAGGGAAAATTGAATATCATGCGTAACACATGTACCATTGTGTGGAGGAAGCCCACTGTGTTCAGGCATCACATGTAGGTTTCTCAGTAGACAAAAATCGGTTTTCACGATGATGTTGGAAGCGGCACCACACATTTTTCTCATTGGTTAGACCCATGTTAGCAATGGAGTGGCAATAAGGTTGTGGCAGGCTTTTTTTCTTCTCCTCCCTCTTCTCTCTTCTCTCTTCTCTTCTCGGGATTCTAGCTGGCTGCTAAAATTAAAAGATATCTTGTCATTTTGTTTTGGTATTAAATTTGGTCTTCATTTTTTTTATTACTATTTGTTTTGTTTTAAGATTGTTTTTAATTTTTTGCAATTTTTCCCTTAGCATTTGGTTTTATTTAATATTTATATCAAGTTCGGTCCTTATTCTTTTGATTGCAATTTGTTTTGTTTTGGATCCTGTTCTTAATTGATTCTTTTTTCAATTTCATTCCTCAAAATTTGGTTTCATTGTATTTTATGTCAAATTTAATTCTCATTGATTACTATTTATTTATTTTTAAATGATTTTTTTTCAATTTCATCTTTGAGCATTTAGTTGATTGAAAATTTGACTTTATAATTTTTTCATGTTTGCCTTATATGGAGTAATCCCGACTTTATAAATCGAGTCATGGATTTGGAAGATTAGCTTAAGCTAACTTCGGTCTTTTTCAGGAAATTTTTTAAATTATTTTTTTTTCCAATTATATCCTTTAATATTGGGTTGGTTTGGGAATGAGATTTGTGGTTTTTCACTTTATTTCTATAGTGTTATTTCAATCTCATGTTTCGGGTCGTATACTTGGCGTGTTAGGTTCACTCGGGGTTTTATTTTAATTGTTTTTTTTAAATTGATTTTTTTTTTCAATTTCACCTTTCAATATTGGATTGTTTTGAGAATTGAGTTTTGTAATTTTATTCAATTTGTATTATATGAGGTTATTCTAGTATCACAACTAGATTGTAGATTTGATGCTCTAACTCAAGTGAACTCGAGTCAAATTTTTTATTAAACTGATTTATTTTTCAATTTTATTCTCAACATTTTATTTATTGAAAATTGAGCTTTAAAATTGCTTTTCATTTTGTTTTATATGAGGTTATTGCATTCTCATTTAATTTTTACTTTATTATCAAATAAGATGATGAAAAAATTTTAAAAATATTTGAAAGGCATCTTTTCATAATATTGACAAGTATTTATTTCTTTCATTCAATCATTGGCAAAAAAAATTATTTTTAGTTTGGTTTATTTGCTATCTTTGGTAGTGAAGATAGGAGGTTGATAGGGCTCCAACCCTGTTTCTAGCTCCCCCACCCCCAACAATTTGTAGTTTTAGCCCTAAAACTTGGAGAGAAAAAACTTCCCCTAAGATTTTTTTTTCTAATTTGCCCCCTAAATAAATCTTCTAGTTCCACCCCTAGTTGTTATTATTATTATTTTTTAATTATATTATTAAATTAACCAAACTCACATAACCTTACTTTTATAAACCACTAGTGTCGCCTGAGATTTTTCTTTTTTATGTCGAGAAAAAATTTAACCCGGTAAAGAAATGAGCTACCAGTTTAGTGTTGATCTGAACACCGTTGGTTTCTATAGTATTAGATGTGAAGTGTCGTGTCAACAAAATGCCATTTATTAAATATGTTAATAGTAACTTAGTATGTGTTTGGTAATTCCATATCTTTTCTCTTGTTTTTTTTTTTTTTTTGTTTCTTTATGTTTTGAGTATCATAATATCAAAGTCATTAAAAAAAAACAATTTAATATATATTTTTTAATTCAAATACAGTATAAACGCAATATCAAACACTTTACTCTGAACTTTTGTAATGTATTATGTTACGGGTTAATATTAAGCATAGAATCAATGGTTACTATTTCCTAAGAACGGACAGTGCCTATGATTCTGGAATCTCAAGTGAAAGAATATTACATAGGACGAAAAGCAAGAAAACAAACATTTTTTATCTTTGAGTAGAAAGCAAGCAATATAAAAGTGAGTTAAACTCCATTTCTTTAATATTTCTCTCTTGCCAAGCAAGCATATATTCCTAGTTAAACAACCTTCTGATTACTCTTTCAAGCACACATCTTTGCGTTTTGTGCTGTTAATTGTTACTAAGATAGCTTCAAACATAATTGTGGCAATGCAAGGGAATAATCTTTAGTTTCTCTAAGTCGATAGGCCCACCTTATGTCCACCTGCTTTTTTCCTGCCCTCCTCGCTTTCCTCCACTTTGTAGTTTGTCCTCTCTTTATGGATAAATTATATATCCCCATGAGCTTGCAAGGGGGAAGTCAGAAAATTTTCTATTACAAGTTTCACTTCTGGAGCTTTGAAGACAGCTACATTTCAAGCCAAGATTACTAGACCTCATGGAGATTATAGTATTTTACGTTCTCGTTATAGCGCCTATCTTCTTCACTCTTAGTGGTAACATGTTTCATTCTTGTTTTTAGAGCTTTTTAGTCTCTTCTATGAATATATTTGGCATGTCTAGTTTGTGTCTATGCACCTGCATTTTCACATCCCCTTCATGCCTATAATTTGTTTTGTTGCAGATGCAAGACTTCCTATGCAATTGTTGGAGAAACCGGAGGTGTCAAATCAAGTGAAGATGAAAGCTGATTTAGAATATGGCGCTAGTTCTCCATTGTCCCTCCCACCATTACAATCATTGTCGCCACTTTCTTTACCTGATAGTGCTCCTCCCTATTGTATAAACCCACCATTTGGTCCACCATCACCTTCTACAACTTTGCCATCTCCAATAGGCCACATTCCAGCAGCCTCTCCACCACCCTTTGCACCTATTTTACCTATCCAAAACCCACCTCCAAGCCCATCTTATAACTTTGCTTGCCCGCCCTCTCACACACCGACTCCGAAATCCCCTCATTATGAGCCTAGCCCACCTAAACGTGTTCCAAGCCCATCTGGCTATCAACCACCGATGGTTTACCCGCCACCTGCCGTGCCGTCACCGCCACATAAGAACCCACAATATGCTGTTTGGTGTGTGGCAAAACCAACAGTGCCTGATTCAATAATCCAAGAGGCCTTGGACTATGCTTGCGGGTCGGGTGCCGAATGCAAACAAATTCAGCCCAATGGGCATTGCTTTCAGCCCAATACACTGGTTGCTCATGCTTCATATGCTTTCAATAGTTGCTGGCAGAAAACAAAGGTTCGTGGGGGCACTTGTGATTTTGGTGGGAGTGCCATGCTTGTCACAATTGATCCAAGTAAGTATGAATACAATTTCAAGGAGGAGAAGAAATGCTAATAATATTTTCCCTTTTTAGCTAACAATGTTGATAATTACTAATTAATCTCTTCATGATTGCTGCAGGTTATAATGACTGCAACTTCATCAATAATTGAGCACCAAGGATACAGACACTTTCATAGACCAGCCAGTCCACTGAGTTCAGCGCACTGGTGTCGGGAATATAGTTGAAGACAATACTTTTTGTTACAAAATTAATATTCTTGTTGAATTTATAGGGTTTTAGCCAATGAGTTAAAACGTATTGCTGTGATATTTTCTAGTTGTTTCACATTTTGTATACGAAACTTCTATATCTTTTGCATCTATGTATTCAGATTTATGGACAGCATTTTCATTGGCCTCAGGAAAAACAACGTTGGACTTGATAACTTGGGGATACAGTAACCTATCCATGATTTTTAAGATTATACCTAAAATCATGCAGGCATCCTTTGACTTCTTACATTTATCGACCAAATGGCACATAAGAGTAAATATAATTCTCACTTCATCAATCTAATTTAACTCAACAGGTTTGGTTAGGTAGCTAATGAGTTTGCTCCCTCTAATGATCATATACAATTCACACAATAACATTCATTTTTTACGTGTTATAATGGAGTCGTAACTCTACCCAGCACTTTGTGCTTAGAAATAATTTGAATATATCCAAAATACAAGGAATATTCACTTTCCTGAACATCCAAAGAGGTGAGGAGATTACAGTGTTGAGAAACACTTTCCTGAACCTACTAAGCTAGCACCACCACTGTTGCAGCTCAATGAAGTAAGCTTTAGTCATCCAGACCGATCGGATTTCAAGTTGTCCAACGTTGATGTGGGTATCGATATGGGGACTCACGTTGCTATTGTTGGACCCAACGGGGATGGAAAATCTACTCTGCTCAATCTTCTTGAAGGTGATTTGCTACCAACTGAGGTTGAAAGTGCGGCAGAGTCAGAAGTTGAGGATTGGAAGGTGTTAGAGTGAATGAATTTAAATAAAGATGTGTCGTTAAGAGGATGTGTTTGTTTGTTTTTAAGAAGTAATATCAAGATTGTCTATAAAGACAATTCTGACAATGTTTTATAGATCAAGAACAGTTCTCGTCTTTCTAGAACTCATGTTTTTACGTTTTCTCTTGCCAATATCTTACTCTCCTTTCTAAGGAGAGTAATTAAGAGTCTTGTTGGTTCGAACAATAAATTATTTTAAGATCATAGGAATGATTCTTGTTTCAATTTAAAAATTAAAAGTTAATATTCTATCAACAAACTTTTTTTATATGTTGATTTATATGTCTTTTAATGCTCTGTACCAAATTATTAGAGTAGGAGGAACAGTAAAAGGTACTCGCATCACTTTGTGGATCTTCTCATGAAACACCAGTTCAGTGCCTCCTCCGTCTCCGTCCGGACCAAGAAGGCCTTAGCAAAGTGGAGGCTGTTCGAGAGAAGCTTGGTAAATTTGGACTTGAGCAAAATCATCTTACACCTATAGCAAACTTATCAGGGCGGCAGAAAGCCAGGATTGTTCTCACATCAATATACATACCGAGGCCTCACATTCTGTTACTGGATGAACCGACCAATCATCTGGATATGCAGAGTATAGACGCATTGGCCGATGCACTGGAAGAATTCACCGGTGGAGTTTTCCTGGTCAGTCATGACTCTAGGTTGATACCGCGTGTCTGTCATGGTGAAGAGAAGAGTGAAATTGGGGTGGTGGAAGACGGAACTCTGGATACTTTCCCTGGAACATTTGAAGAGTACAAAGAGGAGCTTCGAAACTAGATTAAGGCTGAGGTTGATGATTGAGGCTATTGTTATGAAACTTTGTTCTCTGCATCATTTGCTTCATAAGAATTTGTTTGCAGTTGTTGCATTTGTATTCGACTAATACAAATGGCATATCCTACTTTCCTTGCAACATTCAAAGACAAGAGGATCTTGTTCTCTTGGTGTTTGGTGGAAGATGGAAGAACATTTTGTTTTGTTTCTTTGTTTTTATTTATATAATTCATAAAATCTTGTTCTCTAGAACATCTTGAAATGGTTACTATAAAACTTAGAAAAGTTACCAGAGAGATAACGCAGCCAAGTATTCATAGCGATATTACTTTTTGATCTTTTGATGCCGGCTTTTCCTAACACTGTGATGCAGAATTCACCAAGTGCCTACAATTCATGGGCTTATATTGACTTCCTGTTTCTCCTTCTTTTCTTTTGCTCAGATGAGAACCTTTATGATACCTCTGATGTGCTCCTCGCCTGAAATAATAAGTATGGACCGGAATTCTGAAACTAGTTTAGTCCTGATAAGGTGTATTCTTCCCTGCTTGCTTCAGGTTCAACCAGGGTTGGATTGAAATTGTGTTCCCTTCGATGGTGCAGTCTTGATCAATTACATTAGTCATCAACTGGTTACCCAAATGTATATTTTAAGCTACTAACATCTGATCATATGTATAGCTTCTCAAATTCTGTAAACTTAACTGGAATCTTTACACTTAATGACTTCCTGAGATCAAAATGCAACCAACTCAGGTCGTCTAGGCATCTGTGAAAGGGTAAAAAATGCATTCTTCAAAGTATCTCCATGTGACAAATCTAGTTTTAAGAGTTTGCGAAAACCTGAGAATCCCAGGTAGAAACTTTCAGTGTTATTGCAGTGTAAATAAGGCTGTTTTCAGATTGTTCAATGGTGATAGCAAGTTAAACGAGTCAAAACTTGGAAAAAAAAAACAAAAACAGAGGCCTGTTGTCAAGAGAAGCAGGGGAAGCATTGCCTGTAATGATGGTTGGAAGGCAAAGACAACATCTGATATTAACTGAAAGAGTTCCTTTTTAGAGAGGGCATAGCCCTTAAAGATATTTTTTTGACACTTGGTCCTATAGTATCGATTATCGACAAAAACACCCTTGTGATTTCTACTGAGAAATGGGACCTTGATTTAATGTGTACTGGCATATTCCGGGTTAATAATAATTATTTTAATATAAAATAATATTAAAATATAGAGAATATTTTAAATATCTTAGGTACCTAATACACGGCAATAACTTTTAAAATAAAAAATAAAAAAATAATATCTTCTTGGTTCACTGAATATTATAATGTAGTTTACAATACAAATATTTTGTGTATATAATATCAATACAATATTTTTTCCATGAGTGTTAAAATATAAGATAACTTGATATTGATGTAGTTTTTACTGTTACAGGTTAAAAAAAAAAAAGTAGTGGGGAGCAGGGTGGCCCTAGCCTGGGCCTAGCCCACTAAAGTTAAATTTTTATCCAAAACCATCATATAATTAAATTATTAAAGACAAATTGAGGTCCATCAAAACCACAACCAGACGCTCTAGGCCCCCTTTCCACAAAGTCTAGATAGCCTCGAACCACTAGTGTGTGCCCAAGGCACACGGTGCCTGATCAGGTCATGCTGTGTTCCCACATGCTCTTGATAATTGCTAGAGAAACTTGTGGTGTGAAACAGTAATGCTTGTTATAGCTGAGATCCACCTGCATAATATCATGATGACCCACATTTATTGCAATAAAACATTAGAGTAAATTGTAAGAGAATGGCATGCCGGCCGTGCAGAGGGAAAATGTTACATTTGTACTGTTCTAACAAGCTTTTGTTCTATTGTAAGGAATTAGAAAAACTCTTAAATCTAATATTGGTTGGTCAATTAGAACAAAATGAGTGTAATATAATATACTCAGTTTATTTTTGTTATAGATTGATTTATCTTGATTCGATATTCTAGATATATTATTTTTTCTTCATAATCGAGTATTTATATATATATATATATATATCTTCCCCTTTTACATTCTTTTGAAATCATTAAAAAGAAGAAGAATTGCAGGGACATGATAAATTCTTCAGTCGACGACTTCATCTCACATATAGATGGACAAACCAGAATTCTCGCAAGAGATAGCGCAACCTTGGTGCCTGAATTGTTGAAATATTGTGATGACTGTCGGCATGCAGTAGGGTAGCAAAATGCCATGGTTAACTAAGTTAACAACATTCACATCACAATTTTGGCAACTAAAATTAGCCCGCGATTGTTTACTTTTTAGATTCAAAACAACAATCTCGTAACACCACATGGCAATGCAAAAGGAACTCATGACTTTCATGGCTTCTTGAATGGCCTTTAACCAACAAGACAAAGTACTGCCATGGAGTTTGAGATAAATCTCCAAATCCACTTAATTAGATGTGTATGAGATAACATCCGTAAGTCTTGCCAGCTAGTTGTTCCATGGAGTCTAGCTTGAATTCTATGCACAAGCTGTCATGGTGGGGTATTACTTTGCTGTTAGGTTCTAGTCTTCTAGTGCTTTGGCATGGGGGGCCATGATATATATATTGATAAATGAACCAAGACAAGAAAAATCTTACTATATGAGTACAGCAGGATATTGTAAAACTTGGAATGTGACATTAATTTGTATTGGGATTTAGTGGGGAAAAATGAAAATGAAAGGAACATATAGAGAAAGTTCATGTGGATCTTAACGTCTTGATTAGACTGAATTCAGAGAGCAATTCACTAGTCAGTGTCACTTGGGGTGATAGAGAGTTCATTTTGATGAAAGCCTGGTTGAATATATACGTTTTGGAATGACTAAAAAAGAATATGATACAAAAAAAAAAAAGACGAACGCCAATATTATAAAATAATAATCCTAGAATAATTATCTCAATTTAAAATTTTAAAATAATAAATAGGTTTTTATATATATTCTTAAGTGAAGTTTTTAAAATTTTCAATTTAAACAAAATCAAAATAGCATATGTTTAGTTTTAGTAATTAAAATGAAAAGGATGAGATCTGAACTATTCATTATTAATTTGATTATAAAAGCTTTTATATTATATAAAAAAAATTATATCAATAAATAAAATTTTAAAATATAAAATATATTATTTTCCGACAGTCACATGGAATTTGTCTGTCCTAACATGGATACCATGTCCTGTCAAGGTGTGAACTGTGAAGTAAGAAATGTTGTCTTTCTTGACATGGAGACCATGTCCTGTCAAGGTGTGAAGTCAGAAATTTCCCAAATCTTTTAACCTCGTCGGCCATTAGCCATGTGTAATTAGGCTTAACTGGTAGTAGTTTGCTAAGCTTGCTTTATAACTAATATGAGATTACCCTGTTTAATCTGAGGACTCCTACATGCATCAAAATAAGTAGTTTGGTCTGATCGATGATTTTAGTCATTCAACTAATCTAGGTTGATATAATGGAGCATGTACGGAAGGCTTAAATCAAGCTACATTGATTCAAAAAAAAATTGTCGAAAAACATGATTTATTGGAATTCACTCGAGTTTTTTTATAAATAATTTTTTTAATTATAATCTTTAATATTAAGTTGATTAAAAATTAAATTTTATAATTTATCTTATTTTGCTTTTTTATTCTCGCCTCATAACTTAGATTATGAGTTTGGTCAGTTAACTCTGGTTGACTCGAGTCATTTTTTATGTTTTTTTTAATTGATTTTTTTTTCAATTTCATCTTTCAACACTAGATTGATTGAGAATTGAGTTTCATATTTTATTTTAACTTTCTTCTTATTGTATTATCCCGGTCTCATAACTCAAGTCGTGAATTTGACATGTTGACTCAAATCATTTTTATGGATCTTTTTTTTTAATTAACTTTTTTTCAATTCATCATTCAACATTAAGTTTTTTTGGAAATTGAGCTTCATGATTTTTTTTTTCTAAAGTGATATCATGGTTTTATGACTCGATATGTTGATTAACAAGCTAACTTGAAATGACCAGAATAGAGCCAATATGTTGTCGTCTCAATGTTTATATATAAAAAAATATCATCTTAAATATTTATTTTAAATCAAACTATGTTTTTCTCGGTCATCCATGTTAACTTTAGACCCGCTAAAGAGATTGAGTCATATCATATCAATCCTCACATGGTTTAAATTTGTTTCTACTAAAAAAAATATTAACAAAACCTAAATATTTTTATATGTTAAAAAAATCGATCTGACCCATAACGTACCGCATCCTAATGATATAGTAACTTAATATTTTGAATAAACAATTATTTTAAAATAATTGAAAATAAAAAGCAAAAGAATCTTTTTTAAATAAAGAGAATAGTAATAATATTTTTAAATGGATCCCATATAAAATTATTTAGCTCATTAAATCACTTGGGTCATCCAAAATAATGGTGAGTAGGCTCATCTAATAAAATATCTTTACAAATAAGGATACTAGACAATTTTAATTTACAAATCAATAATTATAATTTCATTAACATTAAAAAAAAAACTAAAAGAGAGGGGAGGATTTATTGTATCATTCTTCTCAAAACACTATTCACTAGATTAGTGTTTTCTTCTTCTTTTGACTTGAGTCATTTTTTATGTTTTTTTTAATTATTGTTTTTTCAATTTTATCATTCAACACTAGGTTGAATGAGAATTGAGCTTTATAATTTGTTTTAATTTGCTTTATATTGGATTATCTTGATCTCATAACTCAGGTCATGGGTTTAGTAGGCTAGCCTATGTTGACTTGACTTATTTTTTTGGGTCCTTTTTTTAATTTATTTTTAAAATTTTCATTCTATCATGAGTGTGATAATCTTATTTTTCATAAAACAATTAATATACAGCCTTTTTCCAACATGTTTTAGGTCATAAAAAGATTATCTATCAAAAATTAAAAAGCATATGCATGCATATCAATAAATAAATTGAGAATTATATTTGTTAATAAATATATATTTAAAAAGTCTTTAATGATAAGTAAAGACTAGCTAAAAAAATCAAGAGATAGATGTAGACCAAGATATTTGATCTTACAACACGGGTCATGTACCTAGTTATGTTTAATAACTTTCTTTCTTTGAATAATTTTTTTTAATCAAATGATTATGTGCTAATAAAACATCAAAAAAGTTATTGACGATAATTAAAGATTAAACTCGAAAAATAAAGAGATAGATGTAGATCAAAATATTTGATCTCACAACATGTATCATGTAACTCGTTGCTTCTATTAACTTTGTTTCTTAAAGTAAATTTTTTATTTAATATAAGGATAATAGAATTGGTCCACGCTACGCCTCATATCGGAGCAAGATTTTTTTCAAACACAAAAAAAATGTCTAGGCATCACTAACATGTTTCTTTAAAAATAGATTTTAACCATGAATTCAAAATCTAAAATAGTTTGGCATGTTTTAAAAAATATATTGCATGGATTTTACAACAAGTTTGTAAAATTCCAAAAGATTTTGACCTATATTTCAAAAATATTAAAAATTTCTTTTTGGCAAAAGAATATATTTTTCACTCTTAATATAAGGATAAAAAATCTACAAAAGAGTTAATATCTAAAATATTATTAGGGATAATAATTTATTATTACTCACCTTTAATAGAAGGATGAAAAAAACTACTTGAGGTTAATATCCGAAATATTATTGGTAGTAATATAACTCATTCATTTATAATATAAAGATAAAAAATCACAAGGAATTTTATCTAAAATATTATTTGAAATGGTGCAATAGCCAAAAATTTCAATTTTACCCTAAAAGAAGCCTCAAAGATAATTGAGAACATTTCACCATTCTAGACTAAGTCATTGACTTAAGAAACCAGGATTTATTCATCGTAACAAACCCATCATAGTAAACTAATAAGAAATAGAATTATCATCGGACTATAACAAATAAAGAGAAAAAAGAATACACCTTACCTTACGTAAGACATACTAAGGGTGTAAATACCTTATCTTTACACAACTAGTTCCTTGTCTAGAATCTCTAAAAGACCAGTTAGGGTTCCTAGTAACCTTAATATTATATGATAACTCCCTTATCAAACCAAAGATCATTTTGGAGAACAATCGCCTGAAAAGTGTCGTCGCAACGCTACGCTGCCAAGAGGAGGGTACAATAAACATTGTAACTTAACATCACCCTCTAAGATAAGCAGCATGTTGTCTGCTAGGCTAGATTCTGGTTACCACTATGATGGCTGAAAAGTCGAGGCAATAGCTTTTTACCCTTTAAACCTATTCCTAAGTCATTTCAACCCAAAAACACCTTACCAACACCATTAGTACATCTAAAAATCAATTTATCAATCCCATAAACAAAAAAAAAGGTCTAAAACCTGAAATGAAATCAACTACATAGATATGTTTTTTAGGTAACATTGAGGCTCTACATAACCACCATCAAACTCCTACATCGCATGGAACCTGTGGACACCGAAAACAATTATTTTGGTGGTAAAAAATGGCGTGAAAAGTGAATTTCTCTCTTAATAATGGAATCCTGCAATCCCTCTCTCCTCTTTTAAATCAGGGAGTGAAAATAATAAAAATAAACTTTTGCAATAAAATTGAATTGCAAAAAAATTTGAGGGATCGAATGGGTATACTTTGGAAATTTGGAGGACTAAATAGAGATTTTCACGAGAGCGTTGAACCCACCATCCATTTTTGATGTCTTTTACATATTGGTCCATGTTCTTTCAATCTTGTACTTGGTCAATAAATTTGAATCAATTATCCTTTAATTTGGCTCCAAAAGGATACAATCGTTTAAAAAATAAAGTTTGAAGATCAAGATGAAAAAATAGAAAACTTTTGAGATGTGAGTCCACAATGAAATGTGAGAGAATAAATAGTGATTTTTGTTACAGTAAATCTTCCACCCTTTTAGTGTTTTATATAATAGTATTTATAATGTGAGTCATTTGTTCACAAGTGCATTACAAGTATGCATACAAAGAGATTGTAACGATATGATATTTTTGAGGTTGTGAAACTCAAAATTTTATTAAAGAATGTAATTGAATGGACATGATTTGAATAATACTAGCCATTTAACTCGCACTTTTTTTAAAAAACAATATCGAGTATGTAGGTTGCTTCAATGTGTTTTTTTATATTAAAAAAATTCAAAGTGTAAATTGAAAAGCCTATGCAAACATCTAATTAAATAAATCAATAATCATTTATTTAAATAAATAAAATATCGTTAACATTAACTAAGAAAAAAACTTTAAAAAATAAGAGATGAATGCAGATCAAGATATTCAATCACATAAATGAGACATTCAACCAATTGTATTTACTGAATTTATTTATTTAAATAAATAAAAGATAAATTCACTCTCTAAAAAACTCAGGACTTAAAAGATAATAAATACAAATGAAACTAACTAAATAAACTCATGCCATAAAAAATATTACGCAATGACAAACACATCAACAATATTATTTAAAAATGAATATTTCTTATTATAAAAAATAAACTTCATTTGTATAAAAAAAATATAGATGAATTAGAATAATATCTTGAAAAATAAAACAGAAACAGAACAACTAAAAAAAACTTAATTTAAAAAAAGCATGCAAAACACATGATCTAAGTCATGAGAGCGGGATAAACTCATAAGAAAAACTTGAAGATAATCACAAAATAAATATTATATAAAAAAACTAATGTAGAACAATAAGATCGTACAAAGTCAAATCTCCAACAAATTAAATGCCAAAAGATGAAACCATGAGAAAAAATCAATTACACAAAAGCTATAAGAAATTGAGGGTGAAAAAAAAATTTAATTAGAGGGATACAAATTTTCAACTGGAGGGTTAAATTGAATTTAAAAATAGCTTTGATAAAAGGAAAAATAAATCAAAAGAATGGGGGTCAAACTAAAAAAAATAAAACAAAAACTTTGATTGAATGATGAAATTGAAAGCCAAAAACAACTTCAACAAAAGTGTTAAGGAAACAATAAAAAAAGGGACCGAAATAAAAAAAAAACATATGAGAAATTGCAATTGAAAGACTAAAAATTCTATAAATTGAATAAGAATTGAATAATAAATTAAAAGAATAGGGACTAAAATTAAAAAAAAAACATATGAGAAATTTCAATTAAAGGACTATGTTGAAAACAAAAAAACTTATATAAATTGAAAAAGAATGAAATAATAAATTAAGAGAATAATGAATGAAATTAAAAAGTAAGAAAAAAGAGAGAACAATGTTGTACATTACCTATTAAGAGATAGAAACTAAAAGGGGGGAAATCAAACGACCACTGGCGACAATCCGATCATCGTAAGCTGCCACACACTATTTTACATGGAAGAGGACACAGTGGTGCATTAGAGAGATGGCGGAAGGCCAATTTCAGCCATAGAATAACATCACACGAGTTACTTAAATGGCGTAGACGCAACTCACTAGCTGATGCGTGTTGAACAAGTACCAGTAGCGTTTCTAATTTAAAATTTTTAAAATAATATAAAAATACCAGAAATACCCTCGTAACCCTGGCAATTACATAAAAAACCCGTGTAAAAGTATAAAAATATCGCTAAATGCAAAGATTATTTTTTGTATTTTTTTATGGTTAAAGATGTACTTTCATTCCGTATAGATATTTGAAAACCCTAAAAAACCTTTATCTAGCAGCCCAATATTTTTTTGACCTTAGGAAAAATAAGTATTTTTATTGTTAAGAAGCTTGTGAAAAGTCAAGAAAACTCTTGGTAAATTATTTTAATTTTTGTTGATTTTTTTGAGTAAAATAATATTTTTACAATGCTGGAAAATTTAAAAAGATATAAACACTCCTATAAAATCTTTTAACGATCAATAGGCTCGTGAAAAAAACCAAAGCACTCTCCCTCTCAAAGCTTCGTCTTTTTCCAGTCAAGGGCAATATAATAATTCCATTATCGACTCCCATGAGTTTTAGTGTTTTTGTTAAATATCCTAAAGGGACCATAGGATAGAAATGAAAAAAAATAAAATAAAAAAAGGATAAAAAGATGTAAGAAAAGATCGCCAAAGCAGAACTATAATGGATTATACGTAACCTAATCTTTCGAGCAATTATGCAGATGAAGCCGTGTTTGTTGCTTGGAAATTATAATGCAAGAAAAACACATACCAAACCGGCGACTTTCACTGTTGTAATTGTTGTAAGCATATGGCCGACACCATTGGATTCATTAGACAGTACTCTATGATCTACAAGTCTATCGTAGAGTACTGCCAAAAACAAATCCGAGTAAGTGGCTTGTCCTGCCTCTTATGTAGTTCTTCCTCTGAAGATTTTCATTGGATTCATTAGACACTACTCTATGATCTACAAGTCTATCATAGAGTACTGCCAAAAACAATCCGAGAGAGTCTGCCTCTCATGTAGTTCTTCGTATGTAGATTTTTTCTCTCCAAGGAAATTGCATATTTCATTTGACAGGTGACTCAGTACTTCTTGAAGGAGATCAATAGTAAATTGTTCCTTATAGTACAACATTCTAATGTGAATACATTTTTTAAATCAATGTTATTAAATATAATATGAGCTGACAGATTAATCTGGTTACTCGTTAACTCAGGATTTGATACAGATAATATTTCAAATTAAATTAGATAAAAATTAACCCCATCAAATTAAATTAGCAGCGATAGCCAAGAACGAGCACAGCAAGGCTCTTCAAGTTAAGATGCCCTCTATCTAAACACCGAGTTATTTGATTCCGTGTAGTCCTTAAAAGATGAATTGTGCATGACACCGATGCCAATGCTTTTGCCCCAAAATCCAATTTGACATATGGCAACAAAAACTAATTGAATAAGTCAATCAATGATGACAAAAGATACAATAAAATATTGGACTGAAAATAATGTGTGCATGAATTTCAGATCTACCACTAGATTGGTGCACCCATGATGTCGCACGCAGAACTAAAAAAAACATTTAACCAAAAAAAAAAAAGAGTTCAGAAGATTATTATATTCTTAAAGAATTAAAAGAGATTTGATAATTATATTAAATATTTATTACTTTAATAATATAATAAAAAAATAAAGCAATAACAACAACAAATAAATTTAAAAAAAATATTGGCGTGAGTAAAGTTAGGTCAACAGTTGAAACTTATGATACAGCACACGAGATCGAGATAACACTATAAAAAAATAATACCATGAAAAATCAATTAAAAAAACTTGAAAAAAAAATATAAACTAATCCAGTCAAATCTTTTAAACTTGTGACTCAAAAGATTAACAAAATCTTTATAAAGATAAAATTATAAAAAAAATCCAATAAAAAAGAATTAAAAACAAAACAAATAATAATAAAAAATAAGAATCAAATCTAATATAAAATAAAATGAATTAAAATACTGAGGAATGCAATTGAAAAAATAATTCAATTAAGATAATGAAATAAAATATTGAAGGATGTAATTAAAAAAAAATTATCTAATTAAAGAATGATATAAAATATTGAGGAATGCAATTGAAAAGATAATTCAATTGAGAAAATAATTAAAAAAAAAAATGAACACCAAATCTAAAAGCAGTAAAAAACCAAATAAGGATTCAATTGAAAGAAAATTTTGTTTGTGTGGAAAATCTAAAATAAAACAAATAAAAAATTAATAATATTTTGTATAATAAAATACTTAAATACCCTTGATTAAACTCTATAATAACAAAAATAACTATAAGAAAAAGACAAAAAAAAAATTAAATTTATTTTGCAAATAAAATTAAAAAGTTAAAACTGACTTAATTTGTTCGCTGGTACTGTTTTTTTTTCCCCCCTCCGAGGGCACATTAATCATTTTATTGTTCAGTCAACAGAAAAACACTATTATACCCTGCAGCAAAGACTATTTGTGTGCTGTTGTCAAGGGCAAAAGCATCTTTTTGTTGACAATGAGCGTATAGCATAAGTAAAAATGGCTACAGTAAATCTACTACCTTTCTAATTAATAACGTCTATAAGAATGCTAGCATGCATGACTTAAGCTTCATATTCACTTGAGAACTCAGTAAAGTAAGGAGACAAGATGGCTAAGTTTGCTGTGGCTAATCTCTTGATCCTTCTTTTGAACTTGGGCGCTTTGCTCACTTCACTTGCTTGTCCCACTTGCCCTTACACACCTCACCCTAAACCACCGAAGCGTCCTCCAATAAAGCCACCAAAGCCTCCTGTGACTCCTCCAATAAAGCCACCAAAGCCTCCTATAAAGCCACCAAAACCTCCTGTGACTCCTCCTATAAAGCCACCAAAGCCTCCTATTAAGCCACCAAAGCCTCCTGTGACTCCTCCTATAAAACCACCAAAGCCTCCAGTGACTCCTCCAGTAATACCAACACCACCAATTCTTCCTCCACCAGAGCCTCCAGTAATACCAACACCACCAATCGTGAAGCCACCACCAACACCACCGAAGCAAGAGACTTGCCCCATTGACACTCTCAAGTTAGGCGCATGTGTGGATGTCCTAGGTGGACTAGTCCACATTGGTATTGGCAGTAGTGCCAAGGATGAATGCTGCCCACTACTGGAAGGTCTTGTAGACTTGGATGCTGCTGTATGTCTTTGCACCGTTATCAAGGCTAAGCTTCTCAACATCAATCTTATTCTACCCATCGCTCTTGAGCTCCTTGTTGACTGTGGCAAGAACCCACCTGAAGGGTTCAAGTGTCCTTCCTAATTATACAATTAGGTACTGCCTAGCTTCAATCTTCAGGATTTTGCTATATACATATATATAATTTTTTTCTTGATTGTGAGTAGATCATGTTCAGTTAATTAGAAAAATATTAATTCATAGTTTGTATTCTATGTTTGATCATTGCAGCTGGTTCTGGTGTAACACACAGACGATACATGTGTGTGGGCTTGAAATCATAAAGAATAACTGCACTAGCTAGGGATCTTCATGTGTCTAACTACGCGAGAGATCTTCAAGTGGCTAGAATGAAGCATACTTCAATAGGATATCATGTGTTTTGTTCTCCTGGTGGATTTTCTTATGTTCCTCTTTTCCCTTTACGATATAATATACTGCCTTAATTTGCTTTGCTTATCATGTGTTATACTCTGTCGTGGAGCCGGGGTTTATGTTATTTACACGTGACTCGCTTATAATTAATTTAGGGACTGTTTATTTTCCCAAAGTGTTTTTTTTTTAAATATTTATTTTAAATTAATATTTATTTTCATTTTAATTTTAATATAATATCAACAATAATTTTTATAAATTAAAAAATAATATTATTTTATTATATTTTTAAATAAAAAACACTTTAAAAATAATAAAAATATATTACAGACATCATCTTAATATCTAAATAAATCTCGTATTTCATTCGGCCTGAGTGTCCCAATTTTCTCCTCTAAAACAAAGGTGATGGTTTATAGGCCCCTAGAATCCAACAAATATGAAGCGTCCGGCATTAAATTGAACTTCAGTTGTCCACGAGGCCTGATACGACCATTCCGAGCCAAAACCAATTCAAATTGGAAAAAATTACATCATATTAAAAAAATTAAGTAAAATTAATTTGAACCGGTTTTTATTTTAAAAAACTAAACCAACTAATTTTTTTAAAATTTAATCAGTTTTTTTTCATGATTCGGTTTTTTCGGTTATTTTTTTTCTAGTTTTCTTAATTTGTTTGATTTTTTTGCCTACCCTACCCACCCACGAATGGAGGATTTTATAAAGATTAATTGAACCCCAAACAGCCTTCATGCATCCAGAACCAATTATCACATGAATTTAGGCATAAGAGAATTCCCCTCTCAAGAAACTTGTTTTTGCAAGTGTTATAATTGTCAAAGTCTAATTCTTTATGTATTCTTATCACTGCATGCAGTGATTACTTAATGTTTAATTTGATCAAAATGTGATGAGCATGGCGTGCATATGTGCTTTTGATTTTGTCTGTATTTGAACAGTTTGTTTTTATAGGAGAGAAATTAGAACATGAATTTCCTTACGAGACAAGGATTATGGATGAACGTTAAGCTAATTTAAATGGATTGGCTTTTTTTTTTTTTTTTTTTTGCTTATTGTGTGTTTACTCGACTGTTGACCAAGACCATCTCTCTCTCTCTCTCTCTCTCTCTCTCTCTCTCCAGAAAATCCATGTGATGTGACCTAAAGTACTATAAATGGGCAGTAATGGGTTCGCCTGAAAAGCTAGAAATAGAAAAAGAAAAGGAAATTATACTGGCATGGAATGGACTCTTATGCACGTACGTATTTTATGTGCTCAAAAATATTGGAGACCGATAAGATGACCGAGAATGTATGGCTACTAAGAATAAACGACCTCGTATGAGCTAAAATCTTATGATCGATGTGACCTAACTTTAATACTATACATGCAAAAGAGCACATTCCATGCCAGTATAAAATCTTATGCAGTACTATTTTTCTTTGTTCTATTATTTCCAGAAATAATAAATGGTGATGCCTTTAGAAATCATTGTGCGCACAGAAACACAAAAGAATATTTACTTTGAAAGTTAAATCACGCTTTTGTCCTTCGAGAAAAATAGATGCTTTTGTTTGGACTTTGGAGAGTAGCGGTTGTTTTTAATGGCTTGTCAGGGGCTCCTTTGTCATCTTCTTCACTTTTTTAGAATAATAAAATGACTTATTCATCTCTAAAATAATAATAAAAAAAAATTAGATCCATTTACTAAGGGAATTTTTAATCAACAAATAATTTTTTTGCCTTTAGAATCGAAAAACTAAAGGCATGTTTCATCTTTTTACATTTATGTTTTTTTATTGATTCCAAAATCATGAAGGTATTTTGAACTCTTTACACTTAATAATTATTTTTTAATTAAAAATTTGTGTTAGGATTTTTTTTAATCAGCCCTCTTCCTTTTAACCTGTGGCGGTTGATGGGTGGTTGATTGCTTTTTTCTTCCTTTTTTTTCTTCCCTCAGGTTTGTCTTCTTTTCTTTTTATTTTTCAATTTCATCCCTTATGTTTTTATTGTTTATTTTCATCCTTGGCCTTTTCAGAAATAATTTTAATGTTTTTAATTTTGTCTATAAATTACAATTTCTCATATGTTATTTTTTTCCAATTTGGTCCTTATTCTTTTGATTTTTGATTTTTTTTCCATGATTTTTTTGTTAAAATTTTGTTATTTTCATTTTGATCCTTCAATCAAAGTTTATGTTGTTTTCAATTTAACCCTCATGCTTTTGATTTTTTTTTTCTTTTTAAAGTTTTTTTCTTTTCAACTTAACCCTCTATTTTTTTTTCTCTCTAATTTATTTTCATTTTCACCCTTATTCTTTTAATTATAATTTTTTGTGTAATTGATTTTTCTCAAGTTTTATTCTTCAATGTTTGATTTGTTGGAAATTGGATTTCGTGATTTTTCTATTGGTCTAATCTAATAATACGGGTCACAAGTTGATATATACAATTAGGGATTTTTTTTCTCATTTTTTTTTATGATTTTGTATTATTTTTTTTAAATATTGGTTTTGTGGTTATCTTTAATTTTTTATATCGATTTATCCTATTCTCATGACTTAGGCCACGAGTTTTGCAGTTCTTTTTGAATAGAGGTTTTTTTTTAAATGTTTTGTATTTAATTTTTGAAGAATTATTTTATTTTATACTGATAAGCTTTATTTTATAAGAAAATATTTATTTTAAAATAATATTTTTGATATGTCAGGCCTTGCATAATATTTTTTTCTTTTATTTTATTCACTGAGTATTATTTATGTTTCTATTTCTATTATCTTTTATTGATTTTAATAAAAAAAAATTAGTAGATACAAACATGTAAATGTCTTATTATGTGAAATTAAATATCCTGATCTATATCCATTTCTTAATTTTTTTGGTTTCTCTTTTAGTTATTGATAATAATACCTTTTCTTTTATTTACATAAATGATTATCGAGTTATTTAATTAAATATGTAGATAATTTTTTTGATTTTAACTTTGAGTTTTTTAATATAAAAGAATATCTGAATAGTCCATACCCAAGTTTTTTTTTTTTTTTAAAAAATGAAAACTACACCTTGCAATAGAACGCATGTTAATATATTTTTGTACCATTATAGTCAATTGGGTTACACCAGATAAATCCTTATACAATATTATTTTTTTTTTGTTAGGAAAAAAAATTAACAACATTTGAATATATTTTTATATATATTAAAAAAAATTAACTTGATCAACATATCACGGGTAAATCATTCAGTATATTTTACAACGTGTTACCTTGACCGTAGCAGACTTTCAATCGGTGTTTCCATATTCTAAAATTTTGAATTTAACAAACCTGACAAATGGATACGAGTCCGAGCAACATATCACACAGCAATGGCGAGCCAGTGCATGTTTGATACTATGCTCCGAAAGTGATTTAAAAAAAAAATATTTTTTTTATTTTATTTTAAATTAATATATTTTTTAAATTATTTTAATACATTTTTAAATAAAAAACAACCATTTCTATACTTCCAAACTCCCTACAAAATAAAAGAGATTCATAAACTGATCAGCAGGCCAACACTGTGGCTTGGTGAAACCTCGATGAAATGAGTGAAAGACACAGGGTGATGTCGGTCGAAGGCAACAACAAATTTCACTCTCTCTCCATGAAATGTAATTCATTTGAAGCTTGAATTCACATGCATGCATTGTAAAGACTGGATTCAGAGGGCAGCTACAGTATCATCACGAGTCAATGTCACTGGTGGTGATAGAGAGTTCATTTAGATGAAAGAATGGTTGAATATATATATATATATATATATATATATATATATAGATGACTAAAGAAGAAGAATGATGCCCAAAAAGACGAACACCAATTTGATAAAAGAATTAATAATCCACAAGGATGTGCCATCGATAAGAGCTGGCCTTGCAAGTTGTCTTTTTTGGACATACATATACCCAGTCTAGCTACGGTGTGAAGTGAGAGAGAAACTTCCCAATCGCCGCCTATCCTCGTGAGCAAGTAGCCATGTCGTCGGCTCAATTGGTAGCTGTGCCCAGTTTGCTTATTTTATAACTATTAATGTCAATAAGTTTGGTGGGATCGAAAATCCAATGATGTAGCCATCCAACGTATCTAAGTTGATGCATTAATGGAGCATGCACGTAAGGTTGAGATAAATCTCGATCAAAACATGCTAAATATGAAGAATTATGATTCGTTGGATGGTCGAATTTGACATTGATCTGGTTTTTTTTCTTACAAAAAAAACATTCCTTTTTTCAGGGTTCCGAATTTGGTACCTCACCGTCACAAATTATGCAAATACCACTTTATCATTTCTTGTTCTATAATTTCAATTCTGGAAAAAAGAAGTTATATTATAATGCTATTTATCCAGTTGTTTGACCAATGTAATTCCACTACTTAAACCATTACATAGTAATTCAATAGTTTCATAATTTTAATAGCATTAATTGCTAAAGAGTTCACTGAAGAGATTTCTCCATAAAAAAAATAAAAATAAAAATTCAATCCCACCAATATAAGCCCCTGAAACAAAATATGAATATATTATTAGAATTAATTTTGAAATCAAAGCATTCTTTTAATTTTTTAAATGTATAAGATATATATATTTTTAAATCACTTAGATTATCGTATACTTGATATTTCAAATTTCTATCAATATTACAACTTTTAAAAACTTTAATTCGATTTTATCGACTATATACTCTAAGAATACATATTTTAATGTCAAAAAACTATCTTAATTTAACAATTTAAACTATTAAGTTAAATTTCAAGATATGATCATTTATATTATTCTCTAACAAACTCTCTCAAGTAAAAGTTCTTTGGGTTTAAAACTTGTATAAGTTTATATTATTTTATACTTAATTTTTTATCAAATAAGTAAAAATAATTGAAATCTCTAAATGTTATCAACCACATACTCTAAGAATACATGTCCTAATCTCTCGAGCAATTATGCAAATCAAGCCACGTTAGTTGTTTGGAAATTCTAATACAAGAAAAGCATGCATCAAACTAGTGTTTTTCTCTATTTTAATTGTTTGTGAGTATGTGGCCGACACAATTGGATTCACTAGACAGACAGATTTTACAAGTCTATGGTAGAGTGCCAAAAACCCGAGCGTTGCTTGTCCTCTTATATATGTTGCTCTTCGTATAAAGATTTATTCTCTCTAAGAAAATTACATATTTCATTTGATAGAAGTTTACAATAATGATTTAAGATTAAAGTTTTGAAAGAGATAGATAGTAAATTAAGTGTTCCATATAAGACAACATTCTAACGTTAAAGAACCATGTAATTAAAACAATGTTATTAAACTTGCCAATGCCAAACCCAACAAATCAATTTGATAACTAGTGGATTCACAGCTTGCAAGTATATATATATATGATAATTAATTCGATTAGCTCGTAATTTTATTATTTCAGTTAAGATCTGATTTAATTTGTAAAACATTTCTAAACAATGACTGTTTATTTAAAAAAAAAAATTAAAGTAATAATATTTTGAATTAATCCGAGTTAATTGTACAACTCATAATCAAAATCTTAACTGGGTGATGGATAGGTACTGTTTTAGTAACTTTTTTTCAAACAAGATAAAAGATATTTAATCTCAATACTTGAAAATTGATACATTAATTCTTACCATCAATTGTTTCTTTTCCACGAGTGGTTTGTAGCAGCCTTGGCCAATAACGAGCACAACAAGGCACTAAAGGTTAAAATGTCCTCTATCCAAAAACCGTGTTTTTTGATTTCCTTGTCCCAAAATCCAATTTGATAATTGGCGACGAAAATAATTGAAATATTCGTAACACCAATGCCATTTTATTTGATACTGATAATGAAACTATTTGAACAATCACGATTACTAGCGCAAAGCAGTGGTGTCTGTTAAGTCAATCAATAATGACAAAATTAGTCACAATAAAATATTGGACTGAAAATAATATGAGCATGAATCTTAGATCTACCATGTCTATAAGAAGGACGGGATGCATGACTTAAGCTTCATATTCACTTGAGAACTCAGTTAAGTAAGTAGACACGATGGCTAAGTTTGCTGTGGCTAATCTCTTGATCCTTCTTTTGAGCTTGGGCGCTTTGCTTACTTCAATTGCCTGTCCCTCTTGCCCTTCCCCACCTCACCCTAAGCCACCAGTAAAACCTCCCAAAGTAAAGCCGCCATTTCACCCTAAACCACCAATCGTGAAGCCACCAAAGCCTCCAGTAACACCAAAACCACCAGTCGTGAAGCCACCAAAACCTGAAATACCATGCCCTCCTCCTCCAGTAATACCAACACCACCAATCGTGAAGCCACCACCAACACCACCGAAGCAAGAGACTTGCCCCATTGACACTCTCAAGTTAGGCGCATGTGTGGATGTCCTAGGTGGACTAATCCACATTGGTATTGGCAGTAGTGCCAAGGATGAATGCTGCCCACTGCTGGAAGGTCTTGTAGACTTGGATGCTGCTGTATGTCTTTGCACCGTTATCAAGGCTAAGCTTCTCAACATCAATCTTATTCTACCCATCGCTCTTGAGCTCCTTGTTGACTGTGGCAAGACCCCACCTGAAGGGTTCAAGTGTCCTTCCTAATAATATAATTAGGTACTGCCTAGCTTCAATCTTCAGAATTCTGCTATATACATATATATAATTTTTTCTTGATTTTGACTAGATGTTCAGTTAATTAGAAAAATATTAATTCATAGTTTGTCTTCTGTGTTTGATGATTGCAGGTTGTGCTGCAACTTACAGAGTATACATGTGTGGGCTTGAAAGCATAATTAAAGAATAACTGCACGAGGGATCTTCAAGTGTCGAACTGCACGAGGGATCTTCAAGTGGCTAGAATGAAGCATTTTTATATAGGATATCTTGTGTTTTGTTCTCCTAGAGAATTTTCTTCTGTTCTTCTTAGTTCTTTCCCTTTTCTAGAGAATATGTTGCGTGTTAATTTGCTTTACTTCTTCTTGTGTATCCATTATGGCTATACTTTGTCATGGGCCGCCAGGGGTTGATGTTCTTCGTGTACCCACTACTTGAAATTAATACTATAAAAACTTTGGTTCCAAGTTATGATGGTCATGAAGCCCACCTCAAAGCTTAAGATACAAATGAAGTTAGCGTCCATACTGGCCTGTGTGTTTTAAACGTACGATTCACATTTAAAATGAAGATCATGGTTTTGGACCCTAGAAGTTTTGAGCCTAACAAGATCATTCCCTGTGATCTATAACTTATATCTTTTTTGAACTCAAAATTAATGATAAAGAACAAAATTAAATGAAAGAGATCCAAATAGGAAAGGCTTATGGTTTCGAACTTCATATAAAATATTTATTTTGATCGTTAAACTTTACAAAATATATATATATGTAGTCAATTTTTCAATATTTTTTCAATTCAACTTTGATAAAAAAAATTTATTTTTATTATTTTTTAGTTTCTCGTTTGAGAGAGGAGAGAGAGATCGCCAGAATTTGACAATAGAAAATGAAACTCAATGATTTCACTGATTTTAACCACTAAATGATCGATTGTGGTGTTTAAGGTTCCATTTTGCGAGGAGAGTTCCATTTTTTTATTCTGAAATGACCTAAAATCATATTTAGACTAAAAAAGAATTTTGATTCGGATTGATTTTAGATTTTTTAATGGTTTTTTAAAAGCCATTTTATGGGTTTGTAAAGATGTTTGTGCTATTTTCTAATTGTTTTGGGTCAAAACTTGGTTTTTGAATAAAAAAATATATTTTTTGTTTTTTCGGTCATCACAATGACTGAAATCTTAGAAATCCGACATGACACATCATATGAAATATTTAAAAAAAAAAAAACGACGACCGACAAGGTATCTTTTGCAATTACATTAAAAAAAATCTAAGACTTGAATTATTGGATTAATCCCTCCATTTTGGCATTTACTACGCAGCAGCTATCTAAATGCCAAAAGGAAAAATGTATATATGATTGGGTTCAGCTATCTAAAATCTTATGATGTTACCTAAAGATAATTCTATATATGGATAGTGCTTGGTTTACGGGAAAAAGGCTAGAAAAGGAGGAGGAAATTTATACTGGCATGGAAAGGGCTCTTATGCATGTATTTTGATATGATATTAAACCTAGATTGTATCAACTTGGTAGGATTGAAAATCAAATTAATTTGGTACATTTATTACATGTTATTGATCAAATGATTCAAACCACACCATTCCACTTTTCAGATCGGTTTTAATTACATTGCAAAAAAGGCCTGCAGAAATTCCTTCTCAATCAAACAATTAACAAAATGTGAATATATAATGCATACATTCAATTTCAATTCGTTTGGAATTGAAGTTTTATCAATGGAGTTCAAACCAGGCTTTGAATATCATGCAGGATGAGATAATGGCGAGGGCACTTACAACTATATTACACCATTTTATCATGGCGGTTTACGGGAAAAAAATCATTTGACTTTAGGTGTAGTCTTTCCAACTCTGTGCACAAGTACATTGCATATATGGCTACAAAGAGACTGAAAACGATATGACATTCATGAGATAATAGTTAATTGTGCGGAGTTCCGCTGCGGATTAATATCATCTTTTTTTTTAATATAAAAAAATAATAAGAGTATAAAAAATATTTTAATAGTTTTATTAAATCTAACAAAATAAATTAATTTTTAAAAATTCACTTCATTTTTTGTCAAACTTATGTAACGTGAGTCTAACAACTATACCAGATCCAAGCGCCTTAGATCTGAATAATAAAACTATATCAAAATATCAAAATACCCTCCATGATTACAAAAAAATATACAAAAAATAGTGTGAAAGGATAAAAATACTGAAATACCACCATAACTAGGGCTTCAATTTTTTCAACTAAAGGGAAAAATGATAATTTAACTTTATGTGAAAAGATAACATTAGCCCCATCTCATGCCTTCAGAGCTTGGAAAATTCACGATACAAGTCCATAGTGGACTGTGTCTTGCACAAGGTTGCCAGACCCATGCGCATTGGATCTGGCACTCAAGTAAGTTGGGTCTAGTATGTTTGTCAGACCTAAGTAAATATGGGCCAGACACAGCTTTTCGACTTTAAAAATAATAAAACAATATCAAAATACTAAAATGCCTCCATGATTATAGAAAATTACACAAAAAACAGTGTGAAAGAACAAAAATACTCGCACATGCAAAGCTTATTTTTTGTATTTTCCAAGGTTAAAAATATATTTTAACTATTAAATAATTTGTGAAAGGTCAAAAAAACCTATGGATAACAGGTCTTAATTTTGTTAACCTTGGAGATAGAATAATATTTTTACCATGCAAATAAACATGAAAAGACTACCATACCCCTGCTCAAAAGTTTAATGACCAACGAGCCCATGAAAAATACTAAAATACCTCCATGACCAGGGTTTCAATTTTTTCAACCAAAGAGCAAAATGATAGTTTAATTTTCTATAAAAAGACAACATTAGCCTCATCCCAAGCCTTTGGAGCTTGGAGAATTCATTGTGCAAGTCTATAGTGGATTGTGTCTTAGTCCATAGTACACTTGCACATGGTTGTCAGACCCAAGCCGCTTGAGTCTGGTAACCATGCCAAACCCAAGATGCTTGGGTATTGCAAACATGTTTGATTTGACAAACAACAAACAAAGAGGATAATTGTGCATTTGAGTTGTCAGAAGAGAGAAAAGAAAGAAAAAACACAAACAATCAATCACCGGTGGCAATCTAATCATTATCAGTGTACATGTGCCACACCATGTGGAAGAGGGCGTGGCTGCACATCTAGTTGGATAACAGATGGCCAGATTTAGCTACCGGAAAGTGTCATACATGTTTTTTTAATGGTATAGGCATCGCCCACTCGTCGGGAAAGAACAAGAAAGCCAAAGAAACATTTATTCGCTCGCGAAAAGATGAGAAAGTGAAAGTGAAATTATTATTATAATCCACAGTAAAAAATCTCTTAATCTAATATGATTTTTCCACACCATTTTAGTTGTTATTGTAATGAAGCTCAAAAGTTTATTGAAGAAAGTAATGAAGCTCAAAATTCAAGTAGGTTTTGCTAAACACAACAACTCCTTTTATTATTTTTCTTATATATTTTTTGAATATTTAAGGTGTTTTTATATAGTCTTACAAGCCCTTTTAAAATATTATAACTCTTATAAACTTTAAATTTCATTAACTCTCAGCTGATAATAAATTCTAACAATATGTTCCCTAATCTTTCGAGGAATTATGCAAATCAGGCCACGTTCATTGTTCGGAAATTCTAATGCAATAAAAGCATACACCACGGAGAGAGAGGGGAGTAATGCACTCAAAATAAGTTGATCATGTTGCTTCCAACGAAGAAAAGAAGGGCTGATTGTAGAAGAAGAACTAACAAAACTGTCAGAAACATGAGATGAATGACACGACATTGAGCCGTCAATTAACAACGTGAAAAAAATCTTTCAAATTTGATACCTTCACTTTAATAAATTATGCAAATACCACTTTATCATTTCTAGTTTTATAATTTTAGTGTTGGAAAACATATTTATATTATAATGCTTTCGATCCAGTTGTTTGATCAATGTTCCACTACTTAAACCAGTACATAGTAATTCAATAGCATGATTAGATCTATGTTCGAATAACATGGTTAAAGAGTTCTTATCAAAAATTAACACTTAATCAAACAAAAAACAAAAAAAATCCAATCTCATTACTACTTAAATAAAATATAAGCCCCGAAACAAAACAAAATAAAATGTAAATATATCTTGCAAACAACCAGTTTCAACTCCTCTGGAATTGAAATAAGCTTTGAATATCATGCAGCTTGGAGATAATGATGGCAACACTTATAACTATCGTATCATTTTATCATAGTGGTCTGAAAAATAAAGGGAAAAAAACAGGGTACTATTTCACTATTTATATAATCTTTACAATACGGGTCCTCTACATGCGCACAAGTGCATTGCAGATGTGAAAACGATATGACCTTTCTAAGGTTGTGAAGCTCAAAAGTTTACTGAAGAAAGTAATTGAATTATCCTAAAGAGGACCATAGGAGGAACATGAAAAAAGAATTAAAGAATAAAAAGATGTAAGAATAATCTTTCGAGCACTTATGCAAATGAAGCTATGTTTGTTGTTTGGAAACTCTAAAGCAAGAAAAGCATAACCAAACTAGTGGCTAGTTTTCTGTATTTTAATTGTCTGTGAGCCTATGTGCGGCACCATTGGATTCATTAGACAGATAGATCAATTTACAAGTCTATCATAGAGTGCTAAAAATCCGAGTGTGGCCTGTCCTCTTATGTAGTTCTTCGTATAAAGATCTCTCTCTCTCTAAGGAAATTACATGTTTCATTTGATACATAGGCGTGTGCAGTTATGATTTAAGATTTAAGTTTTGAAAGAGATCACCAGTAAATTGATCCTTACACTACAACATTCTAATGTATTACTTAGAACTAATACTTAGTTCGGTTAGATAGTTCAATATAGTTGAAATGTACGTAACACCAATGCCAATATATTTGCCCCAAAATCTAGTTTGATATATGATAATGAAATTAATTAATTGAATAAGTCAATCCATGATGACAAAGTTACAATAAAATATTGGACTGAAAATATGAGCAAGATCAATTTTAGATGTATATCATGTTTATAAGAAGGCTAGCATATGCATGACTTGAGCTTCATATTCACTCAGAACTCAGTAAAGTAAGTCGCCACGATGGCTAAGTCTGCTTTGGCCAATGTCTTGATCCTTCTTGTGAACTCGAGCACTTTACTTACTTCATTTGCTTATCCCAGTTGCACTTACCTGCTCCCACCCTCTAAGCCACCAAACTATCCTCCTAAGTCACCACCAGTACACATACCACCACCACTGAAGCCTCATGTAACTCCTCCAATAAATCCTCCACCACCATCTCTTTCACCACTAAATCCTCCAGTGATACCAAAACCATCAATCGTGAAGCCGCCGCCACCTGAAACACCATGCCCTCCTCATCTATCACCACCAAAGCTATGCCCACCACCACCACTACCACCACCAAAACAAGAGACTTGCCCCATTAACACTCTCAAGTTAGGTGCATGTGTGGATGTATTAGGTGGACTAGTCCATATTCGTACTGGCAGTGGTGCCAAGGATGAATGCTGCCCAATGCTTGAAGGTCTTGTAGACTTGGATGCTGCTTCATGTCTTTGCACCGTCATCAAGGCTAAACTTCTCAGCATCAACCTTATTATACCCATTACTCTTGAGGTTCTTGCTGACTGTGGCAAGACCCCACCTCCAGGGTTCATGTGTCCTGCCTAATTAATCAGGTTCCAGCTAACTTGAATCTTCAGGCTTTTGTTGTATATAAAAAAAAATTGTGTTGGTTTTAACAGAATATTCAGTAAAATTCATAGTTTGCGCTCTATGTTTAATGATTGCAGGTTGTGCTGTAACTTACAGAGTATACATGTGTGAGCTTGAAAGCATAATTAAAGAATAATTGCACGTGGGATCTTCAAGTGGCTAGAATAAAGCAGTTTTCTATAGGATACTTGTGTTTTGTTTTCCTAGAGAATTTTCTTCTGTTCTTTCTTTCCCTTTTCAAGAGAATATATTGTGTGTTAATTTGTTTTACTCATGGTGTATCAAAAGTACTTTGTAAGGGGCTCGGGCTACTTGATATGGATTAATTAGTTTAAAGAATTATAATGTTTGTGGCCATCTTTCTCTCTCTCGAGCAAATTCTGTGATGTGACCTAAAGTAATGTACAGGGGTAGTGCTTAGTTCATCGGTAAAAGCTAGAAATGGAAAAGGAGAAGGAAATTATAGTGGCATCGAATGGGCTCTTTTACATGTATTTTATGTGCTTAACGACAATTTCTTTGAATTACATGATAAAACTAAACCCTAATTTCACCACATAAATAAGGAAGGCCACGGTTATTGTAGAGCTACAAATGTTGGCGAGGACATTTTAGCAGGTTTATATGGATGATTTTATTTAATATATAGTAATTAGTAAATGAATATTACTAATACGATATTACCAAATATCTTAAGATAATTGACATGTATTTATATATTGTTCGTCTTATCATTAGTGTTGTGTGTGTGTATAACATGAAATAATATATTTCTATAACAATCTTAAAATAAATTTATGTTCTTTTAAAATATACAAAAGACATCTCTTTTATCTTGAGATAATAATTAAAATTATTTAAAATTTTTAATTATCAAACATTATTTCTATAATAATTTTAATATATTTTTAAACAAAAAAATATTTCAAAAATAATTTATACTGACTTCCAAACATGCTTTAAAAAAAAATAAAAAACAAATCTAAATGGGTTTAAAATCATATTAGGATTTAGGCATAAACTTTAAGGCCAAGCCCAATATTTACAGTATTGCCAACCCAACCCAACCCACTGAGTCAGCTGTTTCCCCTCTTCTTGAGCAAGAAGTTAAGGCAGAGCTACAAAGGAAACCCGTATAAAATCAGCAAAAAAGTCGAAGCTTTCTTCAGTTCTTCAAAATAACTCGCGTCATAAGACACACAACATTCCTCTAAATCACTCGCAGTTTACAGGTAATTAGCTCTCTCCTTCGATTCTTAATGCTATTTGTGTCTTCTTCTCTTGATTCCATGAACTGGGTCTTCAAGATTCAGACTTTTTATAATCGTTTTTTTGTTGTTGTGTTTGATTGTGGTTTTTTATTGAAAATTAATCATGGGTTTTTTTTTTTAAGTGTTCTTAAGTTAGTTTTGTAGTTGTTTACATAGATCTGTTTGTGTTTTTGGGTTATTGTTACAGTGGTAAAGCATAAAAGTGTTTGCTTTTTTGTTTTCTGATTTTGTTTCTTGGTCTCGAGGGGTTTTAGTTGGTAATACTAGTTCTTATAGGTGATTTTTCATGGGTTTGATGTGATTTGTAGGTGGATTCTGAATTGGAACCTGGGTTAGTGTCTTTACATAGACTTTTTTGAGATTGAATGTTTTTTGTTGAAAGTGGAATTTCGGAACAGAAAACACATTGTTGATTGTGTAGTATAGAGACGTAAAATTTGAGAAAACAGATTTTGAATTTAGTTTGGCAACTTCACTAGGAATCGTTGATTGAATATGGGAGATGAAATAGAACAATTACGGAACTACACCTTTGTATATTTGCTAAAGATGACTGATGTTTGGATTTTTGTTGTAATATGATTTGTTATATGTCCTTTATAATACTTTTGACAGGTGTAATGGAGTTGAACAATGGTATGAAAACATATTTTGGAATATGGATTTTTGTTACAGTATTGTTCTTAACTATTTACTTTAGCATGTTAATTTTTTTAGTTAGAGTTTTCAATGTCTTTTTTAAGTTGTTTTGGATGGCCAAGATCTTAAATGAAGGGTTAACATTGCTTTTAATTACAGTTTTAAGGTTTTATTTTCATAAATTCATTCCTCCTTTATGTATTCATGACTTCTTGAGTTATTACAATTCCTAGTTATTGACATTTTCAGCTTCTTTTGGGAACTTTAGGGTTTGCACATGTAGTTTCCAAATGGCCTCTTCTCCTTTAAGAAACTCAAGTTTATGCATATCCTTTAAAAATTTCATGCATGTGTATGTGATACATGTTCTTCTATGCTTGCATTTGGCTCTTTGGAACTGTAAATAGGTATGTGGTTTCCACTAGGCAAGTTTTATGATTTAAAATGTTGCTCATTTCCTTCAAATATATTCCTTAAAAATGGCTGAGCATGAAAAGGAGATGTAAAGGGGCTGGATTGGGAAAATGGCACAATCCTTGCATCTCTTAACTTTTCTGGTTTATCAAATTTTTTTCTTAAAAAAAATGAAGAATTTACTGTATGGTCAATTTGCAAAATGCATCTCGTACATTTTACCATTTCATTTTATGGAAATTTCCACAACTTTTTGACTTCTTTTTGGTTCTTGAAGCTTCATTATTTCTGAAACATTTTTCCTATTGTTTTAAGTTTTCACTCCTGAGCTGATCATGCTTCTTGCATAACTAGCTATGCTGTACTCTAAGAGTTGCTCTAATTTCTGTATTCTCTGATGTGTTGTGTGCTTTCATTTTTTTTCATGTAATTAATCTTCTGTGCGAGTGTCTGACTCTCTTACCGTGGATTCCCCAACCCTGCTTTCTGGCCTTTCCTATTTATTTGATTGCAAGGGTAAGATATTTTTGCTCTGTTTGTTGCTTGCTCTTATTAAGTTCTCTTCTTTCAGTGTAACGAAAATGTCTAGGAGATATGATAGCCGCACAACAATCTTCTCCCCTGAAGGACGCCTGTATCAAGTTGAGTATGCTATGGAGGCCATTGGAAATGCTGGTTCTGCAATAGGAATATTATCCAAAGATGGGGTTGTCTTGGTTGGAGAAAAGAAGGTTACATCCAAGCTATTGCAAACCTCAACTTCCACTGAGAAGATGTACAAGATTGATGATCATGTTGCTTGTGCTGTGGCTGGAATTATGTCTGACGCCAACATCCTCATCAACACTGCCAGGATCCAAGCACAACGCTACACCTTTGCATACCAAGAGCCAATGCCTGTAGAGCAACTAGTTCAATCCCTTTGTGATACTAAGCAAGGGTACACACAGTTTGGAGGTCTTCGGCCCTTTGGTGTGTCGTTTCTGTTTGCAGGATGGGACAAAAATTATGGCTTCCAACTTTACATGAGCGATCCTAGTGGAAATTATTCTGGTTGGAAAGCTGGAGCAATTGGTGCAAACAACCAGGCTGCGCAATCAATGCTAAAGCAGGATTACAAGGATGAAATCACAAGGGAAGAGGCTGTCCAGCTTGCTTTGAAGGTGCTCAGCAAAACAATGGATAGCACAAGCCTTACTTCAGAGAAGCTCGAACTGGCTGAGGTCTTCCTTTCTCCTTCTGGGAATGTGAAATACCAAGTCTGCTCACCCGATGTTCTAAGCAAGCTGTTGGTGAAGTTTGGAGTTACCCAACCTGCTGCTGAGACTTCCTGATTCAAGCTCATTTGTATCTCGTTTCAGTAAATCACTGCTTCAGAGCAATTCATGCTTGTATTATCTCTGTTCTCAGAATGCTTCATGCAATTGAGACTTCCAAGACCATGTGCTTGATTAGAATTACAGTGCTATGAGATACTTTTGTTGGTGAACTAAATTTACCTTTAAACTTTATCATGTTTTGTGTTGAAATTATTACGTTCACGCTACTGGTTTTGTGATTTTAGCGCTAAAATATGCACTTCTAAGTGAATTTTAGACTCATCGTGAAGTATATTGACGTGGGTTGACCAGGTAAGCTCTGAGTTGATCTCATAACTCAAACTTTAACTGGGTTAGACCTAGAATCTGGTTAGACAACTCGGTTCTAAGAGCCCATTTGTCTCTGCAGGTGGCCCTAAATCTATCATCCAGCACATGACCAAAGAAGCCAAGCCAAGCCGCAAGCCTGGGGCTCAAGCAGGCAAGAAAATATCTCCATTTCTGAATCTGATAGACAAACAAGAAGTGATGTAACATGCAATAGAACGGGACATAATGACTGCCATATTTCCCTCTTATTATAGGTTACATAGCTGACCTTAGTTTCCTGCACAACACTGCTCTATAGTAATGCCTGGGCGGTGAGGGATTCTAATTTTCTTAATTTTGTTGTTAAATCTTAAAATATAGTCATTTTGATTCTTTTTCTATAAATATGTTGTTTGTTTATCTTAGTCAAAATAATATTTTTAAATAAACTTATTATTTCTGTTTAAAAAATATATTTTATGATTGGTAAAGTAAATTAACAAAAAAAATCAAAATAGTATGTTGGTATTTTGTGTGATTAAAAACTAAAAAAAATCATAAAAATAATAAAATTATGTTTAAAATCTATTTAAATATTTTAATAATAAAAACCCAATTTTAATTGAGTTGTCATAAACAATTTATTATTAGTATTATATTTTCATTTCAGATACATAATAATTAAAAAAATATTTATCAAAATTTAAATAAAAACTTATAATAATATTTAATAACCATATCAAAATTAAAAAGTAGATGAATCTAGTAAAAAAAATTTATAATGTTAAAAAAATGCCAAAGAAAAAAAAACAATGGGCTGGGCCCGCTAGCTTGTCCCTATTTTTTTTATAACATATTATCCATCCTTTATTTTCTTTTAATAAAAAAAATATGATAAAAGATAAGTCGTTGGTCACAATTTAGAAAATAGGTAGAAGGCCCATCGCTCGAACCTCCAATCTCTAACTTATGAGATAGCGTTAATCAACTCCCAGCTACAGCTACGATACTTAATTATTATGAAATGATTTAAAAAAAAATAAAATAATAATAATAATAATATGAAGATGCTTCATTATATATAAATAGTATAATAAACTCAAGTTGGTAGAGTGTTTAGGTAATATTTCTACTACAATTATGAAGCAGAAGCTTGTCTTCCCTGGAACTTTAGTTTCTGCTTTCTTATTGAAGGCTGAGGGCCAACTACAAGACCATGTTGACCCTTTGGTTTGTGTTTTGCTATATCTTGCAGGCTGCCCTGCTTAGCCTGTCTTTCCCTCCACAGTGGACATATGGCAGCTACAATCTCTAAAGAAACCTACCTGTGCTAAGATTCTATCACCGGCCAATTACAGATGTTTCTGTTAAGATTAATAGATTCCAAGCCGAAAAGATTCTTGTCAAGCACAAGACAATTGGCTGCTCTCCTAAATGACAGAGAGATTCTTAATCTAGCTCATCCTTCAAACAAGAACGGAAATGCCACTTCCCTCATGCAAAGACAGCCAACTTCCTTGATTTGATTAATATTGCTTGTAAGAAAATGCTTTGAGTTTATCACCATTGTCTGTCAAATTGATCCGTTTGATGATAAAAGCCAAGAAACTCACATGGACGACATTGAGATAATGGTAATTAGCAGAAGACAACATAATGGGGGTAATTAACAAGATAATCCTGAAATAATGGTGATCAAAGGTAACTTAGTTCTTACAAACTTCTCTCTTGGCTTCTCCGTCACGGTTTCCCCTTATATATTGCTCACGAAAACAATGATCCAAGTCCTTCCCCATCTTACCAAGTCCATTTGTATGTATTACATTGCTGATTCTCTTTGCAGAATGCAATGGGATATAAAATGAGCAAGTCCTTAAACTCTGAGCAAAATCCAGGAGCAGGCCATTCCCATGGTTGTGGATCATCCATTATAGAGTTATTAAAGCCAGAATGCTTGAAAGTAAAGGAGTTCCAGAGCAAAAGGCAAGTGCACCAAGAACAGAAGAAGGGTACCAAAGTGAGCAAGTTGACTCTACAGGACTGGCTCTTAACCTCTCCTAACTTGAAGGCAGAACACTTAAGAGTTGGTGAGCTTGGTGTTGTCAAACATGGGTCCAAAAGGGTACACCCATCTAGAGGAAGAGAGAGTTTCTCCAAGGACAGACTACTGGTTCTTGATCGTGTAGCTGATAAAGAAGACTATTCTACTGTTTCTTCAGTGAGTTTACTCAGCAGAACCCAGAGTGGCAAGTTACAAAAGAGGGTGAGCTTTAAACTACCTGAAGAGGCTGACATAATCCTATTTTACTCTCCACAAGACTCATTGGAGAGTCCCCAAGATTGCTCTATGTAATCCATGTTTCCAAGTGTATCAATGGGGTTGGTTTGCTGCTTCTCTGTTCATGACTTTCTTCATAGCCATGTTTCGTTCCTGTTATATCTATGTCATTTAACACTGTATCTCCCCTTTTAACATTATGACTTGGCGCAACTAGCTCCAAGCAACGAATAATTAGTTGCCCTAGTTCGAAGGGATGCACATTGCTTGCAAAAATCACACAAGAAAGGTTTTTTAATCAGTCCTAGTCTTAGACTTGGGAGTTGTGATGATAGCAGTAAGATTCTTCCTGTTGGCATTGAAGTAAAAAACAAATATTGCATCCATGTTACTCTTTACAAGACCACCTCTATCATATCCTGTATGAATCTCCTACTCTGTTTTCATCAAAGAAAACCAACTAAAACAAGCTTCTTAGAGAATAGCGCTGGAAACTTCCTCACGCTGAAACAAGATTGAGACTTTGGACGAGCTTCTAGGAAAAGATTCACAAAGAATTGGCGCTATCTATAGAGTGGTCACGGGTTATTCTCATACTTGCATCGCAAATTACAAGTACATATCTTTCCATGGTATTGGCTTGCCCGCCAGTCATGCTTAAACTTAAATTCTGAAGTTAATGTTTTCTAAAAATTGGTATTTATTGATCCCTTCGAGACTGTCGTAACTAGTTCTGCACTTATTAACCCTCGCCCGGCTTGGAGCTTGACAGAGTTTGACTTGAGCTGGTTTTATTTCTAACTATTTTGATCAATGACTTTGTTAAATTCAATTAGTTGACTCGTGATCTAATTAATCTAATTTAGTTAATTATAATTAATTTTTTTTAAAAAAAAACTTAAATGATGTTTTTTAAATAACAAATTAACCCAAATTAATTTGACGATTCAATAACTTAAACTATAAATCAGGTTAAACTTTAAATCGAGTCGGACAATTATGATTTTACATAATTTGAGACTATTTGTAATAAAAAAAAATTAAATGGCATAGAAAAAATACTGTTACCCTATTCCATTGTTCATCTTCTCATAATTTACTATGAAATTCCCTAATGAATTTTTTTCATTTTGGTGATCAAAGTCTTTCTCTCCTCAATTCAATCATTTTATGGCCAAATTGATAGTCAATTGACTTTGATTTGTTCAATGAGAACATAATTGAAAGATGGGATCGAAGTGAAAAAGGAGCCAAAACTTGGTGGAACTTTCAAAGTTTATATGAAAAGTTTATTTTGGTCCTTAAACTTTATAATTTTATTTTCGATTCCTTCAGTTTTTGAGATTTTAATTTTGGTCCAAAACTTTATTTTCCTCATTTATTATTTCCTGGTTTGAGAGAGAGAGATGAGAGAAAGAGAGTCACTGAATTTTGATAATAAAAAAAAAAATCTTGGTTGATACCGATTCAAACCATGAGAAAAGTCGATATTGATGTAAATGAATTTCATTCAATGAGGAGAGTTGCACCTAAGTTTTATTTTTCCTTCTCATTGCCTGAAATAGTAGGAACTCAAAAGGTTTATTTTTTAAGGTTGATTTTGGGTTTTTGGATCACTATTTGGGTTATTTGAGGCCATTGATAGGTTTTTCAAGGTATATAAACTGTTTTTTAGATGTTTTAGGTAAAAAAAAAGAGTTGAAAATCAAGTCTTTTTTGGGGATAAACCCTTGGCCTAAACTTCTTGTGACCTGTCGGTCACTTGAAACTGGGCCAACAAGCTATACGTAGCTTTTTTTGTTTGTTAAAAATTTTAGGGGAGGAGAATATCTTGTTTGTCCCTTGAAAAAAAAAAACTCATCTCAAGTACATGTGTCTAGGCTAAAAGGCCCACGTGTTTGGGTTTTTTTTTAACCGAAGGGGCGTTGGGTCACCCAAGCCAAACCTGCACATTTGAGCTTTTTTTAGGGTCTATTGGTTTTTTTTTCTTTTTTTCTTTCAATTTTATTTTTTAGTTTTGAGTTTTTTTATTGGTTGTTTTTTTCTCAATTTTTATAGATTTTTATGATGTTTTTTTAATATAATATTATTTAATTTTTATTTAATTAAAAAATACGCTTTCAAAAAAATTTCCTTGTTTTAGAAGGCATTCTTTTTGCCCAACCCTGCTTATTTCTCTTTACTTTTATTGAATTGCTTTACAATGCATGTTTTTATTTATTATTTTACTAAATAAAACTTTGTTTTCAATAAACAATGTTATTAAATACAATCTAATTTATAACATGTATTTCAATATCAAATATCTACATTCATATTTATCTTCTAATTTTTCAATTTATTCTTTGGTTAAATATTATATAGTTTTTACTTGGTTTTCATATAAAATGATAACATTTTGTTTTTAATATGTGTAACGTTGCATAATATTTTTTCACTTTGATTTTATTCAAATAATTTTATATGTGTGTCTATTTTTATTATCATTTTATTAAATAAAAAATTAATTCTAATAAACAAAGTTATTAAACACAATGGGATAAATAACCTGTGTTGTTTAAATATCATGATATATATCTATCATTTGATTTTTTTAATTTAATCTTTAATTAGTGTTAATATTTTTTTTATATTTGTTGATACAAATGATTTTTAATTTACTTAATTAAATATACACATAGAATTTTTAATTTACTATTAATGTTTTGTAGGGGTATGATAGTATGAATATATTTGGAAATGTAGTTGCGTTATTTTTAAAAATGTTTTTTATTTTAAAATATATTAAAAATAATATATATTTTTTATTTTTTAAAAAATTATTTTTAATATCAACTAATTTAAAATAAAAATAAATAAATAAATTTAAAAATTTTCAAAAGCATTTTTTAAATACAAAAATAAATAAGTTACTAAATGACAATTAAAAGGAAGGTACCGTACCATGTGCAGAAATTGGAGCACTGTCTGAAATAATCAATGAATCCACCGTCAGTAGTACATTTTGGACCATCCAGGGCATGAAATTACTTACGGGTTCTGAGTTGTACTCTAATAAATTAATTGAATTTGATTTTAACTCCCCAAAGGATACATTTTGCTAGGTCCATAGCTCATGCTCAAAAGGTGCATTTATGGCGACCAACCACTCCCAGCCAAAACTTATCCCCATCTAACCTTCCAATAAAAACTCGAAAACATTATAGTTAGAGAAAGCATATTGGTTGAGCTACAAATATCTAAACGGCGGCAAATCGCGGGTCATGTCTGAAAACGTAAAAAGACGCTAACATGTAAAAAAACAAGAGACAATTACCATCTAGTCGACAGGAGTAGGAAGCGGATAGACAAAACCGAAAGGGTACCTACCACATATCAGGCACGAGCACGCTAGAGCCAAGCCACCTACGATTCTTTGCTTTTATATATACGCTTTTGAAAGGAGGTTGCGAGGCAAGGATAATGGCAGTGGTCAAGAAGATGTTGATGCTTCTGGTTCTAGTTTCTGTGAGCCTTGGTGTTGGAGCCCAGGTGCACCATATTGTTGGAGGGGAGCGTGGCTGGGACCCTTATGCTGATCTTGGTCTTTGGTCCTCCGCTAGAACTTTCAGAGTTGGAGACAAAATTTGTAAGCCATCTCTCTCTCCCTCTCTCGCTCTTTCAATATTTCATTTTCAGAAAGATTTTTTATTCTGATGATAACATCTGTTTGGCTGATGAGAAATGTAAAGAATATCAAATCCATGCGCCTCTCTGAAATATACTGATTTTATGCTATATATATATAGAGAGAGAGAGAGAGAGTTTTGTTGCTTGGTTTCATTGAATTCAAAAGTATAAAAATTGTATCATTTTTCCAGGAAAACTCCTGTATTTTCATGGATTTATTATCAAAGTCTTGAATTATAAACTGTCGAAGAAAAAGGAAAGAAAGAAAGAAAAAAGGGGTGCTTGTAAATAAGAAAGAAAGTGAAGGTTCAGATTTGGTAGTAACAGATTCAGCTTGATTAAAATGATGGCAGATTTGGTAGTATAAACTAGTTTGCAATTGCCTAATTACTTATTTTGTTATGAAAATGACCTTTTTTTTGTGTTTTTGTTTTTTTTATCAAGATTGGAACCAACTCCCAGATATCTTAATATAACAAAGTGTTGTAAATCCAAATTTTAGAATATACTGATATTTTTATCTAATTTTTATTCTTAAGAGTGATTTAAGAGTGATTTTGATAATGAATTAGCATGGTAATTCCCATCTTGTACGAGTTAATTAAAATGATTTAATTTTGTTTTTTTTTAAATTAAAAGCGTAACCAGTTTGCGGGTTGATTTGTCATGTAATTCCAAATTGATTTTTTTTTTCTTACATTGGGTTAGAAGGCGTGTCGACCGGCGGAAATAGATTAGGTTTAATAATTGTGTGGATTTTATTACATTTGTATGTGTATTTTGATACTTGAGATTTGCTAGTAATAATATTTTGGAGCTGTGGTGAGGGCAGGGTTCACCCACTCAGCAGCACAGGGTAAAATAGCTGAGGTGGAGACCAAAGAAGAATACCTGACGTGTGATGTGAGCAATCCAATCAGAATGTACACAGATGACGTTGATAGCATCTCTCTTGATGGAGAAGGGATTCGTTACTTCACAAGCAGCAATTCTGGTAAGTGCAAGAGTGGCCTGAAATTACATGTGGAGGTGGTTCCAGAAGGGAAAACGGATACCACCACCGCCACCCCACAGGTTGTCACATCAGAAAGCTCTGACAAGGCTGTTGCTGCTTCGCCTGAAATTTCAGGTTCAGCCCATATTGGTGCAAGTCTTGCTTTGTTAGTGGCTGGATTTTGGTTATGCTACATGGGTGTTTAGATTTTGGATTTTGTATGGGTGATATCGAGGTTGCTTTTGCTTGCTTTCTGAGTTGGATTCTAAGATAAGTGAACTTATATATGGCTTTGAAAACTTAAAACTTTATGTTAATTCGGACATGTTATGTTTTGTTTGATTGTTGAATGGATTATGTACCTTAAATTTGTCTCATAATTGCTAGAGCCGGTTCAAATACGAACCAAGAAAAAAGCCAATAAATTATATTGTTTCATTCCTTTTTTTTTTCTTTTTGAAAAAATAATTTTCTCAGAGCCAATTCATGGCTACTTGTATTAGTTTTTAGTTGCGGGTTTATTGGACCAACCCGCCCACTGGGCAGTTTAACAACCATAAATTGAGTTGTTTTTTCTTGTTGGTTGATTGACACCATTGAATCGAAAGTAACCATCTCTGTTAATCTTTTAGAGATTATCCTCTCAAACATGATTAGCAACGAATTTGGTGGTGATTATATAGATTAATGCTAATCCTACTGAATATTTCCCTCGATTCAGTTCTCGATGAATCTCAACCATCAGATCAGATATATATGATCCACCAAAGGAATCCATCTAGTCATTCGTTGGAAGATATTTTAAAGAAATAATTTCAAGAACTCTTCTGCAAAACTACATACAAACTTGACACTAGATGATTTGCTTGCTCAGCAACTGTTAATAGTCTCGGTTTTGATGTCTTTCTGCATCACATGTGGTCAAGCAGAACCCAATATCCCAAGCTCTTGGCCACCATCCAACTACTATCAACTGGAAAAATCATCGCGACCAAGGGTGCTGATTCCCAGCATCCATACATCCAGAATCCTCAAAACAACAACACACTCATCATACAGAAAATTTTTCAAATATATTTTACTACAGAGGAAATTTTACAAGTATATTTTTTCATCATCGAATTGCTATAACAAAATTATACGGATAATGGTTAGAACACAAGTTACATGGACGAGCTCGCATAAGCACAAACGTTATAGAGCACTGTAATGTGATTTTTTTTTTCTTTTCTTTTAACAAGAGTTATAGGATAAATATGCGGTGTCGAGGGCAATTCTGTGCCAGAGTCAGAACACAGAAAGAGTTATCGTTTGTCCCTCAACACAACAAAGTTAGATCCACTGGTCTTCTGAATCTTAGAAATTCTCCTTAGAATATCCGCAAAAGCCTTCTTGTCCTGCATCAATGAGCTTCCACCAGTTAGAGAACGGGGGGCATGCAAAACATTTATTTTAATCTCCCGTGAGGCCCCACACTTTAAACATGTGGTCTCAAGTTCATATGATTCCTATGGTAGTGGAACTTAGCCACCCCCCACCCCTTGATGACCCGAAAAATCATTGGCATGGCATTCAAACATCCCATTACAGTTGTCTTCTAAACATGACATGTTTTTTCAACTTTAGAATGCGCTCATCCCATCATGCACAACATAGAGCTTCTAAGAGCATGAATAAGAGTAACCAGCACTAGAAGCACTGGACGGTGAAGTTCACTGATGATGAGCATAAAAAGAAACTGTTTTGGAAAAAGATGGCATGGTACTGGCTGAAAATAGAGTTCCATGGATAATCTTGCAACAGCAAAACGAACAGAACAAGTAATTTCAAGTGACAGCAAGGTAACGTGAAGCAGGCTTGCACAAAGCCAAAGCAGAGCATACCTCAGGAGTCCTTAGTCGTGATTTAAACCTAGCCACCAGATCCTGTGTAGTTACGGGTCCATTTTGCAACAAAACAGCCCTAATCTCTTCCTCGGTGACAGGGCCAGTTGGCCCTGATGTTGGCCCGGTTTTTGACGATGATGGCATTGTTTTAGGAGTTGCAGAACCTTTAGTAGCAGGAGAGCTTTCTTCTTTCACGGTAGGTTTTACTTCCTGCTTCCAAAGAACAATGTTAATAGGAAAATTGGTTGTTATACACATTCAACAGCATAGCACGCTGTTTTAGATATATATTTAAAGAAACATCATACATTTTCTGTCTTCACCTTCTTCACAGGTGCACCATTAGAAGTTTTTGCATCATCAGCATTCAGTTTTCTTTTCCCCTTAGCTGACTTGGAGGTAGAAGGGGTTCCCTTAGCAGAACCAGGTGGCGTTGGTTTTGCAGGACTATTGTCAGCAGGTTCCTCCTTTGGCACAGCATCCTTCTGCTTTGGAGCCAGTACAGGAGAAATATCATCATCCATCTGATAAGACCAAACAAGAGCACTGTAAACAAAAGATACAGACATAAACCATGCTGCCAAAGCAAGCTTCATAAACTAACATGTCAATTCAGGCATCATATAAATTGATTCCCCATTATCTCAGGAAAAAAATTAATTCCACATCTGATCACACAATGCACTTTCATATTGCACCAGAAAAACAGAAGCAAAAGATTAGCAAATAGAAAACAAGTAAAGCAATGCAATTTTAAAAACACTCTTAGGTTGCCAATTAAACGTGCACACAATCAACCATCACAAAAACTCACGTCATCATCGTCATCATCATCTTCTGCATCTGACTCATTCAGACCATTTGCTTTCCCAAGTAGCTTCTTCAACTCTTTCCCAGATTTGCTCAGTCCTCCCTCCTCATTCTCCTCATCCTCGTCCTCTTCATCCTGCAAGAACATGCAAAAACCTTACTGTTACAATCAGCACTACAAATAAGAAAAATCCTGGGTACTTCTCAATAACATGTCCTCCTTCTCATTTATTTATTTATTTTTTAAAATCCCTATGTAACTAAAAGTTCCCACATTTTGTAATTACTCCCAAAAAACCAAACTAGTGTAACCAGCACCAGGAGAACAGAAAAGAACACTTGTAACATATCAAGCAAAAAACAAGAAGTCAACACGTTCAAAAAGAACATATATAAGTTGAGGCATCAAAACAAGTAGTTTAGATTAGCACCAAGACAGTTAGCTAATACATACCTGCTTGATTTCAGGAGGAGCAGGAACTTCAGGGGCTAAATCTTCCCGTTCCTCAGGATCAATGGCAACAGCTTCATCATCATCAGTGAAAATTTCTTCGTGCTCCCAATCATCGCCTAAAACAATAAAAACACGTGCCTGAGGTAGGAATTGCTAGAAAAACTAAATTGCCAAGTACGGTTTACCAACAAAAAAAAACCCGATGTAAAATTCAGCATACATGAAGTTCATTGCTAGCCAGGAAAAAAATAAAGCAATGCACCACATCTTGTGTGCATCACAAGGAAGAAAATATTGATCACAAGAAGGCAGAAAAAAGATTACTAGAGAGAAAAACGACTACCAGCAATTAAAAGAAAGTAGAGAAAGAACAATTATGCAAGAGATTGGCACCCACAACATGGCTTTGGGAGAAACACTCACCCTTCTCAATATCATCATCATCCATATCAAGATCACCTCCTCTTGGACCTTCTTCATCATCATCACCACCCCCTTTATTGAGTCCAAGCCTACTCTTCCTTCCCGCCTCTTCCTCCTCGTCTTCCTCTCCCTTGTCAGACACATTGCCCTCATCATCATCACCGTTTGCTTTTTTCCGACCCCCCCTTCCACCAGCTGAAACACCATCCTTATCATCTGGCTTCTCCACCTCACCAAATGCAGCAGCTCCATTATGTGCAGCTTTCATCATCCACCTTTCATATCCATCTGCAGTCTTCCTCCTATTCTTCATCTTCTCTTCCGCTTCCTCCAAGGTAAGTTGCTTATAGTGCGCAACCTTGTTAAAGTTGTACCTATATAGAACACAACAAGCAACCCATATGATTACAAAAGTAATCATCCCTCAAAACACATTGCATACACCCGTACATTTACATTCACGAAACCAAAAAATCAAACATTTTACAACTACCCCAAATCACTAAACACGAGATTCGTAAAACACTTCACCCCTACCAAGAACCAGCAGGAATAGCAACAAACTCTTTCCCAGACATCATCAACAGATAATAAGTCGCCGATTGCGACCCTTCAAGATGACCCTGATACTGAAACTGCCCAGTTTCATCCTCCAAAAGCCATGGCTTATTCTTAAACTTCTCCTATACAATCCAAATCACTTAATTAGAGTTCCAAAAACAGCTGAGATTAAGCCAAAACAATATAAAAAAAAAACTATGATTACCCGCAGAGTATCAGTAATTTGGCGACCATGAATTCCTTCTTTCAGCAAAGACCATTTATTCTCGGCATTTTTTTTCTTCGAAAAACCTGGCAATCCAGTCACAAATCTTCCAATAAAATAATTCTTTTCGCTACTCGTACTCGCCCTCACATTATACTCCTAAAAATCCACCCAAAAAAAAATCACAACAAATTAAAAAAAAAAATCAACAAAATCAAATAGAGAGAGAAACTGAACTCGAATCAGGCGAGTAACGATAGCGCCACAATCAAAGCATTTGCCGCGATTCTCCGCCATTGTTTTGCCACAAGTCAAGCACAACGTCATATGCTTGCAATTGCTTCCGTACAAATCTGTGGTGCTGCCACAGCCACTACACGACGGCTGTAACTGAAGATCGAACGACATTTCTCTTACTAATCCTTCAAAAAAATTAGGTTTTTCAACTTCTTTTCTCAAGAAACAAACGGAAAAATGAAAATTGATAGAATCTTTAGGGCTTTTTAAAATTATTTAATCATAAAGTTAAAACATCTTTAATTCTTTAGAGATCGATTGATTTTTTTTTTTTGTGTTCGTTAATTTTTTCAAGCTTTGACCAGACTGAGAAACGATAGGTGACAGGGAGAGGTGATGTATAGAGAGGTGAGAGAGAAACGGCGTCGCTTTGCTTCCTTATGCTCCCTATGGGCTTTAAACCCATGTGGGCTAACCCCTGCAAGAAATACATGGAACCTAGAAAAAAAAAAATGTCAAGTTCATTCGAAGCGCGAATGGTTTTGAAACCCAAAACCCGGTCCGGACCTAATGTGACCGAGTTATTAAATCATTGGATCATTGGCTTGATCCGCATCTCAATTTTATCCTTGTTAAGAAATTGATTAATAAATTAAAGTTTTCATTTTTTACTCTAGATTTATGATTGGGTTGATATTATATTAATTAGATTTATTTGTCAATGATATATAATAAATAAGGAAAAATATGAGGAAAAACACTTTAATTTTTCAATTTTAATAATCCCAAGTATTTAAAAAAAATCTTGAATTCAAAACATTATCTTATAATAAAATAAATCATATCATTGACGAGAGGATATTTAATAAACTTAAATATAGTTATGTGATTTCTAGTTGTCTGTTTACTTGGTAACTGGTAGGTTGCGTTTCAAATTATAATTTAAATAAAAAAAAAGGTAAAACAATGTTTTTAATTTTAAACAACAATTTGAAACGCCACATTTCTTGGGTGGACAAACGGGTTCCAAATTGGAAATTTTGCAGGCTACAATCTTGGCGTTGGAAAAAGATGGTGAGGGCATTAACCCCAGCTAAGAATTTGGTACCATCTACCCTCGTGACTCGCAGCTACAGCTGCCGCGCGCCCTCCTAGCCGTTAATCCCAACTACCTCTTCTAGCCACCAAACCCCAAGATAAAATTAAAAAGGGATAAATTCATACCAGTCCCCTTTCTAAACTGTTTTCTTAATTAGGTCTCAATCTATATTTTTTTAACTTATTAACAAAGTATTTAAGAGGGTGGTAGTGGTTATTTTTTAAAGTATTTTTTATTCAGAAATACATCAAAATAATATTTTTATTTATTGAAGATATCAGCATATTAAAATAATTAAAAAAATAATTTTAAATAAAACAAAAAAATCTTGAATTTTAGCCAATTGTTATGGGGGAAGCAATCCCAAACGGGGCTAACTCTCTAATTTGTCGGTTAATTCTAAATTTTATCCTTTTATAAACAAATATTTCCAGGCTATTCCATATTTTGGGGACCCAAGTTGACAGAAAGATATAATGTTGGATCCAATTGGTTAATAATAAAAGTAAGGTATCTATTGAGAAACTTTGGGAACTGACTGTAAATAAGGGAAAATGAGTCCGTACAAAATTATAAATAAATCCTCCACTTCACCCTCTCTTCTCTACCCTGCAACTCTCACTATTTCACTGCTAATAATTAGTCATTACTGTCAAGCTCAACACGCCACCGTTTAGGCATCGCGATGGCTTTGAAATCCTTCATCGAAGTCGGCCCTGACTCTCACTTCCCTATCCAGAACCTTCCGTTCGGTATCTTCAAGCCTGAACCCACTTCGCCTCCTAGACCCGGCGTAGCGATCGGCGATTACGTGTTGGACTTGTCCACCATCTCTGTTTCCGGCCTCTTTGACGGTCCGTTTCTCTCCGGCTCCGATTGCTTCCTCCAGGTCCGTCTCTTTTGCTTCCTTTAATTAACGACGTCGTTTGTAGCTCTGTTTTTTTTTTTATTAATCATACAATTTTTAGTCTTTTTTGCTTAATCTTTTCGAGCAATTGAAGAACACAATGCGTTTATTACGATCATATAATAATTATTATTGGATAATTATGATTGTGAGTTTTTTGGTGATTTATTAATAGCCAAATTTGAACAAGTTCCTAGCGTTGGGAAGGCCAGCGTGGAAGGAAGCACGGGCGACGCTTCAAAACTTATTATCAGGCATGCTTATTATTTGTAAATGTTTAATTATGTTTAATCTGAGTTTCTTTTTATTTGGTTTAATTATGTATTTTTTTTTTTGTTATTTTATGATGTAGCTGATGAGGCTAAGTTGCGTGATAATCCGAGTCTGAGGGAGAAATCGCTTGTTCCGATGGTAAGATAAGTAAAGAGTTATGAATGTGTGATTAGTTGTGAGGAGATTGTTGTTTCTGTAATGTTGGTTTTGTTTGAGAATTTATAGAGCAAAGTGGAAATGCTACTTCCAATTGCGATAGGGGATTATACGGATTTCTTTTCATCAATGCATCATGCGAGGAATTGCGGAATAATGTTTCGAGGGCCAGAGAATGCGATTAATCCTAACTGGTGTGTTGGTTTTTGTAGAGATGGGAAATAAGTTTTTTGGTTATGATTTATTAGTATGTTCATTTTGCCCTAGGCATTCAAGTTTATGGATCATGCTTGATTTTCAGGTTCCAGCTTCCCATTGCATATCATGGACGATCTTCGTCTATTGTTGTATCTGGGACGGATATTATTCGACCAAGGTAAGAGAATTTATTTATTTACTCTACTTTATTTACTGTTTACGCATCAGTATCACTGTGCTTGATCAAGGGTTTTTTCTTTTTTCCCTAATTGCGTTTGTGCATTTTTGTTTTTCTAGAGGTCAAGGCCATCCAAGTGGAAACTCCCCACCATATTTTGGACCTTCAAGGAAGCTAGACTTTGAATTAGAAATGGTTAGCCACCTAGCCTTTTATTATATGATGACATGTTTATCATTACTTTCCCCTAAATCTTTATCTGTTGTTATGTCAATACTATTTACCTTTTTATGTAGTTCTACAATATGGTACAAATTTTTTTGTTGTTTATACTGGCTGTCCTGTTGCTGGCAGGCTGCTGTAGTTGGTCCTGGAAATGAATTGGGTAAACCTGTGGATGTTAATGAAGCTGGAGATCATATTTTTGGACTTGTATTGATGAATGATTGGAGTGGTATTGATTCTTAACCATGCTCTTCTGTCTGCAATTTATTTATTTATTTTTGCGATATTACTATATCATAAGAAGTTGGCTTTGACAGCTAGAGATATTCAAGCATGGGAATACGTGCCTCTTGGGCCTTTTCTTGGAAAGAGTTTCGGTAAGGCTGGAAACCTAACTTTTCCACCTCTTGAATGCATTTTGTCTGATTTTGGGTTTGGGATATGAAACTTTGACTATTAACCATTCGATGCATGTATAATTTGCTTTTTTTTGTGTTGTTTTTTGGCCTTATTTTTTCTTACCTGATAAATAGGTACAACATTATCCCCTTGGATTGTGACACTTGATGCTTTAGAGCCATTTGCTTGCGATGCCCCAAAACAGGTAGCTTATTTCAGTTGGTTACAGAGCATAACACCATTTTAGTTGATAAGTTTGATCTGAATTTTATGCTGCACTTGCATGCTTTATGACATATCCTGTGAATTGCAGGATCCCCAGCCCTTACCATATCTGGCTGAAAAGATATCGAAAAACTATGACATTTCATTAGAGGTATCACATCGCAGCCTTTGGACATTTTTTTAATGGTATTTCAGCGTTCATGAAAATGCATTGTTTTGTCTCACTAATGGCCTCTTTTCCCCTGATAAGCACATGCATTAATCTCATTTTAGGCCTTACAGGATTCTAATTCTATGTTAAACTGGGAACTTTGAAACTTGTTTCCTTCTAAGAGAGTGATTATTATGCCTTCTGTTCTAAGGTTCAAATCAAACCAGCTGGTCAAGAAGATTCATGTGTGGTCACAAGAAGCAACTTCAATCACTTGTAAGGCCTCTTGAATCCTTTTGTATTTGCATCATGATGAAGTGCATGTGCCTTCAAATGAGATCTGTTTCTTGGATAAATGGCATTCATATCATCTCCTTTTTAGATGTCATTACCTGTATAGTGAATAATCGATCAGTCATCCTAAAACACTAAAAACATATCACACTGTTTATCCATCAAATAAGAACTCATATTATTTAAGCAAAGATATCGTGTCTGTATTCTTGTTTCTAATTATGTTTTGAGTTTGCTGACATTTATTTGCACAACAGGTATTGGACAGTGACTCAACAGCTTGCACACCATACAATAAATGGTTGCAACTTAAGGCCAGGGGATCTACTTGGAAGTGGGACGATCAGTGGACCTGTAGGGCTTCAATCTTGTTAAATTTTGATATAGTAGAGATGCCTGAAATTCCAGTTTTCTTGCCTCCTATCATTTGCTGCCCCTTGTGTTGCCAAACAGGAGCCAGAATCTTATGGATGCTTGTTAGAGCTGACATGGAATGGACAAAAGTCACTCTCACTAAATGGAACAACAAGGAAATTCCTTGAAGATGGAGATGAAGTCGTGTTCAGTGGATGTTCCAAGGTTATTTCCTTGTTCACTTTCCTAAAGCATTTTCCGAAACAAACACTCACATCCTTACACAAGGAACTTATACATTTGTGCCTTATAATCTCGTCATCTATTGAACAATTACAAAACCCTTTCTTGTTACTCTTTTGGCTTGGTAGAGATTTCCCGTTAAGTATCTATGATCAAATATATTTTACGCGTGAGCAAAATTAGGTTCTTGGAACTTATCTAGTTAGCCTTATTTTAAGCAAGCTGGCAGGTTTATGAGCTTGGTTGTGTGTTTTGTTTCTCTCATCACACTCCTATTGACCGCATTTCATTTCTTTGTATCATGTCAAATGCAAAACATCCCTTGAAATTTAATTCATTGCAGGGAGACGGTTACAAAGTGGGGTTTGGCACATGCTCTGGAAAAATCCTGCCATCACCCTGAACATCAAATTGCTTGCGCTTGGTGGGATTTAAGTCAGCTGATGTCTGTGCAATAATCCAATAAAACCCGTTGGAGGGTGGAGCTGTTGATTGTTGGGGGCAGGATAATTTGTGTGAGTCTAGGAGGATAGCAGTTCTGATGGCTTGAAATTCCCTGTGAAGATAAAGGAGAATGATCGGTAGTGGCTAGAAGTAAAAATGCTATTTTGTTAGTTCCATCTACTGTTGTAAAGACAATGAAATTCGATGTTGTAATGCTTCTTCTCAAGTAAAAATTTACAAGTTTCCAATGTCTTTGTTGCTCATAGCACCTTTTTTTACTCTCGCGGTGCAAATTTAAAAATTCAAATTGTATTTTATAAAAAAAAAGTTTTATTCTTGTTTAAATTTAATATTTTTATGTTTTAAAATTATTTTGATATACAGATATTAAAAATAATTTTTAAAATATATAAAAGAATTATTTTAATGTATTAAAAACCTAAAGATCCTCTAAACCAAACAGTAGAATTGTCTAAGATGATCCACCTCTCGCAAATGCAACTCTCTATAGCAGCAATGTGGGTGGTCTCTAGTGCCTAACCGCTCTGTCAACAGAGCTAGTTAATCTATGCATGCAACCTGTACTTCTCACTCCCAAGATGTGTAGAACGTATTTTACGTTACATCAAAGGCACAATATCTCATGGTCTGGCATTTTCTCCTGGGTCACTCACCACCAATGCCTGCGATGATTCAGACGTCTAGGTGGGTGATCCTATTGAACGAAGGTCTGTAAGTGGTTATTGTGTGTTTCCTGGCTCTATTCCAATTATCTGGAGTGCAAAAAAGCAAGTTACATTAGTTGCTCGTAGCTCCATTGAAGCAGAGTATCGTGCCTTTGCCCAGGTAGCTAGCAGCTGAAGTTACCTGGTTGCGTATGCTCCTCGCAGACAGAAAGTTCCAACAACAATTCCTCAATTGTGGTGTGACAACCTCTCCTCCATTTCCTTAGCTTTGAATCCAGTCTTTCATACCCGTGCAAAGCACATTAAGATGAATTATTATTTTTACCTGTTTTTTTTTTTACTGAAAAGTAGTTTTTTTTCTGAAAATAAATTTTGGAAAAATAAATTCAGAAAAATGAATTATTTTTTGATATTTGATAGTGTAATGAAAAATAAATTGGAAAACATTTTCCAGTATTTGGTTATATCATGGAAAATAACTTATTAATGTTTTATTTTTCTTAAGTTTATTAAAATAATGAGAAACAAATCTTACAAATTAAAAAGTTGAATGAGAATGAAATTGAAAAAAAAAAATTTTATAAATTATCTCAAATAAAATAAATAATAATCAAAATAATAAAGATCAAATCTAAAAAAAAATAAAAGATGAAGAAATTAAAATAATAATAATAATTATTTCATAAATTATTTGAAATAAAATAAGTAATAATCAAAAGAATGAGAATCAAATTTGATAGATAAAAAATTTCAATAAAAAAATGATAAGGGAAAAACAAATAATAATTATAAAAATGAGGATCAAAATTAATATAAAAAATAAATTTTAAGAGATGAAATTGAAAAATAAATATTCAATTATATATATATATATATATATATATATATATATAGCAATCAAAATTTTAAGGATCAAATTTGATAAAATAAGCAAATAATATGATATTTTTAAATTTTTTACAATTTCCGGAAAGTGTTTCCGTTCAAATTTTTCAGGAAAACACTTTTTGGAAACCAAACTAAATTTTTTTTGACCAGAAAATGTTTTATATTAATCAACTTTTTTTAATGATAAATAAACATAAAAAAATTTAAAAAATAATTTTTTAAAAACCACTTTTTAAAAATCAAACATAATTTTATTTATTTATTTATTTTTTTTTTTTTTTTGTAAAAACAAGTTCTTGCCAAGGTCGCACTTCATCGCATCTCTTCAACTAATCAGCTGACAGATTTNTTCACAAAACCGTTGTCCATCTCTCGACATAGAAAGTCTGACACACAAGCTGATGATAATACCTGCTCATCAGCATGGGGGGTGGTTAAGCAACAACTCATAGATTAAGCATATATTTTTGGTATGAAATTCTCAAAAAAAAAAATTTAGAGAACTTTTTTTACTACCAATAATATTTTTTTTATTATTGATAATAATATTTTTTTACTACCAATAAATTTACAAAATAATAAAAATTTACCGATAAAAAATTCATCAATAAAACATTTCTATCGATGATTTTATTGATAAATTAATTACTAACAGAATATATATTTTATATTAACAAAACAATTTTGTCAATAAAATTATTAAATATTACAGTGAAACCAATATTTTTTGTTTAGATTATTCTTATCCACAAATAATGTTATAAGACTCTATAAATAAGAGTTACGTACTTGTAAATCATTCAAGTAAAGACAGTAAACATTCTTTTCTTCTTCACTTACTAGATTTTCCATATATATGTAGGGAACAAAAGATTTGTGTAAATTATAATTTAGTTTTTGCTTTTTGATGATTTTGTGAATAAGTCCTTATAGTTTTGGAAATCATAAATCTAACTCTTTAAACAAAGGGTAACTTTCCAATCTTTAAATTTGTTGGTGAGATTGAAAATTTTAAAGTTGAGATTGAGAAATTATTATTTAATCAAAGTTATTAATTTTTCAAGTTTATACTATAAATGACATTTTTGGGAAAAATAAACAACAATATGTATGTTAAAAACAACCATGATACTCAATTTCATGAAGTTCATGTTTCCATCTTTTTCTACCATAAGAATTTTCTTACATTAGCATTATAATAGTAAAGAAATATGTTTTCTTAATCATAATTAAGATATATACTAGTATTTTGCCCCGCGCTTCATAGTAGGTCAATATCTTTTTTTTTTAATGTAAAAAAATATTAAGTATATAAATAATGTTTTAAGCGTCTTCGGTTTGACAGTCATGTCAGACCCAAGTGAATTGAATCTGGTAGTCACGACAGACCCTAGTGAATTGAGTATGACCGACATGGCAGACCTAATTTTATTAGGTCTAGCAGCCATTCATGGATACCAGACCGCGCCTTGATCTAGCACCAAATATAGTTGCCATAATCCAGGGCTCTTGGATTTGGTGTGTTTGCTAGACTTAATGTGCTTGGATCTTGCAATCTATGCCAGACCCAAACAAACAACAAACAAACAGAGAATAATTGTGCACACACAATTGTTAAGAGAGAGAGAGAGAAAAAAAAAACGATCAATCACCGACGACAATCCAATCATGATATTTCTACGTGAGAGCATGTTTGCGTATCTAGTTATAATGCAGATGACCAGATTTGATCACCGAGAAGTATCTCACGCGCCTCCTTAACAGCACAAGTGTCATCTACTTGTTGGGATATGTGGAACACGTGCCATAAACTTTTGAAAAAATAAAATATGCAATGTAAAATATACTAAATTGCCTTTATGATTTTCTTAATTACACAACACACTCATGTAAAATTTACTATTGCAGTCTACATGTGTAGAGCTATAATACTGAAATCCTCATGCCATCTAATGGTCATTTAAAATTCGTATTTGTATTAAATATTTATGATAAGCATTAATATAAAAGACTAATATATTGTGAATGCTAAAGAGGTATCTTAAAAAAAAAAAAAAAAAAACTAACTTGCAGGCTATGTTAAAAAGAAATTAATTATGTTTCTCTAAGTCGGTGGACAGGTTATGCTAATATTCCTAAATAGGAAAGTTAAGAGAACCCTAGCTTGTAGTTAACTTCCTTCTTATAAATACATTAACTCTCTCTTTCTCCACTAAACTTTTCTTCTCAAGAAACCCAAATATTCCTAATCTCTATTCCCTCCCCTTAAACCCTAGGATGGGGAGTGCGACTAACATGTTCTCCTGTTTAGAGGATGATGGGGAGGTTTCAACAATCATCGAGGAGAGGGATCAGAAGAAGTTGAAGGAAGAAGAGGAGATGGAGCAAAAGAAGTTGATGGAGATGCAAAAGAAGTTGAAGAAACAACAGGAGCGGGAGAGAAAGCAATCTGAGCTGACTCACATGCTCATGAAAGCCTTGCCTTTCAAGTTTCCTCATCATCATCGTACATAATTTGTTTAATATTCTTGCATGCTTTCTTTTCTTTAATTCTTTGAAGTTAAAAAATATTTATTTCTCTAGTTGTTTGTTAATCTTTGGATTATGCTTTGTAGATAGTGATTTTGGGCAAGCATGATATTCAAAAAAAAAAAAGAAAGAAAGAAGGAAAAATCTTTTCTTAGGATTAATTAACATTTAATTTCTAATTTTTCAGAACGGAGGCTCCCGAGTTTCAGACAGCAGAATCAGAATGGCGATGCAAAGAACCATGGTGAAGGGTCTAAGAAGAACTATGGTGGTGAAGGGTCTAATAATGTCTCGGAGTGGGACCAGGGCAGGGATGCAAAGCAACCTAGCAGTAGTGATCAGAAGATTAATGTCTCCGAAAATGACCTTGGTGGTGATGGGGAAGAGAAGGTTGATGGTGATAACAATGATAATGGGGCTGAAGGGTATGTTTGATTTGCTAATGTCATCGATTTCTTTTTTAATTAATTTTTTATTATGTTGTTTTTATGCTGTAGAATAGAATTGCTTCATGATTTAGCTGTGTTCTTATGATTAGATTCGTTACAGATTTTACTTTTCTATAAATTTAATTTGTTTCCACAGGGGTAATGTTGTTGTTGCTGTTGGTGAACAAAAAGATTCCAAGACTTCCAAGAAGACGTTCAACAAGAAGAAATCTGAAGCTGATGATAAATCTGTAAAGAGTGACAAGAAGGACGAGGATTATTTAACCATGATGACTCTGGCAGAGTATGAGAAGGAGCTTGAGAAGAGGAAAGCTTCTGACGAAAAGACTGATCTGGAGAGCAAAGAAACTCTTGACAACGCTTTGGAATCTGACCCTGAAGAGAGAAAGTTAACTCTTGACAAGGATTTTGATTCGATGCAACTTTTGCAGAACGAGACTCATGAGGATGATGCCCTATTCATCAAGGTGGTAAGTAAACATGTCAAAAGGGTCCGTGGTGCATCACAACAAGAGGGCCAAAGGCCTAATGGCGGCCAACAGCCCATTAATGGAGAGAGACCTGTTGGAGGACCGTTTAGACGTGAGAAATGGAGGGCGCCGAATGCCGGCCCGCAGTTTAATGGAGAAAGACCAAGGAGTGGCAATGGCGAACCCAGGTACGATGGGGAGAGGCCTAACAGTGATGGTCATGGAGTCGAGGGCAGGAAGCCTGACGGCCGTAGGTACTATGGGGAGAGGCCTCACAGCAGCAGCAGCGGTCATGGAGTAGAGGGCAAGGAGCCTAATGGTAGAAGGGAAAGCAAAGGGCCTAATGGAGATCAAGGCGAAAGGCGTTCCGGCAGTGGTGGAAGCAATGGACCAGTTCATGATCTAACCCTCAAGGATTCAAGGAAATTTCCTGACATTGAAGATACCAATCAATTTCCCGCCCTTGGAGGAGCTAGAAAAGCATAAAGTTTTTGGAGCCTCTGAGAAAAATCTTGCAGCCTATTTCTTGAACTGTTTTTGGGTGTGATTTATCAATTATACTTAAATGGTTATTGATCATCTTAAATTTGTTCTAGTTCCTATAATATCAATAGCCTGTGAAAAAAATTAAAGCCATTCATATACTGTTAATTGCTTAAATTAAATTAAATTAAATATAGCCTGATACTAATGCGCGCTTATCATAATTAAATGTTAGAAGACGATGCTTATTTTTATTATTTTAGTTTGTAATTATGAACAAATAAAAATAATTTTATTTTATCAATTTTATCCTACTCTAAAAAAAAACAACATTAACTCTAATAGATTGATTGCCTGCAGATATACTGGGAGCAGAATCGGTTTTAATGAAATGGCATGCATGAAGGGAAGTTGGGACTTATAATTTAGTTAACTTATTTTTTTTAATTTAAAAATAAAGGTTATCTTAGAATAATTTATATCAATTAAAATTAAGTTTTTTTTTTAATGATTTTAAAGCCTCTACCCTAAAATAAAGGTCAACTATGGCTTGGATTGCCCCTCCAACTTATAGATTAGCTCATGATCCATGTTTTGGACCGAGTCTACACCAAGTGGGTCTTATAATATGATTAAAAGTCTCTTATGTGTTTCTCATGTTTATAGCAATAAATTGACTTTGTCATTTTTTAAAGTGTTGTATTAATAGTTTTTTAAATTATTTTTTATTTATAAATATACTAAAATAATATTTTTAAAATTATTTTTAACATCATCTTATTAAAAATTTTAAATAAAAAATAAAAAATTCAAATTTTCATAAAACTCCAACTATAACGCAATTCCAACATAAAAGCCTAAAAGAGCCACCGACAGAAACAGGTGGTTTTCGTCGTGTGTCCTCTGGCTTTAAAAGCTAACATGACGAAAATGTTACCTTATGCCAGATAAGATGTTCACCTTTAGCGACGAATATCGGTGGCTTGTATCCTTAATAATAGGTGAACAGACAACATATTTCTGTGCCTTGACTTTCTGCTCCAGAAACCAAGAAATGGACTCACAATGGAGAGCCAAAAGACTATTTCCATTCCTAGGAATACTCTTGCTGCTCTCTCTTCTTTACCTTGACTTCAACAACAGTAACAGCAGCTACTTCAGTTTTCCAATCTTTTTATGGCAACCCAAGATGGGATTTGTCTCAACCAACTCCACACAATTCATCATCATCGATGATGGAGGTGGTGGTAGGGTGTCTGCATTTTATGTTAATGGGTGGAATTCATATTGGTTGATGATGAAGAGTGTGTGGAGTCCATCAAGATCAAAGGTTTCTGAGATGCTTAAGAGAGGAGCTCAAATGGGGTTGACTGTTTGCCGGACTTGGGCTTTCAGTGATGGTCGTGGTCCTGATTCTTTGCAGGTCTCTCCAGGTCTCTTCAATGAGAGGGTCTTCAGGGCAAGTCCTAATTTTTTTCCTTGTAAAATTAGAGATTTTTCTGCTTTCAATTGACTGTCAAATCTTGAAGGGGAGGTTAAGACTAAAGAAGGGCCTTATAAAAGGCTGATGGGCTTTTCATTGTGGTAAAAATGAAGAATCTTGAGGCAGTTTTGGGTCCTCTTTGTGTTTAATAAAGGTATTTGTCTGCAGGGATTAGATTATGTGATAGTTGAAGCAAGGAGGAATCATATAAGGTTAATTCTCAGTCTAGTGAATAATCTTGCTGCATTTGGTGGAAAAAATCAGTATGTAAAATGGGCAAAAGAAGCTGGAGTTAATGTCTCTTTATCAGACGACTCATTCTTTTCAAACCCAGTTATTAAAGATTACTACAAGGCTTACATTAAGGTGAGATGCTATGTTTGACACCTCTAAGGCTCAATCATTGGATTTCTATCAATTGCACTGGAATATTTGACTCACAAGCATTATATGATTGTAAAATGAGCAAGAGCATTGCATATGGCTGAATTTTGTGACAATTCTGTTTTTTAAAGTTGATTATTCAACTTGATTTGTTGTGGTATAACTTACTATCTCAAATTTGGTTGTGCATCATCTGCTAGATCAAATCAGGCTGAATTATTGCTATATTAGTGAATAACAGTAAGGAAATTTCATAAGGACTAACATTTAAGAGTGGGAGACTTGACAGTCTATGCTTCTCTTTCTGCGTTATGATAATCTCTTGGTTGCAAATTTCTGTTATGCATTTCCCAGGCAGTTGTGAAGAGAAAGAATTCATTAAGTGGAGTTAGGTACTCGGAGGAACCGGCAATTTTTGCTTGGGAGCTCATGAATGAGCCTAGGTGTGCATCCAGTTCTTCTGCTCCTGTTCTTCAGGTGAATCATTGAATTTTTGTTCTTGTGTATATTTTGGTGTTGAATTTCAAAAATAAACTGAAGGATTAGGCTGGAAAATGGAGAGAGAGAGGTGATAGTGTTGTTTGATGGAAGCATTTTGAGCCAAATATCATTTTCTCTTGGTCTCTGTTATTGTGGGGTGATCTGTTCATGTCTTTTATACTATAATATCAAAAGGATATGTGTTAGTTTTTTATTGATTAAGAAACTTTTCTGGTTCACGTTTGAATCAGATTTGATTGAAATCATTTTAGTGCTTTATCTTTGGCTTAAGGCATGGATCGCTGAGATGGCCGCATATATCAAAAGCTTGGACAAAAGACATCTAGTGACTGTCGGGCTTGAGGGATTTTATGGCCTGAATACAACTAACAAGTCAGAAGTGAATCCTGGGATTTGGGCAGCATCACTTGGAACAGACTTCATACTGAATTCAGCAATAGACAACATCGACTTTGCTTCTGTTCATGCATACCCAGATAGCTGGTTAGTAATACATTTTGAGTATACAGATTAATGTCCAGTAATAGTAGTGAGGTACACCTAAGAACAGTTCACTGCATTCGTCTATTATAATGCTGTGTCAGGACCCAAAACCTAGGCTGATGGGAAGATCAACATTAAGATTGAAATAGTGAATCACTGTCAAACATTTGAGGAATATTATTGGTTTTTTATAGAAACAATAGTCCAGTTCATATGATCTTGGCTCCATGCTGTCTACAAGTTCCTACCTATAGCAGCGTGGATGTTAAATTAATTGGTGACACCCAGTTGATTGCAGGCCTCAGTAAACAAATCATCTGAGTATTCACTTATATGTATTCTTGATAGATATATTCTTATTTCTCTTCACACCATGTACAAATTGTAGGATTCCACATGCTGATTTGGAAGCAAAAACTACTTATCTTTCTAATTGGGTGGATTCTCATATAAGTGATGGAGACTTTGTGCTGAGGAAACCAGTTCTTTTCACAGAAGTCGGCTCAAGATGGGATGTGGATGGGAAAGGAGTGCATGAGAGAGATGTTTTGCTGAAAGTAGTGTACGATAAAATTTATGAATCCGCAAAGAAGAGGCAGGCTGGTGCTGGTGCCTTGATCTGGCAGTTGTTAGTTGAAGATGTGGATGGATACAGTGATCAGTTTTCTTTCATACCACAGGATTCTCCTTCTACCTATAAACTGATAGAAGAACAGTCATGTAGGCTTCAAAGAATTTCTGCAGGACACAACAGAGCAAGAAAGCCTGAATGAGTGGATCCTGTTGCTTCGATCGCTTGTGAATGAGAGGAAACCAAACAAAGCAAATGGTAGTGTTTTAGTTGGAAGGCAGTCTTAAGAGTTGATACAATTCTTGTAAGGCTCAAACGATACGTGTTCGAAATGGAAGAATGAAAAGAAAAGATAAAGAAGTGTGAAACTTATCCAGGTTTAATCAATTCTATTCAAATTCAAGGCCAGAAGATTTGAACATATCGAATATATATTGCTGGCATGGGCACTTGTGTGATCGACTGAGTTCCCCTGGGAAATGCTCTTTGAATGATGTAACTTGCCCTGAGACTTTATGCATTTTGTAGTTGTTGTATTGTATCAGAACATGTACATTGATTCATTCCAAAAATGTATACTTCAATTTTTTTGCAATCTGCTCCATGATTGAACTATCTCTTCACTGCTACAAGGTTAATGCTTAATCATTGTCTGTGATGGAAATGTCTTCCGGTTAAGACCATGGATGACGTTCTTGTTCATGGTTTGTTTTTATCTTGTTTTCATTCATTGAGAGACTTGTTAGGCTACAGGCTGCAGAATTCAACTCTACAAGTTATTAGTTTTTCTTCTTTCATGAGCAATACTGAACTCTAATAGTACAACAATCAGCTAATAGAAATACAGATCAGGTCACACCAAAACACTTCTCAGCAAATATATTTGTTTATACTTTCAAAATCTGCTTTCATAGTAGCAAAATGTTAGCAGCATCCTTGAATAGATGCCTATCTATGCCATTGCCACGCAGCTGCATTTGCATCGAGACATGCATTTCTTGCAATCTGAAAGAGTTGGCTTCCCGCCATCGCAATCACACCTAGTGATACACTTGGACCTTGAGCTACCACCCCACAAGCACCGTGCCATGCAGTGCAGAATTGGCACGCAAGTTGGACAACCATACTTCATCTGATCAAGAACACAGTCTTTGCATCCACTGCCGTCCGATGGCTTGGTTCCTCCTGATCCCTTTGTTCCATTCCCACCCGTTGAGCAGCTGGCCAGTGCTGGTGAAATCATCAAAGAAAACATGAGTAACACCATCAACACAGCAGGAAATGCAAATCCCTTCTTCTCCTCCATCTCTTCAAAACAAAAAGACAAGTCCTTGCTTGTATTAGCTACAAGCCTACAACCCTTTTCACTTCTTTTATACACTTCTTGGTGACTAACAGCTAAGAGAAATGTTTCCCAGTGTTCACATTGTGACTCGCATATATGAAAGAGATAGACATAAATGGTGCTATCTATGTTCACATTGTTTTCCAGGTTAATTAAGTGTTCTCATTAACTACGTCATTGAATGTCTGCCATGTCTTGGTTTGCTCAACGTTTTATCTCGTCGACTGTCATACTTTATCCTGTCAACAACTGTGTATAAAAGGCATGCATGCATTCCTTTACCCATAGTTTTGAAACCCGACTGATCGGGTCACGAGTCAGATAGGTTGATCCGGGTTAACCTGAGCCAACAAAAAAAAAAACCTATAAAAAAACACATAACTAGTTACAATGCAACATTTACAAAAACCAAATTTAAATTATAAACCAATAACATAAATTTAATTCAATATCCAAAACACAAACAAAATATAAATTCTAAAATATTTAAAACAAAACATCCAACCACATAAATTCTAAATCAACAATACATTCACTTTTATTGAATGAATACATTAAGTTCTTCTGTGTCCATAGAAGCAAAATTTGGATCAAATGTCGATGGAATTGAGCCAATCTCGTCAACACCTAATAAATCATCAGCATGCTCCTTTGAAACTTCATCGTCACAATCATCTTCAATATCATTAACATTTATGATATCTACATTTCAAACACAATTAATAAATAAATATTATGTGTTAAACAAAACTTTATTTTAAATAATATTTATCACTAAATAATCAATCATTAATTACCATCATCTAAAGTATCTTGTATGGTCATAGTTGATAGAACTTGGTGAAAACTCTCTGCTTCTTCAGCTGTCAAGATTGACGGGTCATCTTCTACTACCCAATTTTCAATGTCACAAATTGTCTCAACATTAATTGGATCATAATTTCGTCCATTCCAATAATTCCTATATATTAAAAGTGAAGATAAACACAATATAAGTATTAATAATGTTACTAAACAAGATAAAATAATATTTAAGGAATTAGAGAAAAGAAAAATACTTTTGTTTCAATCTTAGATTGCAGTGGACGTAAACAAGGTCATTAAGCCTTTGGTGCTCCAATCTATTTCTCTTCTTGGAATGAATATGTTCAAACATACTCCAATTTCTCTCACATCCCGAAGAACTACAAGTTTGACTTAACACTCGTATAGCCAACTGTTGTAGATTTAGAGCGCTGGTTCCATATGTCATCCACCATTCATCTATATAAAAAAATAATAAGTAAAAGGAGACTATGTCAAATAATATTTTTAAATATAAAAATTATATACTTGGAGGCATAAGGGTGCGATTATTTATTGCGGACACTCGACCAAAGTCATGTTCAGCATTCCTAAACAACTTCATCTCACTTGTAATCTTACTTTGCAATGGTAGATTTCCATGTGCATACTTCTCAAAAACATCTAGAAGTCCAGAAATGGTGCTCATGTGTTTATCCATTATATTTGCATCATATTGAAATCGAGGATTCAACCAAAATGCCGCTGCATAAAGATGTCTATAAAATTATTCATCCCACCGATTACTAATAATGTCTATGAAAGGTTTCACTCTAGCCTTTCTCTTTTGAAATCTCCTCATCATTTCTTCTTTTGCATGATGAATAGTATCATACAAATATCTCATCGAAGGTCTATCATCACCATCAACCATTCGTAGAACTCGAATTAAAGGCTCACTCATTCACACAATTATTGCACATTCTTCCCAAAACAGAGAGTCTAACACACTCTCAATAAACTTTTTTCCTTTGTTATCTTTAGCATAAGCAGATGAAACCCATTCCCTAGATGTCACCATAGCTCTCAACTCATCTTTATGAGCTAAAATGCTTTGCAATGCAATGAAATTGGTAGCAAAACGAGTAGGAGCAGGACGAAGTATTTCTTTTCCTCCAGTGAACTTTCTCATCAAATACAATGGATAACAATGATTATAAATGTACTTTGTGATACCAGAAGCATGCTCAACAACACAACAAACCGACTGCAAATTACCAATGTCCTGGAGTATGAGGTTGATGCAATGAGCAGCACAAGGAGACCAAAATATTGAAGGAAATTCTTCCATCAATAACTTGCAAGCAGCAACATAATTTGCAACATTATCAGTCACCATATGCACAATGTTTTCTACCCCAACATACAAAACAACCTTTCTAAACAACTGATACAACAATCTAGCAGTCTTTGAGACATCTGATATATCCACGGTTTTCAAAAAAACTGTTCCTTTAGGACAATATACTAAAAAGTTAATTAAAGTCCTCTTCTGATCTGTCCATCCATCAGCCATTAATGTGCAACCAGTCTTCTTCCAAATCTTTCGATAAGTCTCAACATAAATGTTGACTTCATCAACCGTTTTTGCCAAGTAATAACCACGAATAGCATGCAAGTTGGTCCTTTATAACCAGGACCCATGGCTGTTACAGCATCTATGGCATGCTGATAATACACAGAATTAACAACATTAAATGGCACACATGCATCGATCATCCACTTCGCTAAGGCAAGATCACACCGTTCAACTGCTTCCTTCATTTACCAACAATTCTGAATAGACTTTTGAGCACCAGGAGTTGTTCTCGGCATGAAATATGTCCCTAATGTTGCAGATTTCTTCTGTTTTCCACAACTTGTAGTCGATTGTTTTACAGTGCTGGTGCTTTAAATCTTTTTCTTTTTTGCAACCTTCGGTGGTAACATATGTTTTTTACTATTGACATCCTCATCATCCTCATCATCACCATCATCATCACCACCATCATCATCTTCTAATTGCCTAATCATCATCTCTTCATGCTCCCTTTGTCGTGCATTAAATGGATTGAATTCTGCTTGTATTTCTCTAACTCTTTTTTTTTTTTATTTCAGCATTTCCTTTAAGATTCAAAAGCATTTGATGTCCAACATTAGGAGGACATTTATGACATTGTTCAACTTCTCCTTTAGCTCCAGCTAAATGTTGCTTAAATCGATTAATGCCACCAGTCGCAAATACTTTAGCACAATATAAACAAACTAATTTTGTTTTTTTACACCCAACACTAAGTTCAGGAGCTTCTCTACAATGACCCCATGCCAAATCTATTCTTCCTCTACTACCACTTGACATGGAAATTGAAGGTTGAGACTTGAGATGATTGGGCCGTTGAAGGATCACTACTTGGAGTACTACCATCATGTGAAGACATTTTCAGAACCTAACATAATTTACAAGAGGGAATATAATTTCAAGCCAAATCACTTTGCAATCCATTAATTAAATTATAGAATTGGGAGAATTTAGTATATAAATATACTGGGAAAGGAGAGGCAATGATGCTGATAAAATCTCCCAATTCTTTCATGCTATTAGTACACAACTAATATTTTCTCCCGTTTGGACAAGAAAAGGCAAATTCAAGAGGAGGGAGGGCGCCATCTATATTTAAATCACGCAATAATGTGGATCCATACTACAAGATCATTTATGGTTAATTATCTAGTTATCCATCACACGTTGTTGCCCAAAAGGAAAAACAAAAAACAAAATCATAGCCTGTTTACTTTCGTTCATGAACAAAGATAGATTAATCAAAACAGCAACTCAATCACCAACCCCTATCCATGCACTAGCTGGTAGATGCATGAAATTTAGCAGAAGCAAAGGCAGAACAAACACACTAACTTACAGGCCAGCATATCAAAATCTCTACAATCTATGTTTGCTTAAATTTACAGTCAACTGTAAAACCAAGCAAATGCACCGAACAAAACTAGTTTCCTCATCCATTTTCAACACTTCCTAATAGTAGAGGATTTATTATGCTGCAGAAAAGAAAGAACAGAGAAACATACCTGAGGTTGAGATGACTAGGCTGTAACTGAATCAACGAGACTGAATCAACAAATAGCAAAATGATGCCCAGAACTGCAAGTTCAAAACACGGCCAAGAATAAAGAAAAAAGAGAGTGAAAGAAGAAGATTTGTGAACAGAAACAAGAAACTAACCTTTTTTGTAGTGAAACAACAATGATCAAGACGTCTTCTGCTCTCCTCTGCTCCTCAGCTCATCGATTGAAATTGATTTTTTTGTTAATTAGGTTTGCTCTGTAATCAAAATGCCCAATTCTGCTTCATTGTTCTTCGTCATTTTGGCCTTTAAAATAAAGGACAAAACGACGTCGTTTAACATCAATTAGTATAAAAAAAAAATATAGACCGGGTCTCAGCCGGGTTTGATCGGGTGGCCCGGGTCGACCGGGTTTCACCTGGCCAACTCCCGAGTGGGTTTTTACCTCCACCTGGACCGGTCCCAGGCCCGGGTCGACCCGCCGGGCCGGTCCGGGTTTTAAAACACTGCCTTTACTAGTTTGTCGAAGGAATTGATTGACAATAGGCCCTCTAATACTCCACAATTATTAATGTTAGAACCTTACGGTTCTCACCATTAATTTCCACATGACGGTTTTGTTGATAAGGGCACGATTAAATGTGTACGAGTTGGCACATAAATTGTGTGTCTTGCATGAGTGTATATATACTTATTTTTTAAAATTATTTCAGAGATGTTTATTTTTTATTTTATTTTTTTCTCATAAACAAAATTCATTTTGTATTTGTTTTTTTTTTCCATTGAAGGCAACCTTAAAGCACATTTGATGCTTATTTTTAGGATACAAAATTAGAGGTAGTTTTCTTTTGTTGTAAAATCTTATTTCAATCTTATTAGGAGTCAAGCATAAAATCTTGAGCTAAAATCTGATCATGATCCATTAGGCCCTCCATAAATTTGCCTAGTAAATTTCTTAAGAGGAAAGAATTAATGAATGACAATTAATGAACAAAGTTCAAACTTTAGGCACTATTGTCTTTGTCTTTATGCCTACATGATGTTCGTGATTGTTTGGTACTGAGATTTATTGTTTTTATTAATTTTTTTTATTTTAAATTAATATTTTTTTATTGTTTTAATCCCAAATCAAACCAAGTAAAAAAAAAACAATAAAAGGAGACAGAACACCCTTGATGCCTTATCCAATACAATATATATATATATATATATATATAGACAGCTATCTTCGCTATCTAAAGATAGAGAGCTAAAATGGAGGATGAAACCAAGAACTTGAGCAATCCCTTTGCTCTCGTCTTGTCTTCACTAGGGTATTCTTATGTCCTGGCCACATGCATGACAAAAGGCCTGACAAGGGTCTTATTTCTCCTCCCCACATTTTACCTATTGACCATCTTTCCTTGGTATTTCACATCAAGTCTTCTCAGAGGAGTCTTATCTTTCTTTATCACATGGATCACGTCTTTCAAGCTTCTCCTTTTTTGCTTCAACAGAGGACCTTTCACTGCTTGCAAAAACTACGTAGACTTTGTTGCAATTGCCATTTTTCCTCTCAAGATACAGGAAAATACTCACCCGCATTTAACTCTTTCTCTAAGTTTTAGAACTCTATCATCAATCATGGCAAGGTATGAGTTAGTGACACTATTCAACAAGCCGTATTTAGCGACATCTTTACAAGATTTTTGGGGTAGAAGGTGGAACTGGTTGTCTTCAAACATTTTGAGGCAAACAATATATGAACCAACCCAAAATGTTTTAGTGGGTTTCGTCGGTGTAGGCAAAGCAAGGATACTGGCCATGATTACTACCCTTGTGATTTCAGGCATAATGCATGAGCTTATGTTCTACTACATCACTTGTGGGACGAGACCCACATGGGAGGTCACTTGGTTCTTTGTCTTGCAAGGAATTTCCATGGTTTTCGAGGGAACATTGAAGTATTTGGCTCGGGTTAAGGGTTGGACACCCGTTCACCCTACTGTTTCCACTGTTTTGACACTTGCGTTTGTGTCATTCACATTTTCTTGGTTTCTTGTACTGCCTGTATGGAGGAGTGAACGAAATGAATGTGGCTTCAGGCCAAAGATTTTACCTTTCAGAGAATAGATCACTTGAAACCCTATCAATTGTTTCAAGAGCTACATGCAGGTTTTCCTACTCTCATATTTTACTGTTACCGGCTATAATGTATTGAATATTTTGTTTTTTTTAATAAAAAATTACATGCTTTTGAGTTAGAGTTATTTTGATATTTTTACTTAGATATATTAGTTATTATTGATTTGTTTGGAAGTATTGTTTTTTTTTTAACAATTAAATAATCAAAATAGCCCCAAAAGTTTTTAAAAAAATTAATCTTGATGGATGTAGATGTTGGTTCCAATAAAATAATAAATTTATTGATATAAAAAAGTATATGTGGAATTTGGAGATAACATTTATTTCAAGAAATCAATCTACAATTTAATTCAAGATAAATATCAATCCATGGATCAATGAAGAAGAGAAATATTCTCCAGTAAACTAGGATCAAATCAAGGGTTTGCAGTTAATTAGCATGAAATGCATTGCTAGTTTCGATAGTTTCAATGCCTCGAAATCTGCAAAGCACCATATTTGTGATTTGGATATGAAATTACCAGCAAGCTTATGAGTCATAGAGAATTAATATAATACAAATGATAATCACCTGCGTAATCGAAATTAGTTACCATTTTTACTGTACTTGTTTCCTCCCAAGGAAAATTGTAACTTCACTTTTGTTAACAAACTCTTTCCAGTATTATGCTTCTCTTACTCTATAAACAAATGTTTTCTACTTTCTAAAAAAAAAAAAAACCGACAAGATCAACATACAGCAAAAAGATATAGGCAATGTTATTAAACTTGTAACTAGCACGGGCCAAGCTTCATGTTGAAGTAAATTGAAAGTAAAATGGTAAAATTTTATCGACTCAGTTAAAACTATGAAGGAACTTGGTTTAATTATTTAATTTTTTTTTCAAAACAAAGTTGAAGTTATTTTAACTTTTTTTACAAAAATCTTAAAATAATATTAATTTTTATGGATCCGAGTCAACTCAGGTTAACCTATCTAATTCGTGACCCGATTTAAATTTTATAACTATGAAGACAAGTAGGGTTGCATGCAGGGTTTTTTTTATATAAAAAAACTAGTTCTTTTGTATTGTCTAACCCGACTCTGCTAGAGAATAAAATAAATCATATCTTAGGACCTCACCTAACAACTTAAGCTATTGGGTTGAGATGGTTCTTTGACATGGTATCAGAGCCTTAATGATCTAGTGGTCACGAGTTTGAATCTCACCATCCCCATTTATTTGATAAAAATTAAGCACAAGGTAAAATGAACCTGTGCAAGTTTCAAGCCCAAAAAGCTTTCACTTGAAGGGGTGTGTTAGAGAATAAAATAAATCATATCTTAGGATCTCACCTAACAACTTAAGCTATTGGATTGAGATGGTTCTTTGACAAGCCCATCAAAATTAGATAATGTTGATATTACATATAATATTAGGTCAAAAAAAGCTAAGAAATAGATATTACAGGTCGAGATTTTTGAAATTCAATCAACCGAACCCAACCTATATACTCTATACCTTTTTATCTTTATATTTAATAGTTTGTGTAGTAAGCATTTGTTTTTATTTTATTTAGAAATGTTCTATAACCCTTCTTAGTGTACTTTCTATTAAATTTTTTTAGCCTAACAAAAAACAACTTGTTTTTTTTTCTGAAGAAGAAAAGAAATGTAACTAAAATTTAATAGTGATATAAGCTATAGAAATTAGATCTAGGGGTGCCATTACCTTGACAATTAACAATATAAGTTCACTTGTAGATATCTACAATTCTTATATAAAAAAATTTAGTTTAACCCAATATATTTAATTAACTGAGATAAAATAAAAAATCTAAATGATTCAAATTTATAATTTATAAAATATCAAATTTTAAATTAAATATTATTATTGGTTAAAACTCAGCCCAACTATTTCCGGCAATACTGTACTCTGATTGCAAGTGGCAGCAACTCCTCGAAACCATATATTTATTTTCTTCCCTGCTAGTTCCATTTCCCAGTTGCATTGAATATTGGCGTTAAAGCCATGACCAACTTTCAGCTAATAATGGATAGAGGAGCTGTGTAGAAGAAAGTTAAAGGAAATAAATAAATAAACAAAATTGCGGAGACGAAATTCTTTTGTGGTTGGATTTAAATTACCTTCTTTTATGGTTGAATTTAAAAATTGACCAAACTCGAACAAATTAATTATGATGCATTCAAGAAGTTTTCTTTCTGCATGAATTGAACTTTATAGGTATCAATATGCAATCTAAAAAGACTGGCTTGATGATTAAGAAGGTATCCTTCCTCTTTACGAGATTCAAACCTGACCAAGTACGAGAAATAATAATAATAATAATAATAATAATAATAAAAGCTAACTTATTGCAACAAAAATTACCTACCAATAATCTAAAATTTATGCTCAATAAAAACACCTCTCAATTAGATATATGCACCTTTCACAAAATCAATGAAAGAAATGATCGATCTCCATACGTGCCTCAACATCAATCTTCCAACCTACCACGGTTGGCATGAACAACCACATGGCAGTAGCCACCACAAACCCCGCTACGTACAAGCGGTGCTGCTACCACCCTAGGCAATCCTCATGTGCACTTTATTTTTTTCTTGATACCAATTTAGCCAAGCCAAAACCATGCAAGAGAAAGAAGCACGCCATCTCCCACAGTGGCTTTTGGAGTCTAATGTGATAGAAAATCAGCTCGTGCATGAGGCCAGAGACCAAAAATGTGCCGATCATCTGGTAATGGAGCCCTCTTTTTTGCAATCCAGCGCATAGAAGTTGACCGGATTGGATTGTATACAGTTGGATGCAAGATACTAGTGACCATTAGGTTCCTTCTTTCACTCTATAAGTTTTGCAATGAGCTGGATAGGTATGGCTCATCAAATTGTGGCTCGAGCTAGGGCTCCAACCATGGCAAAGATTAGTTCTAGACCTATATAAAACATAGAGGGGCAATATGATTTTTGGATAGATATATTCGTCTTTGGTATAAATGTAACCAACTTCAAGGCATAGTTCAGAGGTGATTTAAGGCCTTTTAGTGGGATTTCTCGAGATTGGGTTTCAACATTCACAAGCTTCTCAAGATCTTGACTCTCAGCAACATTTACAAGCTCTTGATCATGAGGTAGTATTATTGGTGTAGGGTCCTGTTGAATCTTGATAGCAAAGCAAGCAAAGACAATGAAATGTGGCAAGAGGGATGACCTCTAAGCAGGATGTTCCTGCATATTGTGAGTCATGACCTATGTGATCATCAAGTTTAGACAGCTCTATACATTCCTTGATATTGCCAACAATTTCAGTTTTATGACTATTTACGGAAGGATCTTTTCTCGAGGCAGAGTCTTTTGGACTACCATCGTTAATGGAAAGTAAGATCAATTCAAGTACCTCGTTGATATACCTGGTCACATAAAGCATAACTAGATGATCCAATATAGACAGACAGGTGTGTATATTAACGGAAAAGGATTCCAAATATTAATCTAATCCGAAGTATATTACATGCAAAAAAAAAAAAAAACAATCATAACATGTTTGCAGATAACACACCAATCAGCAAATATCTCTTTCTAAATACTTAATTATCAGTTTTAATATCTGTAGCCACTTTGCCTTCAGCTTTTCTTGTTTGCTGCCATTCCCATAACTACAGGAGGCAAGAATAATTAATAGCTGGCTATGTAGGTGCTCCACGGTGGTCAATTGAGGGCTGCATGAGACATCAAATCAACTTGGAGAAAACAGAACCGACAAGCCAAGTTGAGGATAGCTTGGTGAACGTGTGGCAGAAACATAGCAGTTCATAATGTATGTGAGAAAACATGTGAAGGCCACTCAAAAGCCATCATAATTTTAAAATGATATAAAAATAGTCAAAACACTGAAATTGTTTTGACTATTAAACATAGCATTTTTTTTATTTTTTTTTTTAAGTTACAACACTTTCTTTTTTTTAAAAAAAAAAGGAAGACGTAGAATGGATTTTTACCAAGATGATTGGATTACATATTGACTGAGTCAATTTTCTAATGATTTTTTAAAATTTAAATTAGGTTATATGCTAAATATACCAAGTTCAAAATTAATCTGGTGAGCCAAACTATATTCGACCAAACTAGGACAATTAGCTTGAAGCTCAACAGCAACTAGTGTCCTTTTCTCCCATGAAGTTTTTTATTCAAACTTCACCTTAATTTATAGCAAAATTGAACGACAAAACGTGAAGGCTAGGGCATTGTGATATTTTCGATCTTTTCATTCAAGTATAGTTATCATTTGAGTAGGAGAATGTTTTTTATTCAAGCATTATCTTTTGATGATGACTATTGTTGAAAATTATTAGATCAACCTGATTTTACAACGATGTTTGTATATTGCCCAATGAAATCTATATATTACCAGTCAATTAAAAATATTTTTGGTCCATAAACTAGGTTGATATAAAAATTATTCATATATATGAATGCATGATTGTTGGATGGTTTATTTATTGGATTGATGGTATTTTTGTTAGTATATATATCATGTAGTCAATCGTTAGTTGTATGTGACATTGAAATTTCATCATGTAAATATATTTAATTTATTAATAAAGACTTATTGATTTTTAATATTCATTAAATATTTTATTAATGAATCTAAAATAAAAATAATGTTCTTAGAACAAAAATATTTTGCAAAGAAAATTATAAAATTGTTATAATTATGAGATTTTTATTGCATTAAAGTATTATTTCTAAATATTCATAATTAATGTTCTATTAAGACTCGCTATCAAATAGAGTAGTTGAGAATAGTACATATTATTTTTTCTTTGTGAAATAAAACAATTATTCTCATAAATTTTAGAAGATCATGACAGGTTACTAGACATTATACTTAATCTTCAAATATAAATCGATTAACTGTGGAATCGATCAACTGTGGAATATGATTTATATTTGAGTCAACTTATTAGGAAATCTAATGGGTTACACACATAAGAATCATTGTTATAAAATAAAATAGGATGATTAATCAAGTGCGACTTGATTGTAAATAAATTTTAGAAATTATAAACAAGAATTAATATAATTAATACATGGGATTACAATTTAAGTAATGACTTGATTGAATAAATTTTTAAAATTAAACTTAAATATTATATGTGATATTATTTAAGAGGGAATTTGATATTTTGTTATTTATAGGGTTTTTAAGTTTTCTTAATAAAAAGCTATGCCTCTTATTTTCTAAGATGAGTAGAGAACAATACATAAATACATAAAACACAAAAATAAAGAGTTAACACTAAAAGATATAACAATCCTTCTCTTCTAAAAAGATTTAGGAAATTTTTCACTGGCGGTTTGTGTGTATTATCATTAGAGTCCAGATATTTGGACAATTTGTAGTTTGCAACAATCTAATATTAAAGCAAATATTCAAAGTAAAAAAAAAAATCTAATCTTTAGATAATTTTTATATAAATTCTAAAAATATTTAATTTTGTTTATCGAGATCTTGAGACTTAATTTTTTAAAAAATTTACAGTTTTTGTTGTATGTATATGTTTTGAAAACTTAATAGTGGTAGAAAAGCTATTCTTAACCAATTAGAGTTTTCGTTTGTATGTTTTAATTGTTATTAACATTAGTTTCAAAATAATTTTATTTGCAAAATTTCTCTCTATTTTTTTTTAAATAAATGGTTACTGTTCCGGCCAGATCTGGCCGGAATCTGATATTCTGACCAGAACTTACCAGAAATTAAGAAAAAAACAATCGCTTTTATGGCTGCAATGGGCGCTGCTGCAAAAAGCGCCAGGCGCGAGCATGGATGCCGCCTCGCCAACGCTTCAACAGCAGCACCCATGGGCTGCTGCTGGAGCCTCATGCCAGCTGCGCCAGGCGTGCCTCAACGTCAACCTTGCATCGTCCCACTGCCGGCATGAACAACCACATGGCGGTAGCCACCACAAACTACTAAGTAATTTGAAGGGATAGTTCACACTTGGTCCAAATTCGAAATTTCTTTATAGAAGATCTCAGATAATTTTTTTTCTTCAACTCTTCGAACAATATTTGTAGTCAAAGACATGCCAGAATATCCCTTGAATAATTTCAGAATAAGATGAAAATAAACTTTAGCTAATATATAAAATATTTATTTATTTTTCACAATACATTTTTCAAGTAGATATACACACCCTTCACAAAATTAATGAAAGCAATTATTTCCATTCTTGCCTCAACATCAATCTTGCAACGTACCACTGTCGGCATGAACAACCACATGGCAGTAGTCACCACAAACCCCACCACAAGTGGTGCTGCCACCACCCTAGGCAATCCCCATGAACAGTTTAATTCCCTCTTGATAACAATTTCAATAGTCAAGCAAACACCATGCAAGAGAAAGAAGCATGTGACCTCCCAAGTTGGCTTTCGGCGTCCAATGTGATAGAAAATCAGCTCGTGCATGATGCCAGAAACCAAAAATGATGCGATCGCAGCTGGTAATGGGGCCCATTTTTTTGTCATAAAACTGCTAAAAATGGATCTCACAGGATTGAATACCACAGGGTGTAGGACACTAGTCACCGTCAGGTTCCATCTTTTGCCCCAAAAGTCTTGCAATGAGCTAGCTAGGTATGGCTCGTCAAATTGTGGCTCGAGTTCTATACCAAGGAAGGCTCGAGCTACGGCTCCAACCATGGCTAAGATGAATTCTAGACCAATATAAATGTGGATAACATAGACTAGCAGTATGATTTTTGAATGGATATATTCTTCTTTGGTGTACATGTAACCAAATAAGACCAGTAGTAGAAACTTTATGAAATATCTTAGAGGTGTACTAAGGCCTTTTTTGGGGACTTCTTGAGATGGGGTATCATTGTCTTCAACATTTACAAGCTTCTCAAGATCTTGATTATCATTAACATTTACAAGCTCTTGACTATGAGGTGATATTGGTGGAGGTTTTTGTTGAATCTTGATGGGAAGGCAAGCTAAGGCAATAAAATGTGGCAAAGAGAGGGGTACTGGTTGGGGTGATAAAGGGCCTTGGTCTAAGGCAAAGAGAAGAAGCTTGAAGTTTGCAAGCCAAGAGAGGAAGAAAGAAGAAAGAGCTCTAAGATTGAAGACAGAGATATAGAGAGGAAGGACAAGAAATATGCATATGACTGGGAGGATAGCAAAGAGCCTAGTTGTTCCTTTGTCGATCAACTTACCTATTTTGTGACAATAGCAAAGTAGTGCCAAGACTAGTATCCATACCAAGAGGAAGTTGGGCAAGCCACCTCCCATTTTCAATCTATGTTTCCTCAAATTGTGAGGAGACTATGCGTCTAGAGCACTTTCAAGTTGCAAGAACCATCCTTACCATACAGCATATGTCTTGATATATTTTGTTTCCTGTGGCCCATTCATCATGTGCTTTAAATGATTTGATATGAATCCAAGACGGATAGCCAACCTCATTCAAGAATTTTCTTCTGTTTACTTTACTGAATTGATGTGTGGTCAAGATTTTTCTTTACAGCATGACCACTTTTTTGTGTCTAAACTACTTGTCGGCTGTTGATCTTAACGAAAGTTAGTGTTTCAAATCTTTTTTTTTTTTACTTGATTTGTGTTTGATAAAGTTATGATTTTATATATTTAAAATGAAAGGAAATTGCAGAAAAAAGACAGAATTTTTTTCAAAACTTGTCACATGCGGAGTAATTTAACTTATAACTTGTCAAAACTGAATATTAAATCGCAGTATATATATCAAGCTTTAATTAGAATCTTAATTTTTTTTTCTTTCTTTCTATCCTTTAACGAAGGGTATACGTACGTAGTTTAAACATATAAAATCTGAGATTAATTATGTGTAAATTATCTTATGTATTTTCATTAATTTTGATGATAAATAACATAACATAATGATAACTCTTAATATAAAGCTATATCTCCATCACATTGAATGCCCTTTTCAATTGCTTTATACATTGTTGGTTGCCCGGCGTGTTCCATATCGGCATATCCTTTTGGAAAGGAAAGGAAAGGAAAAGAGGAGAAAGGACATCAAGACGAAGGGATAGGCACACGATTCTAGAGCTAAAAAGAGTCGTGTGGGGAAAATTAATAAAGATCATATCAGCAATTCTATATATATATATCCAAGTAATTAATAACCATGATCGTGCACAAAAGGAGTCTTTTATATATGAATAGTCTGTAAAGGATATCCTAACATTTATAAGAAGAAGACAAATGGTCTAATAAAAATTGGAAATAGTGCGATTAAATTAATTTCTTATTATGGGAATGCTATGAATTAATTCTTGGGGAATTTCTTTTGGAAAAAAAAGGGTCGGCTATTTTTGTTTGTGTTGATTAGGATTAGGATTAGGATTAGGAAAATCATTAAGCAATTGTTAACCAAGTTATGGTGGTAAAGGAGAAAAATGTATTAGCCTCCAGGTGTGAGGCTTTTATTTCTCAAGAACAAAATTCCGTGCATTTATAAGGTTGGTTAATTTGTCTTTGTTCCTTGATTGTTATTGTTTTTTTTTTTAATTTTAATCCATAATTAATATAATATTAAAATATTAAATTGATAAAAAATAATATTCAATTAAAAAAAAAAAAACCAATTGACACTAGAATCGTCCATTTTTACAGTTGAAATCGGCATCAATGAAAACTCTCAATTTTTATGCTAAAATCTAATATATAACCCTCTCTCTCACCAAAAAAAAAAACCAAATTAATGATCATGACAAGTTATGGGCACTATTAAAGTCAGATCATATCTCCATTACTCTAAGCTCAACAAACCTAAAGGAGCCGTTTTTGGTTCTTCTTCTTAAACTGAAGTCTATTGGGTTTTACTCCTAATTTCCTTTGGGCTTCTGTTATATGTTTGTGATTCATTTTAGTCGAATGAAGAACACGCCCAAATATGAACCATAATGGAACATTCAAGCATAATTATGAATTAGGATTTCAAGTTCAAGAATTTGTGCTTCTGTGTTTTTTTCTTGTAAGATCCTCGTGTTGCATTGCATATCTAAAGAATGTGGCCAAGGTGAGCATCAACAAACTTCATGATCTCATCACGTTGGTTCCCATCAGCTTCTGGACTGTTGCCCTCGTGATAAACCACTGGCCCCACAGTGTAAACTGGGGGTACACTTGCCTCACCATTAAGATAGTTAACAGCACGGGATTCTAGCTCAGCAAATGTATTCACAATAATACCCTTTACCTCCTTGAATTTTCTAGCATGGCCCACAAAAGTTGAGTACCCTCCATCATGGAACAACAAACTTGGCAAAACCTTGGAGGGAACTGGGTTCACGTAACTAGGGATGATAGAGTCAGGATCAGTTCGTTTGAAGGTGGTCCCTCCCTTGTCAAATCTATCTGCAAGGTAAAGCATAGAACCAAGAAAAGCAGCACCAGAATCGAAGAAAATATAAGAAGGAACACCAAGGTCTTTTGCAACATCAACAAAGGGAGTACATAACAAATCAAGAACCAAACCAGGTGAGTTGCTGGACAAAACATTGTTGAAAATTGCATCCTTAACATGATCTCTATGATCAGCAATGAAAATTGAAACAAAATGTTCAGGACAAGCTAGGACATCTTCTAGGGGTGGCGGGGTCACAGAAGGAAGACCTAGGAATTGAAACTCAGGATGAGATGCATTAAGTTTCTCAGCATATGTTGCAGCATTATGTGCAAATGGTGGGGACATAAGAAGCATTGTGGTGGAGAAACTGTCATCTCTATCAAGCAAACGTTTTGTAAACTCCATGACTGATACAAGGTGACCAATCCCTGGTGCTGGGACAAAGACGACCGGGGCTTAATTTCTTGGGTGCCATTTTTGGAGGATATGTAAGGTTTTTGACTCCTTTGTGCTCTTTTGTGGACAAACAATTTGGGACTGAGTTATAATATGCTAGATCTAGGGGGAATTCAATGCTCTTTTACTCTGAATAATGTTTGAGAATATATTGATCTCCACATATTGAGTGTTGCCATTCGTTGAAGACTTAGGTGAAGAAAAAATTAGGTACCTGGTAAGATTTTAATTAATTTTGTTCTTACAATAATTATAGGCTTCGTTTGTTTGCAGAAAAGTGAATTCCTCAGGGAAAGTGAATTCCGGGAAAAGTGAATTCTTGAAAAGTGAATTACGGGAAAGTATTTTCCGATGTTTAGTAGTGTTATGGAAAATAAACTGGAAAACACTTTCCAGTGTTTGGTTATGTTATGGAAAATGAACTGGAAAATAATTTATTAATGAATTAATTTTTTTTTCAAGTTCATCTAATATATATAAAATATTTAATCACTTACAATAAAAAAAATGAAATCTAAAAAGTATAATGATGAGTTTTTTTTATTATATCCTATATTCATATATAAGCTTATGAAATATTTCTACAAAAAGCCTATTAATATATTGTTTTTTAATTTTAAAAGCTTAAAATAAGTTTTTTTTTTTCATATGAAGAAAGCCAAATTATTTTATGGTAAGAGTTATATATTTAAGTTTTTTTTTTTTTGTATGAAGAATTTTTTATAAAATGAATACATACAAAAATATTTTTATGGGTTTTTTGGATAAATATTTTTTTTGTACGGGGAAAGGCAATTATTTCTTTAATATTCCTTTAATATATATCAAATAAACATCAAGATATAAATATAAATATCTAACATCAAACATAATCATACATAAATATTAAATTTCGATGGCATATACATATATATTAGTTCAAATTACAAACATAAACATGCTAGACCGAATTAAACAAGTAAACATACTCATTAAATAACAAACATAGTCTGAACTCAAATTTTGAACATAGTCAAACCATCTTAGCAAGCAGGTCTGTAGTAGTGGTGGTTCGCAAAATTCTGAACCCAAATTTTCCTCAAATTAGCATTTTTTGCCATAAATGCTTTTGCCAACATTTCATTTTGGACCAAATGATCAAATGCATCCCCAAGAATGATCTCATCAAAGCCTTCAATTTTCATCACTTGATGATCCGGCGCATTAACATCAAGTTGATTTTTGCTGAGGCTTTGAATTGCAAATGCTACATCTCCAATCTGTTTAGATAACTTTTCAAGACCATCATCTTTATACATGCGATTTCTCTTCCTATGTTGCATCTTTTGTGTACTAGAAGAAGATTTTTCTTTTCCCTTATAACTTTCTTCATATTCACCTTCATTTTCAATTCGAATTGATTGCTCTTCACTGTTTTCTTCTAAGTTGACATCAGCATATGATTTGGCATAATTTCCGGTTGCCATGTCTTTTCCAACAACAATTGTCATTGCCTCGTACATATCAAGTTTTTTGTTGAGAAATTTGTCATGATTGGGATGTACCTATTCATAAAGTTTAGAATATGCAATTTTTTAGTTCATTGTATAACATTTTAGAAACAAAAGTAAATATAAAAATTACAAAGAGTATAATATTTATCATACCTTTACTTCTTCATCATATACATCTTTCGAAACTGTAATCATCTTCAAACAATCATCCCAGCCAAAGCCACTTTTATTTTTAAGTTTGGTTATTATTCCCCATTCTTTTTTCACCGTCTTGAGATGATTATCCACATGCTTAGGCTCGCATTGGACGTTGAACTTTCGACTTATTTTTGTAGCCACCTTAACAAAACATTCTGCTTTAAAGGTCGAAGAAGGTTTGCTTCCTTTAAGTGCCTCCTCAACTAATATCTTAAGCAACATGTGAGACATAGGCTTAGACCATGTAAAGTGCTTGCCCTTGCATTTTTCATTCTGTGTGGAACTCATTTCTACAAAAAAAAAATTACAAATTTATACAAAATAAAATCATACAATATTTAGATTTAATAAATTTCATATAAAAACTATAATTAATAATTAAAAGAGAAAATATAATAAAGTCAACATCTACTCCAAATACATAACAAATATAATACAAACTCAAGTAAGACATCATAAAAACAAACACATATAATTAACACTCAATTACTAGTTTATTTGAGTGTTATAGTCATTCCACATGGTTGATGCAATCATTTCTCTTTTTGTTATCCACTCCCTATTCTCTTCTCTTTCCTCCCGTTGACTTAAGTTGATTGTTCTTCTAATTGGTTCACTATCCGAACATATTTCTTCCATAATAAAGTCATAAGGATCAACCCCCATTATGTGATTATGAATAATACAACATGCAAGCACAACATCTACTTGTGTTTCATAAGACCAAAAAGATTTTCCATCAATTGATCTAAAACGACTCTTCAAAATACCAAACCCTCGCTCAATAGCGGTTCTCAATGAAGAGTGTCGAAGATTAAATAGCTCCTTTTCATTTTCTGGTGCACGTCCTGTAAACTCATTCAAGTGATATCAAACTCCACGAAAAGGAGAAATGATTCCTTTTCGAATACCGTAACCAGCATCACCAAGATAATATTTCCCTACAAATTCAAAAAAATAAAACCTATTACTATCTTTATTTGATAAAACATTTTATATGTTTATTACATATAATACAATACTTTATTATATACCTTCTGGAATTTTTAGACCATTAGGTCTTGATAATACATCACCTAAAACCCGTGAATCATGTACACTTCCTTCCCAGCCAGCTAAAACATATATAAACTTCAAATCAAAAGTTATAGCTGCTAAAACATTTTGTGTTGTTTCTTCTTTTCGACCTCGAAACTTTCCTTGAATCTCAACAGGAACATTTACAGGAACATGGGTATCATCTATTGCTCCCACACAATCCTATATAAACATGAAAAAATAATTTATAAACTTTACTTCTAGATGTAATTAATTAATGTATAAAAATATTGGTATTGTTCTCATACCTTAAAATAAGGATAAAATCTTCGATTATTCATTATCTCAGCTGGAACTGTATCCTCTGGATCTTTAATAAGGTGCTTGTATAACTTAAGAATTGCTTTTAAAACAATTTTAAAGTAACGATGGATAGTTTCAATAGACCTATAGTATATACCACTAATAAAATGAAATCTTTGGTTTTGGCCTACAATTTATAAGAACACAATTACTTGCTCCCTAATCGACACATTTTGAGTTGATCGTAATAGGTCATGACTTGTGAGAACATCACACAATCTATATAAGACAACAGGTTTCATACGAATTTGTTCAACGCAATGCCTATCACCTCGATTCAAAATGTTGTCAATATAGAATTCTCGTTGAGCAATTGCATTTATACGTGGTTCTCTTGGTATATAAATTGTATTTCTTTCTTGTTCAATAATAGCTACTCCTGTAGCTATCACAGTTGCAGCTGCTTCCATACATGTTGCATGAATTATCTTACTATCCATATCATGAAAGTGAAGTTTTCTGATAACAAAACCTAACAATTTAGGGAAATAAATATTAAAAAAAACATATAAAATACTTACACAATTAATACAATAAATTATGCTGAAAGAAGCGGACAATAATTTTCTATTTTTCCTGTTATATTTATTCCCCATTTCGCCTGTTATAACCGGTTTGAATAATTCCCCATTAGCATTCAACAATTTCACTGTTCCCATTCCCCTCCCAATCCCCTCTCCCCTCTGGGCCCAGTTCCCCAATTCCCTGCTCCCATTCCCCCGAGAGCAAGGATTCATTCATTCACAGAAATCTCCGCCCCCCCCCCCCCGAGAGCAAGGATTCACTGTAACATAAATCCCCCCTGTTTTGTCTCTCTTTGCTAACAGATGGATCGCCCCCACAACAGAAATCGATCGCCCCCTCGTTTGTTTTGATCAATTGATCGCCCCGTTTTGATCTCACAAAAACCCTGTTTTGGTCTTTCTCACAGAAATCGATCGCCCCCCATCGTTTTGGCCTCTCTGTCAACAGAAATCGATCGCCCCTCCCCGGTTTTGGCCTCTCTCTGTTCACATAAATCGATCGCCCCCCATCGCGTTGCCTCTCCATGTTAACAGAAATTACCCCCCTTGTTTTGCCTCACTGTTCACAGAAATCGCCCCCCCCCCCCACCGTTTTGCCTCTCTTTGTCACAATTATCTCCCCCCCGGCTGGTTTTGTCTCTCTGTTTGGTTAGTAAGCTGCCGATTGTGATTTATGAAGAAGAAAACAGTAGCAGAAAAAATATGTTTTTTTTGGGTTGCTTGATTAATTGAATGTGACGAGATTAATCATTATTGACAGTAGTAGTAGCAGATTTATCAAGATGGAGAGTTATGGAAAAAATATGACAGTAGCAATAGCAGATTTATCAAGAATATCAAAGATTTATGTGATCATTTTTACAGATCTACGCAAGATAAAAACATAAAGGAAACAAAAAGGAAAAAATTACTTGAAATTAATTGGTCCAGAAAAATACTCTTGTTCCTGCTCAGTTTCCATTTGATTTTGAAGAAAAAGAGACTGTGTGATTTTGAAGAAAAAGTTCTCCAGCTGTGAATGAGAAAATGTGTATGAGAAAATAAATGGAAGGAAAGTGTTTTCCTTTCTTTAACAAAAGCAAAACACTTTCCTTTCGTAACGTTAATTTTTTTAATTTGATTGGAATTCAGTTTCCTTTGACTATTTTCTTATATTGCTGCCAAACATGGGAAAACATGGAAAGTGAATTTCAGGAATTCACTTTCCTGCAATCAAACACAGCCTATAGCGAGGGTTGTTTTTCCGACAAAAATTCATGGTTAGCCAAGAAGTCAAAAGATGTCTTCCTCACTTCAAGGAAAATTATAAGAATACCTTGTTGAAAGAGTCCTATTTTTTATATAAACAAATCATTTTTATATAAAAACAAATTACAATATAATTAACATATAGATGTAGTAAATAATATATAGTGAATTGTATATTTTAAAAACGTTAATGATTGGTTGAGATTGGAGATATGAAAATTTTGTACGATTTATTTGTATTTATATTTTTTGTGTAATGGAAAATATACCTAACATAATTTAATGAAAACTTATAATGACATAAAAATCTTGTCATTATCCTAAATTAGAAGGAGAATCAATGAATTTCCTCAAAAAAATAAAAATAAAAATAGGTGACATTTAAACTTTCTCTCTTTTTCTGTTTTTTTTCCTTTAAAAAACTTCTATTTGTGATTTTGCTATGTTCAATGAAAAAGAAATATTTAAATTTTTATTCTATTTCAAGATATAAATTTCTATTTATTATATTTGAAGATCTCCACCCCCAAAATTAGATTAATCATAGATTTTTTTTAATTAGGTTTCACGTTGAGTTTAGTAATATTTATATTCTATATATCATTAATTGAAAAGTAATTATTAAAAGCAAAAAAAATCTCATCCATTTAAATTAGTTCTATTCAATATCTATTAGGTTTAATTAGCTTATTATTTTTATTGATTATTGTCTCGAGTTAAAAAAGATAAAAATATATGAGATATATCTATGTTTTTATATTTTATAAGAATATAAATTCATTCAAAAAAATTAAAAAAAACATATTTATTTTATGTATTTTATAATCAAATATGTTTTGTCTCTTTTACATCTTATAATTTATAAGAATATAAATTCACTCAAAAAAATTTAAAAACATATTTATTTTATGTATTTTATAATCAAATATGTTTTGTCTGTTTCACATCTATCATTTTTATCTTATGATATTAACCAAATCAACCTTAAATTTTCTCTCTATTTTTCTTTCTTTTTTTTTCTTTCTGGGTTTGGTTAATTTGGTTGTACAAAGGTTGAGGAGATATGTAGCAATCCAAGGGATAATAATTATTGTATATGAGAAAATATATAGTAGTAAAAAGAAATTGTTAAAAGTGAAATTATCTTATTGGTGTGGGTGCAATGTTACTCATGCTTCGTAATTCACAATCACAAGAAGGAAAAGAAAAGCAGGAGAATCAGTCTTCGCCAGGTTCAAACGAGGAAAGGTTTGTGGTGGACACCTAGGCACCCATAGATGAGGAAGGGCATAGTAAGCAATGAAATGCTTAGATTATGTTTAGATTAAGCACCAGAGATATTTGAAATTAATTTTATTCTTTTTCAAGAGTTATATTTAGTTTACTCGAGTTTAGACCTGAAAACTGAAGTTGCTGCAAGCCAGTGGTAGTGTTGCTAACACTATGGAGGATTGTGATTCTTCAGACTCCTTAAACTCAGGAATCCAACAATGAAATATTCGGTTTCAAAGCACTTATATAAAGCATCACGACAATAGGTTTGACAGTGAAAAAAAGACTCAAGAAATGATACAAGATGTTGTGGCTCTAGGTCTGGGAAACCCACAAGAGCTAAAAGGGTACGAAGAAGGAATAATGAGAAACATTGACAGAGAAGTAAATGAGTGGACATCAGTTAACCAGTTGTAAGTTTTCTACCCCGTTAAGTCTAGTCTGCCTTGGTTTTTTGTTCTCTTTATGAATATCTTTGCTTGGAACAGCTGTGGTTTAGGTATGTCACACAAACAAAATTCCATCCGGAATAGGCTTATAAACAATAATATTGGTATCTGTTTTCTTTTAGAAACAAAGAAAAATAATTGTTGTGACTCCTTTATTAGAAATCTGTGGAATATTGCAACTGTCAAATTGGCTTTTCTAGAATCTGTAGGGAAATCAGGAGGGATTATAGCAATATGGGATAACTCTATCTTTGAAGATAACTCTGTAGAATTTGGGGGGGCAGTGGATCAGCCTATGTGGCACGCATATTCCCTCTTCTTTTAATTGTATGATAGTTGGTGTCTACACTGCATCTTTAGTGAAGGAACGTGCTGATCTGTGGGAAGAAATCCTCACTCTTAAGTTTGCTTTTGAACTACCACTAGTGGTGCTAGGCGATTTCAATGAAACTTTACACGCTCATGAGAGAAGTAGTGGTCACCTCAATCTATCAGGTTCAACTTCATTCCGTAGATTCATATTCGACTGTGAACTGGTTGAATTCAATGTGCAGGGGCATGGGTTCACTTGGTTTAAGGGTGGCTCTATGAGCCGCATTGACAGAGCTTTTGCTTCCCCGGATTTTCAGCTGCAGTTCTCGTCTCTATCTCTCTGCCGCTACCCTAGAGGGATGTCCGATCATTGTCAGCTGCTCCTCCAAAGCCCTGAGATAGACTGGGGGTGGAAGTCATTCCATTTCATAAACTGTTGGCTGTCGTACCCTTCTTTCTTAACAGATTTTGAGGCCCTCTGGTCTGATTGCTGCAAAGAATTTCCAGGTGAGTTTAGTCTGATTAAGAAGCTAGGGATCATGGGAAAAAAAGTTGAGACAGTGGAATAAATCCACTTTTAGGGATCAGAATCTAAAACTTGAAGACATCTAGAACTCCATTACAACACTTGAAAACTTAAGCAAAGTGTGTCCCTTGTCTGAGATTGAAAAAACAAAGCTCCAGGGGCTGAACTCTGAACTATGGGAGGTTAACAGAAGGGTTGAAGATATCTGGAAGCAAAAATCCCGTCAAAACTGGTGTAAAATAAGGGATAAGAACACTCGTTTTTTTTCACATATCAGCAAGTCTAAGGAAAGGCCCCAACTACATTAGTAAGATTGAACATAATGGTAGTCACCTAGTCTCCTTAAATGATATAAAAAAAGACGCTGTCAACTTCTTCTCATCCTTGTTTCGCAAACCAACGTGTAAAAGAATTGAAATGGGAGGCTCGGGGTTCTCCAAAATTTTAGAAGCCAAGTCAATTTGGCTAGAAAAAGCACCTTCAATGGAAGAAGTGAAGCAAGCTATGTGGGACTGTGATGGTTCCAAAGCCCCTAGCCCCGATGGTTTCACCTTCTCCTTCTATAAAAAGGTATGGAATATCATCAGCTTAGAGGTTTTTATGTTGGTTAAAAGTTTTTTCAGAACTAGTAAACTTCCAAAAGGTATTAGGTCTTCTTTTGTAACTCTGATTCTAAAATCAAAGGGGCCGAGCAGATTCTTCCATTTTTGTTTGATAAGCTTGATTCACAGGTTATATAAAATAGTGGCAAAGCTACTGTCCACTAGGCTTCGACGTGTCCTGACAGATGTAATCAGTGTTAACCAGTCTGCATTCATAGCTGGGCGTCAGATTTTAGACGGGTTCATGATAGCAAATGAGGTTGTTCATGGTGTGCGCAACAAGAAGGATCATGGCCTCTTATTGGAGGTAGATTTCCATAAAGCCTTTGACTCAATTTTGTGGGAACATATTGACACAAGCATGGGATACATGGGTTTTGGCTCATATTGGAGGAAACTGATCTTTGAATGCTTATCCACTTCTAAATTAGCTATCTTGATAAATGGTTCCCTCAGTAGAGAATTCAGACTGGAGAGGGATCTCAGGCAAGGGGACCCTCTCTCTCCTTTTCTTTTTGACATCGTAGTTCAGGGATTGACAGTTCTATTCAATAGGGCATCAGCTTCAGGTTACTTCAAAGGCTTACAGACTGCTCAAGGACATTACATAACTCATTTGCAATATGCCGATGACTCTCTGATCTTCCTGCCAAATGATTTTCCCTCTCTTCTACATGCCAAGAGGATACTTCGTTGGTTTGAGATCATTTCCGGACTGAAAGTTAATTTCTATAAAAGCTCACTAATAGGTATCAACTTGGACAACGACTACACCTCTAGCCTGGCGAACTCAGTTTTCTGTCGTAGTGATACTTTCTCGGTCAGGTACCGTGGACTACCTCTTGGAGCCAATCCCAACAGACTCTCTACTTGGAAACCAGTGTTGTCCACTATCAGAGCAAAGCTAAGCATATGGAAAGGGAATTTCTTGAGCATGGCGGGAAGGTTATGTCTCATTAAATCAGTCTTGAGCTTTCTTCCTTTGTTCTACATATCAGTTTTTGTTATGCCAAAGGGTATTATTAAAGTCATCTCTTCTCTTACCTGGTCTTTTCTCTGGAAAGGAACCTCAACATCTCATGGCATTTTTAAGGTGGCTTGGCACAAGGTAATAAAGAGTAAATCTTCTGGTGGTCTCGGGTTGGGATCAATCCTCAACAAAAATCTGGCTTTGCTCTTTAAATGGCTATGGAATCTAGATAATGGAGTGGCAGGAGGCTGGCAAGAACACATTCTTCTAAAATACCGACCTCACTTTATGAATGGTATCCCTAAGTTTACAGGTTCTTTATCTCCAACTTGGCATGACATTGTTTCAGCGATCTTCTCATCACAAAACATAGCCAATCTTTTACATGCAAATGTCGTGTTCAAGGTGGGTAACAGGAGGAACATCCGGTTTTGGATTGACTCTTAGCTTGGCTTTGTAACCACTCTCTAGCTCTTATTCCCCAGACTTTATAAGTTCTCCCTGCAGCAAAACACCAGCCTTGCAGATATATATAATTTGACAGATACATCTTTCAAACAATCCTGGAGAAGACCCCTCTGGCCCCATGAAAACTGTATGAGGGAGAGCTTGATCGTAGAGGTGCAGTGTGGTCTAATTTTCTCAAATGGTGCAGACCACAAGTTATGGAAATTCCACAGCTCTAGCATGTACTCGGCTCAATCAGGTTGCCTCCTCTTTGATAGTCTATCGGCCACTGAAAATAATCACTCCCCTGTTTTGCTATGGAATGGTTATGCCCCTCCAAAAGTGGATGTGTTCATATGGCTTCTTCTTCATGGCAGTTTGAGTACAAGAAGTTTTTTAGCTGAGAAGAGAATCATTAGTTATGAGGAATCTCACTACCCATTATGCTGCAAGAAAACTGAGATAATTAATCATCTTTTCCATTGGTGTCTTATAACATGGTCTCTTTGGGGTTGTTTCTTGAACTGGTTCGAGTGCTCAGGTTGTCTGCACAAAGACCCAAATCAAAATCTACAGGAATGGTCCGGTTTGATTAATGGAAATTTTTAGCGACATGCTATTACCCTCCTCTGTAAAGGTCTGTACTGGTCAATTTGGATAGCGCGCAACCGCCTAAGCTTTGAATCCAAGGCTCCGGATTGGGATATGATTTTTGTTCTCACCTTTCACCGTTTGGCCTTCTGGTTGAAGTCCTCAGTTAGAAATTTCAGCTATACTGGGCTCGAGATCTTTTTAAAAATCCTGAATGTATTATGAATTGGACTAATTAATTAGGTCCCTCGTCGCTTTGGTCTTCTCTTTTCTTTTATATTCCCATTGTATTCTATCTTTCATTCAGCTCTACCTACTTGATGGGGCTATTTAATATATAATTCTCTCATTTACTATATAAAAAAAAAATAGCTGACACAAGGTGGCCAATTCCTGCTACATGATGAACACTAGCTGTACTTTTTTCATTTCAGTAACTGTAGGCAAAGACAATGGTTAAGTGTGTTACATTGAATGATAAATTTAAAACAGAGTTGTGTTTATTAAAATGAAAGACAGTTTATTCTTAAATAAAAAAACATTAAATTGAAATATCTATTTATAAAAACACAATTCCAATAAGATACTTGACATTATAAGAACTTTTGGCTTTCTAAAACCATTTTTCATAACGTTGGGGGGTGTAGCTTAACTGGTCAGATCTTAGGTTTATTTCCTAGAAGTCACCAGTTTGAGTCTTACAAACCTCAGGGGCATTGAAAGCTTATATAGTCGTTAACTTCAGGGCCCGAACATCCACGTTAATAAAAAAAACCATTTTTCTTTATTTTCCTCTTATAGAATATAATGTTCCTTCTTATATAATTTTTTTTTTGAAAGAGTTACATTTATAAATTTGATTTGCTATTTATAAATAGATCTAAAAATAATATTATAATCAAACTAGAAGGCAGTAAATGACTTATTTTAAACCCAATGATTGATTTTCCTCAACATACATCTTCAAGTTCACATTCTATCAATAAGTTTGTAAATTAAGTTCTTTTATGTGTTGATGCACATTTATTTACACACACGCACGCACGCACAAAAGTCAGATTAATTTTGTAGGGAACAACATTGAGAACAATAGTGGAAAGGAAGGACAAGTTGATCTTTCTTGAGAGAAAAGGAAAATGAGTTGGCCACAACAATGGAGTTATTACTACTGAAGAGGCCAAGTCTAAATTACAGATGATGATGGTTTCTCTCTCTCTTCACCCACTCGTGATGGTTTCTCTCTCCTCTCACCATGGGTTCTTGTGGAACGCTTCAGACTTGTCCATTCACAAGTTGAAGTGATTTAGTTGAAGTGATTTTTAGTTGTAGTTAAATAATATTTATTAAGAAGAATATATTATGAATTATTAGGTTGGTTTTTAATGCTAGAAAAGTGAGAGGTTGGTTATAGAGCCCAACTCACATTTTCTTGGCGAGTTGTATGCAATACATGCAACACTGTAGTATTTCTTTAAATACTTTCTGAAATGTTATTTTTCTTTTCTACTGTGATAAGTTTTTTGAGAACAGTAGGTCACCTCACATGCAGTGCTCTTTGGCATTTAGCAAACATTTTATCTGACCGTACTCATTGGTTGGGGTGATCAATGCTAGCACTGAGTCCCTTTAGCACTTTTTGTTTGTTTGTTCATAAAGAAGACACAGGGTTACAGCAGGATCATATTTCTTGATTATCCCAAAGAGTTACCCCTACAAATTATCCATGCTACCAGAGAAACAAAACAGAAAAGGGATGGCCTTTCTACAAGGCCTCCGCTTAATTAAGAGACTAATGCATACAAAATCAGAACACAATACTGTAACTTATTATGAAAATGAGATTAAGCCATAATAAGAAGTGATGATCATTGGTGAAAATTAAGCTCTTCAAGGCTTGTTTTCTAACCATTGATCAATCAAGTTTCCTAAAGCAACATATGAAGATCCACCCTCTACCACAGCTTTCTGGGCCATTTCACTGGTTGCTTTGGCCTTGTTTCTAAGTTCACCTCCTTGCTCCATCATGGTTTTCACAGCTTTTGTTATGTCCTCTGCCTTGACAAAATCTGTGGGACAATCTCTCCTAAAATCCAAAGTCAATTCCACTGCTAATCCCAAGTCCTTCACCAGCTGAAATGCATTGATATGTTGCTCACCATATAATGGCCAGGTTATGATAGGCACGCCATACCATAAGGTCTCCAAAGTTGAGTTCCATCCACAGTGTGATACAAAAGCACCTACTGCTCTATGTGCCAAGATTTGTACTTGAGGTGCCCATCCACATAGCATGCCAGTATTTTCAGTCCTTTCCAAGAATCCCTCCGGCAAGATTTCTCCATAGTTGTCAAAATAACTAGCATGCAGCTGCCCCTTGGAGGGTTTCAATCGAATGGACCATAAGAATCGGTGTCCACTCTTCTCGAGCCCGATTGCAATCTCTTTCAACTGAGCCTCATCAAAGCCTCCTCCACTTCCAAAGCACAAAAACACCACTGATTTTTCAGGTTGATCATCAAGCCATTTGATGATCTCGTCACGCTTAACAGCATCTGATCCTGACAAACTCTTTCCCCTGTGATCAATCAATGGCCCGACATTGAAAATTGGTGGTATATCATCTCTAGCCAAAAGAGCATGAACTACATGAGACTCAACCTCTGAAAATGTGTTAATAATGATGCCATTGGCATCTTTGAACTTCCTTCCATGGTATGCAAATGTTTCATATCCCTCATCGGCGTGCAGTAACGGCAAAACACGATAAGGCACAGGATTTGCATAGAAAGGGATGATATAGTCAGGGTCTGTAGGTCTAAACTTAGGCTGGCCATACTCTTCCCTATCTGAAAGGTAAAACATCAAGCCAAGAAAGGCAGCACCAGAAGTGAAAAAAACATGAGAAGGGACCCCAAGTTCTCTTGCAACATCAATAAAGGCAGTGCAAAACAAATCAAAAACAACACTAGCAATGGGAGCAGGGTTATTGGCCATCACTTGGTTAACGATAGCATCTCTTACAATGGCTTTGTGATCATTGATGTAACAACTAAAAGCATGTTCAGCGCTTACAGCTAAAGCTTCTGAAGAAGGTGGAGCTATGGTCTCGGGAAGTGCGATGAACTTGATTTGTGTATGAGCTGAGGCGAGTGATTCGATGTACTTGCTTATGCTCTCAGCATATGGATTGTTGATGACAAGCATGGTTATCAAGAAAGTGTCATTTCTATCAAGAACCAGCTTTGCAAACTGAGCAGCTGATACAAGGTGGCCAACTCCAGGTGAAGGGATGAACACTAGCTGTGCTTTCTTCATTTTGGAGGTTTTGTGGTGATTTTGTGATGCCAACTTATTGATCTGCTGGAGTGATCCACGCTTGCCTTATAATGGCTCATTGTCAAAGCCACAAACCATCACGTGCCACGGTGCTAGTAGTACATAATGACAATGTATTATTTTATCTTAGAAAAAAAAAAACTCGGAAAAACCTTCTCTCGAATTGCTGCTTCGAATTTTTCCCACCACCAGATGAGGGTCATCTGACGGTGGAAACGAATTCGAGGAAGATATCTTAGCAGCTAAAATTATGAAATATATATTACAGTACTTGTAAAGTATATAAGAAAAACGAATCCAATTTAGAAACATAAAAATGTGTTCAAAATCTGAAGCTAAGATGCCAAGAGAGGTACGATAAGGATTGATTAGTTGATAGTTACATTTGTGGTTTGTGGTGACTAAGATGTGGTCGGAAGTGGGAATGCTACATGATATTTCAGAAAGAAAATCTTGCCTATCAATGTGGAGGTGGTAATTGTTTGGTCCCCCTTTATCTTAGGAGAGAGGACTAAAAGAGGGCCTATAATTCAAAGAAAAACACAGAAGTATGGTAGTGGTTTATTCGTAGTGGATAAATAAATTCTAGAATCCTAATAAATTATTTACTGATTCAGCTAGTGGATAAATTGATATAAAAATAAATTGTCCTGTTATTTCGGGATGAAAAAGAAGACATGCTCCCTTGAGCTTGCAGAAATTCATCCTAAAACTTTGAAATGATTTTTCTTTTCTTTTCAACCGAACATTTTTTTTTTCTTGTATCCTCTCATGTTCCTTGAAAAATATAAACAATAAATTTTAATGATATAAATATTATATTGATTGAATAAATACAACAATACCGTTGATAATGATAATATTAGTGATTAGAGTAATAATAGTTGAGAGATTTATGATATTATATTTTGATTATTTCTATAACATTTTTTACCCTAAAAATACTTTTTGATGAATAAATTAAGTTCACCAATTGGTTGGTATAATATTTTGTATTTTATTCAATATTATACATAAAATAAACATTCTTTTAATCGGAAAAAAGGACTAATAGTGTAAAAGTTGATCTCATAGAGGTGTAAGATGTTGGAAAATATCATCAAGTAGATGACCATAGAGACTGATGGATTTTACAGTAAAACTTTCATAAGACTCCAATACCAATTCTATACCTCGAAAGAGAAGTTGAGAGCAAGAGAAGCCTAGGAATATTGCTTTTCATGACATTACTACCAGACGAACTGGGCAACAATCAACAAACCAGAGCGCCTGCATATCCACGTAATCAGTTTTGAGCCCTTCAGAGCAAAGACGAACACAACGCAGGACTACCAAACCAAAGTCACTATCTGAATCACCCAAGTAAATCATAACCGAGTGATTTGCCGCACCAACAAGGCAAGGAGTGATGCTTAAACTGTTTTACTTCAGCATTTGTAAGCAATCTACAACTCGAGGAAAGAATTGAGTATTTAAGTTTCCTGCTGCAATAGATGGATAGTTTTTAGTAACAAAACTGTTCATTCTTTCAACGATATGAAACAGCAAAACTACAGCCTTGTTTTCTATGAAACTTTGTATTTTGCTAAGCTTTGTAAATCAGACAGGTGCCAATCAAACAACAATGCCATCTCATCTGATCTTCCGACAACCATTTACAGAAGGGAAAACTCTTGTGTACTTGTACCTAAAAGCAGTATGACGATGCGTCAACAACAGGATTTGTAACCTCCAATGCTGCTACTGCTGCTGCTCATATATCTGCACAGATGCCTCAGAGAGCGCAACCATCTGAGGAAGGGTTTCAGAAACATGTACATCCTGCATCTCATACCTGCAAAACATTGATTGTCAGATATGTTATGTAATTACCACTTTCATTCAAAACCATACCAGTGGATTAGAAATAGAATTACCATAGCTCTTCTGACTTCCGCTGCACAAACACCCTGTAGAACCCCTCATTAGGCTTTCCATCATGGACAATGTTCGCAATCAAATCATACTTCGAGCGCAATCTCTCATTTTCTTTAGGCATTGGCAAAGGAATAAAATGTTTCAATTCCAAGTTCTTCACAGGAAAGTTGACTGTAACGATAACAACAATTAGCAAAGGATAGTGCAAAACCAAACCAAGTTCTAGGTTAAATTCACTGTTAGTGTCCAGGATTACCTAAGGTGGGATTCTTCTCGATGAAAAAGTTGTTCTTTTTAAATCGCTGCATATGTAGTATTAAATATCGTGGCAATCTGGTGACACGATATTTCATCCGGGCAACACGAGGACGAACAACTTCAGTCACAGTATCACCATCAAATTTCTTCAGTATATTGAGCAGAGGAACCTGAAACAATAGCATAAGTAAAAAAATGTCTTCACCAAGAAGAGGAAAATCAAAAGTGGAATTTACACAGAAGGAAAAAAAAAGTCAAGTATAAATAAGGCCAAAGACACACAGCCCGCATTTCTGGGTCACATGTGATCATCACATACACACAAATATAAACTGTAAATCCAAACTTGAATACGGCAGTTAATTCAGCTTTCATCTAAAGCCCAATTCAATAAGGTTTTAATTTAACCATTTGAGCAAAATATAGACTTGCATGGCAACCAACAAAAGCACTAAACTAGGAGTTGAAGCGAAAATAGAAATTAGCACTTCCTCTCAATAGATGAATAAAACAAAAGAAACTGAAGAATAGAAAACTGAATTATGTTCTATCTTCCATGGTCAATAGCAAACCCTTGATTGCCAGGGAAAATGGAGGCATGAGCTAGGACTTTTCACTTATTTATAGATCTGGCAAAAAGAATCAACCAAATGTTCTCTACCCAAAGCAGCAGTGTCTAAATTCACTTCTTTGGATCTAACCAAGCATCTGTTTTTTTTTAATCATTTCATTGGGGAAAAAGCATTAAACATGATGCAGTGCTTAAGGCAATAACACCAAAGATATTGCAGGATAATGCCAACTAGCTCACTAGCTCAGCTAGAGAGTGTTTTGGCATCACCTCTTTAAAAAGATATAGATCAAGTTATTAATATTTTCAGGCTAGCTAACACATAATGCATAATTACCTGAGGTATTATATTCTTCTCCATTACATCTTTAAACAGAGGAGGTGGTGGCAAATCCAGTCCAAGCATTAAGAATTGCATTCTAGAAGTTTCCGTGAAAATATCATGTTTAGTTCCACCATCAGTAATTCTTTGATCATCAGCATTTTGTTTCTTCTCAGTGATAGCTTTGTTAGGACTCTCTTTAATAACCTCTAACTCACCCAACCAGGTCAAGTTTAGATAAGCACCACTGAGATGAATAATATTAATAAGCAAACTGTTAATTCTCATTTAAGAAATTTGGGTGGGAATTAAATGAATAATATTAACAAGCAAAGTGTTAATTCTCATTTAAATAATTAGGGTGGGAATATATATATATATATATATATATATATATATATATATATATATATATATATATAGTAATCGAGAATATTATAAATAAGATGTCCCTGTTAAGAAGATGAGGGTTGCACGCTAAGGAAGACTACAGGAGGGAATTAAAAAACATAAAGAGAGCGAGGAATTTATAGCCCCGACTAGATAGTCCAGTTCATGATACATTCAGGATTTTTATAAAGATCGGAGCCTATATAACTGAAAGTTTTAACAGGGAACTTCAACCAAAAGGTCAACCGATGAAAGGTGAGGTCAAAGATCACATCCCAATTTAGAGTTTTGGAGTCAAAGATCATATGGTTGCGCGATATCCAAATTGACCAGTATAATCTTTTACAGAGAAGGGTAATTACCTGACGCTGAAAGTTTCCTTTTACCAGGCCGGGCCATTCTTGAAGGTTATGATTTGGATCTTTTGGCAGACAGCCTACACACCCAAACCAACTAAAGAGTCTACCCTAGAGAGACCATGATATAGGACAAAGATGGAAGAGATGATGTATAGTCTCAATCTCCTTGCAGCAGAAAGGACAAAGAGCTTCCTCATAATTGATGATTCTCCTCTCAGCTAAGAAACCTTTTATGCAGATATTGCTGTTTAGAAGAAGACAAATGAACACATCTATTTTTAGAGGTGCAAACCCTTTCCAAAGCAGAGCAGGGGAGTGAAGATTTGCTGAAACATTAAAACCATTAAAAAGATGGCACTCTGAGGAGACTGTGTAAACGTTGGAGTTGTGGGATTTTCAAACCTTGTTGTCTTCACCATCAGAGAAGACTAGACCACGTTCCACTTCTGTTATCAAGCTTTCACGCATGCAGAGCTCTCGGGATCGTAGGGGTCCTCTCCAAGAAAGATTGATTGAGTTATCAGTTGGGTTATGAACTTCTGCAATGCTTAATGATTCCTACTGGGAGAGGTTGTAAAGCCTAGGAAACATGAACTAGAGAGAGGCTGCGTAGCCTAGCCAAGAATCAGACCAGAACCTGATGTTTCTCCCATCACCCACCTTGAACCCGATATTGGATTAGAGGGGAGCCGTTATGCTGTGATTTAAGGAAATTACAGATATCATGCCACGCCAAGTTGGAGATAAAGAACCTGCAAACACAGGAAGGCCATTTGCAAAATGTGGCCGGTACTTTCATAGGATAAGTTCTTGCCAACCTCCTACCACTCCTTTATCAAGGTTCCAAAGCCATTTAAACATCAGAGCCAGATTTTTACTGTGAATAAAACCCAGCCCGAGACCTCCAAGGGGCTTACTCTGAATTACCTTATGCCAAGCAACCTTACAAATACCATGTGAATTTGAGATGCCCTTTCAGAGAAAACAACGGTTGATGGAGGATATAGCTTTTGTAATGCCCTTTGGCATAGTAAAAATAGACAAGTAGTATAGAGGTAGAGAGTTTAAGACAGATTTAATAAGACATATCCTCCCAGCCATGCTCAGAAACTTCCTTTTCCATATGCTTAACTTTGCTCTGATTGTGGACAATACCGGTTTCCAAGTGGAGAGCCTATTTGGGTTAGCACCTAGAGGCAGCCCGAGGTATCTGACTGGGAAGGTGTCACTGCGACAGAAAATTGTGTTAGCCAAACCGGAAGTGTATTCGTTATCCAAATTAATTCATATAAGTGAGCTTTTATAAAAATTAACTTTCAGTCCTGAAATGATCTCAAACCAGCATAAGATCCTCTTGGCATGCAAAAGAGAGAAATAATCATGTCAATCCTGAAATGATCTCAAACCAGCGTAAGATCCTCTTGGCATGCAAAAGAGAGAAATAATCATGTGGCAAGAAAATCAGAGTGTCATCTGCATATTACAAATGGGTTATGTGATGTCCTGGAAAAGTCAGTAAGCCTTTAAAGTAACCCGAATCCGATGCCCTGTTGAATAAAACTGTTGGCCCCTGAACTGCTATGTCAAAAACGAAAGGAGAGAGGGGGCCCCCTTGCCTGAGACCCCTCTTCATACTGAATTCTCTGCTAGGAGAGCCGTTAATCAGGATGGTCAATTTAGATGTGGACAAAAATTCAAAAATCATTTTCTTCCAATGAGAGCCAAAACCCATATAGCCCATGGTAGAATCGATATGCTCCCATAAAATCGAGTCAAAGGCTTTATAAAAATCTACCTTTAGCAAAAACTCGTTGTCCTTCTTGCTATGAATACCATGGACAACCTCATTTGCTATCATGAACCCATCTAGAATCTAACACCCGGCAATGAAAACAGACTGGTTTACACTTATCACATCTGACAGAACGCTTCAGAGCCTAGTGGACAAGAGTTTTGCCACTATTTTATATAACCCATGAATCAAACTAATCGGTCAAAATTGGGAGAATCTACACGGCCCCTTAGTCTTCGGGATCAAAGTCACAAAGGACGAGCCAATCCCCTTTGTAATTTACATGTTCTGAAAAATTCTTTGACCATCACAAAGATGTTGGAGCTAATAAGATTCCATGCCTTTTTATAGAAGGAGAAGGTGAACCCGTCAGGACCGGGGGCTTTTGAACCGTCACAATCTCATACGGCTTGCTTCACTTCCTCCAATGAAGGCAGTCTTTCTAACCAAACTGATCTTGCTTCTGAAATTTTAGAGAACCCGGAGCCTCCCATTTCAATTCTTTTGCATTATGACTTGGCAAAAAGAGTTGAGAAGAAGTTGAATACCCTCTTTGATGTCATTTAGAGAGACTAAAAATTTGCCGTTTTGCTCAATCTTGTTGATGTGGTTGCGATCATTTTTCAAACTTGCTGAAAGGTGGAAGAAATTAACGGGTGTTTTTATCCTTTATTTTGCACCAGTTTTGATGGGATTTCTGCCACACAAAGCCTCGAGTGGGAATATATTATTTGAAAGAAGGTTATTTTCATTGTGTACACACTCTAATACGTACCTATTAAATTCTCGGCAAAGGAATATTTTTGGGATTTGGTTAGAGTATCAACGAGACAAAAATTCCACAATTAACCCATTATTTTATATATGAATAGTATGTAAAGGATATCCTAACATTTATAAGAAGAAGAAAAATGGTCTAATAAAAATTGGAAATAGTTTGATTAAATTTCTTATTATGCGAATGCTATGAATTAATTCTTGGGGAATTTCTTTTGGAAAAAAAAGGGTCAGCTATTTTTGTTTGTGTTGATTAGGATTAGGATTAGGAAAATCATTAAGCAATTGTTAACCAAGTTATGGTGGTAATGGAGAAAAATGTATTAGCCTCCAGGTGTGAGGCTTTTATTTCTCAAGAACAAAAATCCGTGCATGTATAAGGGTGGTTAATTTGTCTTTGTTCCTTGATTGTTATTGTTTTTTTTTTTTAATTTTAATCCATAATTAATATAATATTGAAAGATTAAATTGATAAAAAATAATATTCAATTAAAAAATAAAAAAACCAATTGACACTAGAATCGTTCATTTTTACATTTGAAATCGGCATCAATGAAAACTCTCAATTTTTATGCTAAAATCTAATATATAACCCTCTTTCTCACAAAAAAAAAAAAACTAGAAAATAAGAAAAATAAATTTTGATACTAAAATCTAATTTATGATAAAAGGGACCAATTACATATTAATTGAAAAAAATGAGAATCAAACTTAAGTTTTTATACGAACTTCAAAGTTGCTACATGTTTTCTCTTTATTTTTCATTTTAGTTTTTTATTTTTTAATTTTTTTCTTCAAACAGAAAAAAAGAATTAATTAATTATTAACTTGGGCTTAAAAAGGTTTAATTATACCTAAAAAAAAATCGAGGATCAAATTAAAAATTTAAAAAAACACTAACTATTTCTATTCATGGTGATTTATAAGAAAATATTTAGTGTAAAGTAAACAGTAAAAACACCTCACAGCATAGTGTTATTTTTTTTTTTTTTAATAATGTTGCCCCGTTTATGTTTGGTTTTGGTTTAGTGGGAGCCATGACAGGCTTTGGGCTTAATGGAAATAATTTTCCTGTGTTACGTAATCGTCAGGCCATTGGAGAAATTACTTAAAAATCAAATCTTATATTATTTGAAGAAGTTAGTTGATATATAATTATTGCTAGGTTTTATATGGTGGAGGAAACGCAATGCCCTTACAAGCTTCAGTTTGTCTATGTTTGAAGTATAGTTATATTCAAACAGTTTTAAGCAGTTGTTTTACTACTCGGTTAAATTTGAGGATGGCAGGATCAAGTTAAATCCCATAATTTTTTTAAAATATTTTTTATCCAAAACCCATCATTCTTTTTTTTTTTTAAATGACATCAATCTTGTTTTTAATAGTTTTTATCCAAAACCCGTCATTCTTTTGAAATCTTAATTAAAAAAAATTATAATTTATAATTTTTTTAAAATTACAATAACAAAAACTATTGCAGTATCAAATTGTTCAATAAACAACTAAATAAATAAAAATGTTTGTTCCATTGATAGATAGATCCGTGCTTTCATCGGACCGCAGTGTATTGTGATAAATATCATTCAATCAAAACCAAATTGAGGATCATGACAAGTTATGGGCACTATTAAAGTCAGATCATATCTCCATTACTCTAAGCTCAACAAACCTAAAGGAGCCGTTTTTGGTTCTTCTTCTTAAACTGAAGTCTATTGGGTTTTACTCCTAATTTCCTTTGGGCTTCTGTTATATGTTTGTGATTCATTTTAATCGAATGAAGAACACGCCCAAATATGAACCATAATGGAACATTCAAGCATAATTATGAATTAGGATTTCAAGTTCAAGAATTTGTGCTTCTGTGTTTTTTTCTTGTAAGATCCTCGTGTTGCATTGCATATCTAAAGAATGTGGCCAAGGTTAATGCCCCGAATATTCAAACAGCACGATTCATCTCCAAGCAACACAATTAATAGTTAGCAATTTGACGAATTTATTGCAACCTTCAATCACATCTTTCACAGCTTTTGCTATTTTGTCTGCCTTCACAACATTACTAAAGTGCAATCTCTTTCAATTGAGGCTCACTAAAGCTCCCTTGGCTTCCAAAGCACAAGAACACAACAGACTTTTCTGGCTGAGCATCAACAAACTTCATGATCTAATCACGTTGGTTCCCATCAGCTTCTGACTGTTGCCCTCGTGATAAACCACTGGCCCCACAGTGTAAACTGGGGGTACACTTGCCTCACCATTAAGATAGTTAACAGCATGGGATTCTAGCTCAGCAAATGTATTCACAATAATACCCTTTACCTCCTTGAATTTTCTAGCATGGCCCACAAAAGTTGAGTACCCTCCATCATGGAACAACAAACTTGGCAAAACCTTGGAGGGAACTGGGTTCACGTAACTAGGGATGATAGAGTCAGGATCAGTTCGTTTGAAGGTGGTCCCTCCCTTGTCAAATCTATCAGCAAGGTAAAGCATAGAACCAAGAAAAGCAGCACCAGAAGCCAAGAAAATATAACAAATCAAGAACCAAACCAGGTGACTTGTTGGACAAAGCATCGTTGAAAAATTGCAACCTTAACATGGTCTCTATGATCAGCAATGAAAATTAATTGAAACAAAATGTTCAGGACAAGCTAGAACATCTTCTAGGGGTGGTGAGGTCACAGAAGGAAGACCTAGGAATTGAAACTCATGATGAGATGCATTGAAGTTTCTCAACATATGTTGCAGCATTATGTGCAAATGGTGGTGACATAAGAAGCATTGTGGTGGAGAAACTTTCATCTCTTTCAAGCAAACGTTTTGCAAACTCCATGACTGATACAAGGTGACCAATCCCTGGTGCTGGGACAAAGACCAGGGCTTAATTTCTTGGGTGCCATTTTTGGAGGATATGTAAGGTTTTTGACTCCTTTGTGCATGCTCTTTGGTGGACAAACAATTTGGGACTGAGTTATAATATGCTAGATCTAGTGGGAATTCAATGCTCTTTTAGTACTCTGAATAGTGTTTGAGAATATATTGATTTCCACATATTGAGTGTTGCCATTCGTTGAAGACTTAGGTGAAGAAAAAATTGGGCACCTCGTATGATTTTAATTAATTTTTTTCTTACAATAATTATAGCGAGGACTGTTTTTCCGACAAAAAATCATGGTTACCCAAGAAGAAGTCAAAATTATAAGAATACCTTGTTGAAATATTCCTATTTTTTATATAAACAAATCATTTTTTTATAAAAACAAATTACATTATAATTAACATATAGATGCAGTAAATAATATATAGTGAATTAATTGTATATTTTCAAAACGTTAATGATTGGTTGAGATTGGAGATATGGTCAAAATTTTGTACGATTTATTTGTATTTATATTTTTTATGTAATGAAAAATATATTAGAAAATAATATATATAAATCATATTTTAAAACTTTACCTAACAGTTTAAACTATTGGGTTGAGATGATTATTTAACATGGTATCAGAGCCTTTATGATCAAGTGGTTACGAGTTTGAATTTCACCATCCTTATTTATTTGATAAAAAATAAACACAAGATAATATGGGTTTGTACTTGGGTTGAGATTATTCTAAATTAGAAAGAGAATCAATGAATTTCCTAATAAAAATAAAAATAGGTGACATTTAAACTTTCTCTTTTTTTTCCTTTAAAAAACTTCTATTTGTGATTTTACTATGTCCAATGAAAAAGAAATATTTGAATTTTTATTCTATTTCAAGATATCCATTTCTATTTATTATATTTGAAGATCTCTACTCCCAAAATTAGATTAATCATATACTTTTTTTAATTAGGTTTTTTAATAATATTTATATTCTATCTATCATTAATTGAAAAGTAACTAATAAAAAAAAAACCTCGACCATTCAAATTGGTTTTATTCAATATCTATTTGATTTGATTAAAATACTATTTTTATTGGTTATTGTCTCAAGTGGAAAAGATAAAAATATATGAGATATATCCCTATTTTTATATTTAAAAATAATATAAATTCATTCAAAAAAAATTAAAAAAAAATTATTTTGTGTATTTTAAAATCAAATATGTTTGGTCTCTTTAACCTCTATCATTTTTATCTCATCCTTAAACTTTCTCTCTATTTTTTTTTTCTTTTTGGGTTTGGTTAATTTGGTTGCACAAGGGTTGAGGAGATATTTAGTAATCCAAGAGATAATAATTATAGTAGTAAAAAAGAAATTATTAAAAGTGAAATTATCTTATTGGTGCAGGTGCAATGTTACTCACGCTTCAAAATTCACAATCACATGAAGGAAAAGAGAAAAAGGTAAGGAAAAGAAAAGCAGGAGAATCAGTCTTCGTTCAAACGAGGAAAGGTTTGTGGTGGATCCCAGAGATGAGGAAGGGCGTAGCAAGCAACGAAATGCTTCGGAGGAGCTTAAAAACAAACTCAAATGGCGTCGTTTAGCTCGATTTTTACACAGCAAATGTAAGAAAACGACAACTTGGGAGTGGCTGCCTCCCTCCCTCCTATCCCATCAAGCAAAACAAATTTCTAGCTAACATATATTTACTTGCCTTCTTATGAGAAAATTATATTTTTAGAACTTTTATATGTGATTTTATCATTTTCAAATAAAAGTAAGATACTTGAAATATTATTTTTTATTTCAAGAGTTGTGAGACCCACCCCGACTCGAGTTTAGACCTAAAATATGACTCAAATTATTGAGTTGTCAAATTATACAACGCCAAGTGTTTGTCAAGTTGTATACAACGCCAATCGAATTAAAACTCCAGCCCTCTTTTTTCCTTACACTTCTCCTCCTCCTCTTCCTCTCCCACCACCATGCCTCACCCATCTCTCTCTCCCAACCGAGAAACGCCTCTTCCACTACCGAGATACCACCCTCCTCTCTCTCTTCACCCTCTCGTGATGGTTTCTCTCTCCTCTGACTGCGGGTTCTCGTCGAGCGCTTCAGATCTGTCCAATCACGAGTTGAAGTGATTTGGTTGAAGTGATTTTTAGATGTGGTTAAATGATATTTGTTAAGAAGAATTTATTATGAATTATAAGGTTGGTTTTTAATGGTAGAAAACTGAGAGGTTGGTTATAGAGCCCAACTCACATTTTCTTGGCGAGTTGTATGCAATACATGCAACTCTGTAGTATTTCTTTAAATACTTTCTGAAATGTTGTTTTTCTTTTCTACTGTGATAAGTTTTTTTGAGAACAGTAGGTCACCTCACATGCAGCGCTCTTTGGCATTTAGCAAACATTTCATCTGAACGTACTCATTGGTTGGGGTGATCAATGCTAGCACTGAGTCCCTTTAGCACTTTTTGTTTGTTTGTTTGTTCATAAAGAAGACACAGGGTTACAGCAGGATCATATTTCTTGATTATCCCAAAGAGTTACCCCTACAAATTATCCATGCTACCAAAGAAACAAAACAGAAAAGGGATGGCCTTTCTACAAGGCCTCAGCTTAATTAAGAGACTAATCCATGCAAAAACAGAACACAATACTGTAACTTATTATGAAAATGAGATTAAGCCATAATAGGAAGTGATGATCATTGATGAAAATTAAGCTCTTCAAGGCTTGTTTTCTAACCATTGATCAATCAAGTTTCCTAAAGCAACATATGAAGATCCACCCTCTACCACAGCTTTCTGGGCCATTTCACTGGTTGCTTTGGCCTTGTTTCTAAGTTCACCTCCTTGCTCCATCATGGTTTTCACAGCTTTTGTTATATCCTCTGCCTTGACAAAATCTGTGGGACAATATCTCCTAAAATCCAAAGTCAATTCCACTGCTAATCCCAAGTCCTTCACCAGCTGAAATGCGTTGATATGTTGCTCACCATATAATGGCCAGGTTATGATAGGCACGCCATACCATAAGGTCTCCAAAGTTGAGTTCCATCCACAGTGTGATACAAAAGCACCTACTGCTCTATGTGCCAAGATTTCTACTTGAGGTGCCCATCCACATAGCATGCCACTATTTTCAGTCCTTTCCAAGAATCCCTCTGGCAAGATTTCTCCATAGTTGTCAAAAAAACTAGCATGCATCTGCCCCTTGGAGGGTTTCAATCGAATGGACCATAAGAATCGGTGTCCACTCTTCTCGAGCCCGATTGCAATCTCTTTCAACTGAGCCTCATCAAAGCCTCCTCCACTTCCAAAGCACAAAAACACCACTGATTTTTCAGGTTGATCATCAAGCCATTTGATGATCTCGTCACGCTTAACAGCATCTGATCCTGACAAACTCTTTCCCCTGTGATCAATCAATGGCCCGACATTGAAAATTGGTGGTATATCATCTCTAGCCAAAAGAGCATGAACTACATGAGACTCAACCTCTGAAAATGAGTTAATAATGATGCCATTGGCATCTTTGAACTTCCTTCCATGGTATGCAAATGTTTCATATCCCTCATCGACGTGCAGTAACGGCAAAACACGATAAGGCACAGGATTTGCATAGAAAGGGATGATATAGTCAGGGTCAGTAGGTCTAAACTTAGGCTGGCCATACTCTTCCCTGTCTGAAAGGGAAAACATCAAGCCAAGAAAGGCAGCACCAGAAGTGAAAAAAACATGAGAAGGGGCCCCAAGTTCTTTTGCAACATCAATAAAGGCAGTGCAAAACAAATCAAAAACAACACTAGCAATGGGAGCAGGGTTATTGGCCATCACTTGGTTAACGATAGCATCTCTTACAATGGTTTTGTGATCATTGATGTAACAACTAAAAGCATGTTCAGAGCTCACAGCAAAAGCTTCTGCAGAAGGTGGAGCTATGGTCTCGGGAAGTGCGATGAACTTGATTTGTGTATGAGCTGAGGCGAGTGATTCGATGTACTTGCTTATGCTCTCAGCATATGGATTGTTGATGACAAGCATGGTTATCAAGAAAGTGTCATTTCTATCAAGAACCAGCTTTGCAAACTGAGCAGCTGATACAAGGTGGCCAACTGCAGGTGAAGGGATGAACACTATCTGTGCTTTCTTCATTTTGGAGGTTTTGTGGTGATTTTGTGATGCCAACTTATTAATTTGCTGGAGTGATCCACGCTTGCCTTATAATGGCTCAATATCAAAGCCACAAACCATCACGTGCCACAGTGCTAGTAGTACATAATGACAATATATTATTTCATTTTGGAAAAAAAAAGCTCCGAAAAACCTTGTCTCGAATTGCTGCTTCCAATTTTTCCCACCATCAGATGAGGGTCATATGACAGTGGAAACGAATTCGAGGAAGATATCTAAGCAGCTAAAATTATGAAATATGTATTACTTTACTTGTAAAGTATATAAGAAAAACGAATCCAATTTAGAAACATAAAAATGTGTTCAAGATTTGAAGTGAATCCAATCCGAGAGAGGTACGTTAAGGTTTGATTAGTTGATAGTTACATTTGTGGTCTGTGGTTACTAAGGTTTGGTCCGAAGTGGGAAGGCTACACGATATTTCAGAAAGAAAATCTTGCCCGGTCCCCCTTTATCTTTGGAGAGAGGACTAAAAGAGGGCCAGTGGTTTATTGGTATTGGATAAATAAATTCTAGAATCCTTATTTATTCATTGATTAAATTGATATAAAAATAGAATTCCTTGTTTAGATAGTATTTAATTATTGTAAAAAACAAAGAAGACATGCTTCCTTGTGCTTGCAGAAATTCATCCTAAAACTTTGAAATGATTTTTCTTTTCTTTTCAACCAAACATTTTTTTTTTCTTGTATCCTCTCATCTTCCTAAAAAAATATAAACAATAAATTTTAATGATATAAATATTATATTGATTGAATAAATACAACAATACCGTTGATAATGATAATATTAGTGATTAGAGTAATAATAGTTGAGAGATTTATGATATTATATTTTGATTATTTCTATAACATTGTTTACCCTAAAAATACTTTTTGATGAATAAATTAAGTTCATCGATTGGTTTGTATAATATTTTGTATTTTATACAATATTATACATAAAATAAACATTCTTTTAATCGGAAAAAAGGACTAATAGTGTAAAAGTTGATCTCATAGAGGTGTAAGATGTTGGAAAATATCATCAAGTAGATGACCATAGAGACTGATTGATTTTACAGTAAAACTTTCATAAGACTCCAATACCAATTCTATACCTCGAAAGAGAAGTTGAGAGCAAGAGAAGCCTAGGAATATTGCTTTTCATGACATTACTACCAGACGAACTGGGCAACAATCAACAAACCAGAGCGCCTGCATATCCACGTAATCAGTTTTGAGCGCTACAGAGCAAAGACGAACACAACGCAGGACAACCAAACCAAAGTCACTATCTGAATCACCCAAGTAAATCATAACCGAGTGATTTGCCGCACCAACAAGGCAAGGAGTGATGCTTAAACTGTTTTACTTCAGCATTTGAAAGCAATCTACAACTCGAGGAAAGTATTGAGTATTTAAGTTTCCTGCTGCAATAGATGGATAGTTTTTAGTAACAAAACTGTTCATTCTTTCAACGATATGAAACAGCAAAACTACAGCCTTGTTTTCTATGAAACTTCGTATTTTGCTAAGCTTAGTAAATCAGACAGGTGCCAATCAAACAACAATGCCATCTCATCTGATCTTCCGACAACCATTTACAGAAGGGAAAACTCTTGTGTACTTGTACCTAAAAGCAGTATGACGATGGGTCAACAACAGGATTTCTAACCTCCAATGCTGCTACTGCTGCTGCTCATATATCTGCACATATGCCTCAGAGAGCGCAACCATCTGAGGAAGGGTTTCGGAAACATGCAGATCCTGCATCTCATACCTGCAAAACATTGATTGTCAGATATGTTATGTAATTACTAATTTCATTCACAACCACACCAGTGGATTAGAAATAGAATTACCATAGCTCTTCTGACTTCCGCTGCACAAAAACCCTGTAGAGCCCCTCATTAGGCTTTCCATCATGGACAATGTTCGCGATCAAATCATACTTCGAGCGCAATCTCTCATTTTCTTTAGGCATTGGCAAAGGAATAAAATCTTTCAATTCCAAGTTCTTCACAGGAAAGTTGACTGTAACGATAGCTACAGTTAGCAAAGGATAGTGCAAAAACATACAAAGTTCTAGGTTAAATACATTGTTAGTGTGTCCAGGATTACCTAAGGTGGGATTCTTCTCGATGAAAAAGTTGTTCTTTTTAAATCGCTGCATATGTAGTATTAAATATCGTGGCAATCTGGTGACACGATATTTCATCCGGGCAACACGAGGACGAACAACTTCAGTCACAGTATCACCATCAAATTTCTTCAGTATATTGAACAGAGGAACCTGAAACAATAGCACAAGTAAAAAATGTCTTCACCAAGAAGAGGAAAATCACAAGTGGAATTGACACAAAGGAAAAAAAGGTCTAGTATAAATAAGCCCAAAGACACACAACCTGCATTTCAGGGTCACATGTGATCATCACATACACACAAATACAAACTGTAAATCCAAACTTGAATACGGCAGTTAATTCAGCTTTCATCTAAAGCCCAATTCAATAAGGTTTTAATTTAACCATTTGAGCAAAATATAGACTTGCATGGCAACCAACAAAAGCACTAAACTAGGAGTTGAAGCGAAAATAGAAATTAGCACTTCCTCTCAATAGATGAATAAAACAAAAGAAACTGAAGAATAGAAAACTGAATTATGTTCTATCTTCCATGGTCAATAGCAAACCCTTGATTGCCAGGGATAATGGAGGCATGAGCTAGGACTTCCACTTATTTATAGATCTGGCAAAAAGAATCAACCAAATGTTCTCTACCCAAAGCAGCAGTGTCTAAATTCACTTCTATGGATCTAACCAAGCATCTGTTTTTTTGAATCATTTCATTGGGAAAAAGCATTAAACATGATGCAGTGCTTAAGGCAATAACACCAAAGATATTGCAGGATAATGCCAACTAGCTCACTAGTTCAGCTAGAGAGTGTTTGGCATCACCTCTTCAAAAAGATATAGATCAAGTTATTAATATTTTCAGGCTAGCTAACACATAATGCATAATTACCTGAGGTATTATATTCTTCTCCATTACATCTTTAAACAGAGGAGGTGGTGGCAAATCCAGTCCAAGCATTAAGAATTGCATTCTAGAAGTTTCCGTGAAAATATCATGTTTAGTTCCACCATCAGTAATTCTTTGATCAGAATTTTGATCATCAGCATTTTGTTTCTTCTCAGTGATAGCTTTGTTAGGACTCTCTTTAATAACCTCCAACTCACCCTACCAAGTCAAGTTTAGATAAGCACGACTGAGATAAATAATATTAACAAGCAAACTGTATAATAAATTAGAAAGTATTGGAACAGTAGCTAGCACCTGAAAGCACTCATAAATGATACTGTTATTTTTCTTTGAAGTTCTAAGATTTGCATGCAGGGTATTAAGAAGCCATGCCATGAACTCCACAGGATCAGACTGTTGTCCTATTCGAAACCGTTTCTTACTAACTTTCATAACTGCCTGGAGAAATTCATGTGGACTCACCTGAAAATTCCCAAGAAAATGGATAAGAAAATTAAATGAGGAAACACAAGTCGAACATTGGAAAACCATAACTTCATAGAAATAACCAAAGGATCAAACCTGTCCTTTAAAGTTCCGAGCATGCCATATTTTACGCATGAGTTCCCCAAAGCGTTGAACAAGAGGAGACTTACAATGCTGATAGTTTTCAGGGATAAGGAAGAAATTCCTTAAGGGTGTAACTCTCATCAGAGACTGAATTGTTACATTCACAAAATCAGTTTCCTTGATGTTATTCAGACCCACCTGAAGGTTAAAATCAAGCAACATAGTTAACAATGTAAAAGGTCCCAAAATCTGCATCTTATTGCAAAACTAAGTTGTATCCTGAGCTGCAATTCAGCAATCAGAATGCTGAATTGGCAATCAAAGTGGAGGGGAGATGGTTACCATTCCAGGAAGGTAATCAGACCCATCAAGTGCCCTGGACCATTGCCTGTTTTTGTCAATCTGTCCAACTTGATCCCTGGTAAATCTGCATGGATGATGCAAAGTTCCTGAAAGTTAGTAAATTTATGTAATAGAATTGAAAGGAAAGGAAATCAATAGCACTGGAGACAGACGGGAGAAAAGGATAGTGGGGTTTGTAACAAGTCAACCCTCAAAGATCAAGAACACAATAGCTATGAGGAGACTCAAAATATTCAACTTTTATTCATCCATGTCTGCCAAAAGGCTATTCCCTTCAAATATAAACTAGGAAAAAATAAAATTAACCAAGGAAATATCTATTTTCCCAAAAAAGCTCCAACATCAAATAATAACATAAACCCTGAGGCCACAGAAAAAGTATAATGCACCACACACACACTAAGAGCATGAGAGAGAGACCTTGGATTGAGAACATGTCGTATGTCATCAAGTGATGGGTCAATAATCTCATATCCATCAGGAAGACAAAAAACCTTCTCTGTCCTAAGATTGATGTACACATGGTGTCCTGCTTCAAGACTATGAGTATAAGCATGGGATTTCTTCCCTCTTCCTTGGTAATACTTCCCACAAACTAAACACGCATACACATTCAAATTCGACAGAGAAACAGAGCAAAATTTCTCGAAATCAAAATCCAACACCTGCAAAACCCAAAAAAAATGTCATCAAAACCATATTTTAAGCATGCAAACACATAACCATAGATAAACCAAAACCCATATATATCATCCAAATAAATGTCTCCTTCAAATATTTATTTAAACAAACATGAACATGACTACACAAAAAGAAGCCATGTATGTTTTATGGGGGGTAAAAAGCACCTTTTTAATACGTTTATGTAGACAAAGACACACAGAACTACACAAACAAGATCCCAAATATATCAACCCAAAAAATGCATCCTAAGCATATCGATGTACACACACGGACACACAATTACACAAACAATAGGCCACGTATATCAACCAGAAAAATGAATCAGATAACACACTTTTGCCTACAAACTACAAGATAACTACACAAATTATCCAACAAAATGCATCCTTCCACACGTTTAAATACACAAACACACACATAAACAAACAAAACCACAAAAAAAACCACATATATCATCCAAGAAAACACATATTTAACACATTTATGCACAACAACATACATGTAACCTCATGTAAACAAAAATCCATGTTATCTCCAAGATAACACAATTTACTACATATAAACCCGAAAACCACATAAAATATTCACAAACGATGCAATCTTTACCTGTCGATTAACAGTATCCAAATACGGGCAATCTTCACGAGGCTCAAATTGACTCTTCCTCCTTTCCAAACTATCCCCTTGTCCATACACATCCTCTTCCTCCTCCTCATCCTCACCATTCTCCGCCGCAACAACTTGTGTATTACTCCCCTCCACCTCACCACCATTATTTGTTTTCCCCCTTTCGAAGTCCTCGTCTTCATCATCCACATCATTGTAAGGGACAAGTGGGTTTCCAATACCAGAAGCTGAAGACTGCTCATCCACTCTCTGCCTCTTTAAAACACTACCACTTCCTTCACTCCCCATCTCATCTTCTTCCCTCTTGTTTTTCATTATATTTTCTTCCTTCACTGTTATGACACGTTGAAAACAAAAGACAAGCTCAGTTTATGCAGATATAATCAAATCTCAAGCTCTAAAACATCAAAAAATCAAAACTTTAATCGATAAAAATAACATTTCAAGATAAACAACAAGGGGGGTTTCGAGAAAACAACTAACCTTTGATTCAGTGATCTTGAGAAGAACCCCAAATGTTTCCGGTGTCAAGACTACCAAAAGAGCTTAAACTGACTTCAGGAAAAACGACTTGTCGTTTCTTACCTTTTTAGTCCCACTTCTACCCTTGCCTGATTCCTAAATATATGAACAGTGGTAATTAATTTTAAGGATAGCTTTATTTTTACTTGTGTAGAATTAATAAACGAAAAGCTTACGAAAATATATTGGGAGTTTGATAAACTAACCTCTAAATAAATTATTATAATTTTTTATTTATGATAAAGGATATTTTCAAAAAATTTTACACATCAATTAAAACTGATTTTTTTTTCAAAATAATGTTTTTTAAAAAAATCAATGAATATGTTATTGGCTTTTTGAAAAGCCACTATTAATAATATAAATTTTTATATTTAATGATAAACAATATACTATCCAGACTAGATTGAGTTTTAACTAAGATTAAATCTTTTTTTAAAATTAAAAAATAAATTATAAAAATAACCAAATGATACATCAGAACAGTTTTTTTCCAAGAGTCGTTATTTTGCATCATTGATAAGATCTATGCACACAAAATTCACACTATATCTCACCTGTAAATAAGTGACCGTTAAAAAGGGCATTTTTCGCATAATTTGGGTATTTTCTATTCATTGTAATTTGGTTTTTCATATATATTATTTCAATATATTATAGTTATCAGACACTATTTAGATCATCATGGCTCATGCATGTTTTAAAAGTAGGAGATAAAATTATTATTATTATTATTATTATTATTATAAGATTCATCACGTGAAAAAAAAAAAAAAAAACCTTTAGAATTTACCTCTGCCAAAACGTTAACAAAAACTAAAAAAACTTAAGGTGCGTCACGTCCTATCCTTTATTCTTAATTTTTTAATTGTATTTTTTACAATCTAATTATATAGAATTAAGTTTAAAATTAAAACATGGATGAAAACTTAAGGTCGGCCACTGTCCATATAAACGGTGAGCCTCTTTTTCCTTGTTTTTAATTTTCAATTTTTTTAATTGTAAACATATGTTTTTATTCTTTTTACATTATATTTTTAATGTATTTTTTAGAGTATTTGAGCTCATTAAAAGTAATTTTATCAGTTTAGCATGCTTAATAGACTTAATGAAATAATTGTTAAAATATTTTATATTTTAAATCTTGGTTTTTCTATAGATTTTTAACCAAGTTGGAGTGATAAAATAGAAACATAGGCTTGATAAAAGTTAAAGTACATATATCCAAATTTCTAGAAAGGTATTATAAGCAAAAATTTAATCTCATTTGAAACTCCAATTGAACATGTAAAATCGAGTAAGAATCCTACTCGCAGCAATATTATTTGCTTTCATACTAGATAGTTATTCAAGCATATCTTGAGCTTGAAATGTCATAATTAGATGATTTTAAAATCCAAATTCATCTACACATCCAATGTTACAACTTTTATGAAGGGTTTCAGGTTAAATAAAATTATTTTCAATATGAAAATTCTAATATAAGTTGGATGGTGGGTTTTGTCTCTTGATCTGATAGGAAACTAACATGATAGAAGTCCTGCTGTATAAAAGAAATATGATGGGATCAAATAAATATTTTCTACAGCATCTAACCTCCTAATTTTTATTCTTGATATCTTATCATGAAGGTTGCCTCTTAGAATTAAAAAAGAGGAGATCAACGTGACAATAAAGAGGAAAAAATATTCTTTACAACTGAAATTTTCAGAGAGTTCATCTTTACTACTGGAATTTTCAGAAACCATGAGCAACAAATTCTCAATTTCGGTTCAAAGGGAACATACTTCATCTCCATTATCAAGTTGTAAAAAGTAATGTTATCATTATAATTATTTCATATTCAAGTACTTATTTTTTCTTCTTTCAGAACTATGTTATTGATTTTTGTTCATGATAATTGAATTGTTTTGAGATGGCATGTATACTTTCTAATTTTTTTCAATCCGTAATTGTAGTTAGGGACTAAAGTTAGAAGCAAAAGAGTTAATTTGATTCCTGCAACTCTCATTTTAATTTATCAAGGAAGAATAAGCTAATTTAAATTGTCAAGCTTTTAAACAATTGCTTAGTATAAATTTGACAGGCTTTGCTCCTAAGGCTATTATCTAATAAATTAAATTTGCTTTTCAATTTTAAATTCATTTAATGGTAAAAAACTGATTAGAAAGTTTTGTCTAATTAATTTACTCATAATCTTCTCGATTCCCCTTAACTTTAAGGGATATCAAATTTATGTGTTTGAGTGAAAATGATATTTATTTTACTTAAATGACCTACAGATTTATAAAAATGGATGTCTAGACCATTGAATTGAGTGGTAGCCAAATTATAACCAAGGCATAGCAAGTCATGCATTGTCTGTTTCTTTTTTTTAATAAAAGGTGGATGATATGATCAGGCATGAGCGCTTAAGTGACTTGGCATGTCAGGGCCTTAAAAGAAAGCTCATGCGCGAGGGTTTAGGTCAAGAACATGTTTTTTAGCCATATTTATCCTTCTTTTTTATAATTAAAACAAATAAAATATTGTTGAATGTATTAAAGCTCATAACACCAGTTATGATTTTGACTAGTTAACCCAAATTAACAGGAATTGACTCAATACATCATTGCCTTTTAAACCAACACTTCTAGTCTCTTTTTATGTCAATTTTTTATTCTTTGATATTTTTTTATCCATTAAATCAACTAGATGAGATGAAAATAACTACTACATGATTTACTCGGACGTGCCAAGGACACATATATGATTTCCAGAACACCTCTTCTAATGGCTCCTGCCAATAAAACATGATGTATAACCTCTCATATGTTTCACTGTACAAGTAAACGACCGTACGTATATAGAATTTATTTACAAGTGAGATTTCAAGCCCGGATCGTCTTGCGCAATGAATATATATAATCCTATAATCCAACCAGAATAGAGGAAATTATAATTAAGTATATATGTGCAGAATGCTCCACGAACAATTCTATCAAGTCCTTCATCATCTAATGGAACCGTGTCATTTGTCATTTAGATGAAAATGATTGGTTGCAACATGTCCAAGCTAGCTTCTGGTTACAATTTCAAACTCGATTCTGAAATTAAGTTTGAGCTAGAGTCGTAGAAAAGTGATGACACCATGCTAGGAAATGTCATGGATGAAAAAAGAGAAAAATTTCTGAATTGAGTTCTGAGTTCTAATTTGTTGCCATTATCCTACATTAAATCAACATTATTTTTATTAGTTATTTTCTAATAACCTTGATTTTTTTATTGAAAGAAAATAAAAAAAAATATATTAATAAAAAGAGTATATCAAAATATCTAGGGATCACTGAAAATCGGTTGAGGAAGAGCAAATATGCAAAATTAAAAAATTTAATAGCGTGTTTTTAATTGATAAAGGTCATGTTGGCAAAGAAAACTAAAAATTAGTTATAACAAGGAATCTAAGCATGAGTATCCATAGCTGGGAACCCAACAACATGTTGTTATCTGTGTTTTGACAGGGAGGGAGGGAGTTGCTATACATGTAATAAAAAAAAAACTGTAGATCAGGCTAACCCATAAGGGATAAACCAAGTCCAAACTTTTAGAGAAATTCCTTTAAAACATAATCGTTCTCTCTCTCTCTCTCTCTCTCTCTCTCTCTCTCTCTCTCTAGATATATGTATATATCAAGCTCATAGCTTTTGTTCTCTTCATCGCAAACATTGTTAACTTTGTATTTGACAAAACCAAAGATAAAATCAGCGAAGACAAAAGGAAAGGATGGCATGATTTTTTGAAACCTTTTCCAGCACCTCCTAATGTTAAAACGAAGTGTCTTGAGCTGCTTTGAATAGATAATCACAGCATGCATGTACCCAAAAAGGCGACGTACTGGGCATAGCCCGAGCACGAAAGTCACAAAGCACGAGATTTATTACTATTAATAGAAAGAAAAAAAAGACATGGAGGCTAAAAGGACCTGAGATACTCCTAATGTCGTATATATCAACCATAATCTAATCGTGCTCTGAATGGAATTTTAAAACTAATGACAGGAGGATTTGTGATGGTGGGACTTCTTAATTTTTAATTAACTTACTTTATCACATGTTAACATCATCACAACTAAATTGGGTAAAATTAAGGCTAATTAATGACATGAATTTGGATTAAAAAAGGAACGTCATATCAAACAATTACCAACTTTTTCAGGCAAAGAAATCCGCTTTAAACAGTTATACAATATTTTCTACTGCTTCCAGGAACAATTGTCGAAGAAAATCTTATGGCTGCTTGAAAAGTGTGGTGATGGCTAATTGGGTACTGGGATTTTGGTAAAAGTTAGGCTTGGACACGTCATGCATGCCGTTGTTCATACACCCACCAACTGAGCAGACTCCTCCTTTCAGCTTAAAAAGAAGACTATTCTTGTAGTTTACGCCTTATAAATAGAGGCTAAAGTGAAGCCAAATGATGACATCTGCTTGTTTTATTGCTTGGGATGAATGAGGGAGGTTGGGGGTCACGGGGAGTACTATTGAAAATTACTAAAAAGTTAGGTGGGTATATTCTTTGAATAATTTAGATTCTTCTATAAATATATAAAAATATATATATGCAATTTATTCTTATATATAAAAAAATAAAAACTTGCTCTTGTATAATTAGATATATTCTCGAACTAGGTTAAATCTTGTAATCTTTATTGTTTTCTCGTTAAATCTTGTAATCTTTATTGTTTTCTCTTATTTACAATATTCATCATTAATTATTATAAATTTCACAATAAATATCCCAATCATAACCAAGACACTAACTTGTAAATTTCAATTATATTCTCGTGAAGTTGAAGTTCATGGAATATTAACATCTTACACGATGGAAATAATACTTTCAATTAAAATAAACATTGCACCAGTAAAGTATTGGACCATGTAATTAAATAGTGCCTTTACTGGTATTTGCATTTTTCCCCCATCTTTTTTCTGCCACTGATGTTATAAAAAAAAACAATATTATCATACTTCTAACCTATGACTTTTGAATATGAAAGATATAATGCTTCATGTGTTAGTTTAATGTCCCCTATAACTAATTAATTGGTTATATATGACATTATTATTTTCATATAATATATATTTATTATTAATAAAAGCTTAATTTATCTTTAATATTCTAATAATATTAGATTAATGAATCTAAAATTTTATTATGAATCTAGAGTAAAGATAGAATCTATGAGACAAAAATGATTTACAAAGAAAATTGTATAGTTGTTATAGCTATGATATTCTTATTGCATCAAAATAATATTACTAAATTATTTATGGTCAATGCTCTTTTAAATATTACTATATTAAATTGGGTCGTTTGAGTTTTGTCAAGGATTATGAGTTAAGTGTTGACTTGGTCTTATAATCATTACCCAAAACTTTTCGCATTTCATTATGAACTATCACATGAACAAGTTGAATAGTATATTAACATAATTGTTTAATATGTTTAAGACTACTGAAAGGGCTCTTAAAAAGGAAAAATATCAAGTTCTTCTAGTTAAGTCTTTTATAATGTCTAAAAAAAAGGATAAAAAAAATAAGGGTGTTGTCTCTAAAGCAAAGAAATCTATTAGAAGCATCAAGAAAGACAATGACACTTGTCATCATTGTGGCAAGAAAGGAAATTGGAGGAGGAATTGCAATGAATACTTTGCAACCGTAAAGATAAAAAAGCTTAATGAAGCTTGTACTTTAAGTATGTTTGTAATCGAAAACTATCTTACTACTTTGCATTGTAATTTCATGTAAAAATTAAAGAAAAATAGAAGATTAGTTAAAGGCAAAGTGAACCTACAACTCAGTAATGAAACAAAAGTTGTTGCATTAGCTATAAGAACTAGTTATTTTATTTTGCCTAATGAAAAGATACTAAAACTTTATAACTGTTATTTTGTTTTAGTATTTTAAGACATTGTTTTCATTTTATTTACTATTAAATGAATTTATTTATTATTGAGAACAAATATTGTTCTTTTATAATAATAATATTCTTATGGATCCGGTAATTATACAAAATGTTTATATATACTTGAATTTAATATGTCCAAGTTTAAAATAAACAACAATAAAATTGAAATATAGATTGTAACAAGTATTAAGAAACTTTGATTGGATCGAGATGGTTAACATTTAACCAAATGTTTCAAGGATTATCTAAGAGAATGAGATTTTCTATACCTCTTTGAACACTACATTCAAATGAAATATATTCTTAATGCTAAAACATTAGGTGTTTAGTGTGAACATTAAGAAACACAAAATCTCTATAAATTTGGTAGGACATGTCATGCATCAATAAGATAAGGACCTTTCATAAAAGTTGTGAATGACATGTTGATCATAATTGATGAGCATACCTATTACTTGGAAGTAATATATGATATTTATTCCAAGAAATGACTTTAAGCTATAGACTTTATGTACTAATCAAGTTTAGAACTTGGTTGATCCACTTGAAGGGATAAAACCCAATGGATCTAAGTAGGTCTTTAAGAGAAAAACTAATATGAAAGTTAATATACAATGCAAGCTTTAAGAAATAGAAATATCTAAATTTGATAGTATAATCATCATATTTGATTTCATAATAAAATATGGATAAACCTTGTGTTTGTATAAGGTTAGTAAGAGTAATGTCATTTTCTTAATATTATATGTAGATGACATATTGTTATTAAGAAACAACGTATCTTTACTTTAATTAGTAAATTTTTTATTGTCCAAGAATTTCTCCATAAAAAAATTGAGAGAAGAATTTATATATATATATATATATATATATATATATATATATATATATATTAGATATAGAGATTTATTGAGATGGATTTATAAGGTTGCTTATATTATCTCAATGTATGCATATAGACTAGCTAGATGATAAAATAACTTAGCATAAAAAAATTTAATATTGAATTCTTCTCTATTTTGCATGAAATACCTACCACCAAAGACATATGTTCTAAGACACATATCAATAGAGATATAATGGAAATGGTATCCTATATTTGGCTATAGGATCCATCAATGAAAAAGATAAACTAGAAGTTCAAAATTATTTGAATTAAAATTTTTTTAATGAAATGTTAAACAAATAGCAAATTCCATTAAATATATGTTTTATTCTAAATGGTATTTCTCTGAGTTGAAAGAGTTTTAAACAAGAGAGCATAATTGATTCTACAACTGAATAAGAGTACACATTCATATTTCAAGAAACAAAGAAGTTGTTTGGATTAAAAAGTTTATCAATGACTAGATTAGTTCCTAAAATTATTGATCTAGTTGCCCTATATTGCGATAATAATGGAACCATTACATAAGCAAAAGAACCAAGATCTCGTCAATAATCCAAACAAGTACTTAAGAAATTCCATTTGATTTTATAAATCAATAAAATTAAAGATGTAAAGATAGAGTAAGTATCCACTAAAAAAAATCCAGAAGATTCTTTTATTAATTCATTATCTATGCAGAAGCATTAATGCTGTATAGAGCAATATAATATTAGATACATGGATGATTAATTTTAGTGCAAGTAGAAGTTTATTAATTTAATATGTCATGTAGTCAATCAGTTGGTGACATGTGACATTATTATTTTCATGTAAATATATATTTATTATTAATAAAGGTTTAATTTATCTTTAATAATTATATAATATTAGATTAATGAATCTAATATTTGATTTATGAATCCAGATTTTTGATAAATTTCATAGGACAAAAATATTTTGTAAAGAAAATTATAAAGTTGTTATAAATATGAGATTCCTATTGTATTAAAGCATTGTTCCTAAAATATTCATGGTTGATGCTCTCTTAAATACTAGATATTTATTATAGCTGTAGAGACTAATACATATTATGTTTTTTTTATTTATGAAAGAAAACTATTGTTCTCATAAGCTGGGATATAAGAAATACCTAGAACTAAACTAATATGTAGGTCTTTGTCATAAAACATGTACACTTCACTAACCCGTATGAGAATTCAATATCGAGAGATTACCTATGTCTATAGAAAGGTTCACATGATAACTGTGTAAATGATCCTTAGACTTGAGATCATTAAGTTATCTTATATAAAGAATATTATGTTTTGATCATGTTACATGCTATCTTAATCGAGATAACGAAGCAGCAGATATTGGGTACAACATGAACTATATGAAGATACTTAAGTGATCAAGAGATGATTCATCACCCTAAGTGAATTAAGGAAAATGTTCGATCTATTCTCAAATAGTATTATTAAGAAATCCTTGGCTAAAGTGGAATGAAATTTGAAAAGAGTTTCAAATCTTATTCAAATGATCGATGGCTATTATGTAGGTGTGTTTGAGATTGTGGTAATGGTAGCGGTTGAAAGTGTTTTTTGCTTAGAAATGCATCAAAATGAAGTTTTTTTTTTATTTTTTAAACATTATTTTTAACATCAGCACATCAAAATAATCTGAAAATATAAAAAACAAAATTCATTTTAAGCAAAAAAGAAAAAGTTTTAAAATTTGAGGGAACGCGGTTTGCACCGCATTCCCAAACACACCCGTACAAAACAAACATGATTTAATATGACACATATAATACATACTTTAATGTTAAATCAGAACATTATTAATGAAATGATATTAATTACACTGCAAAACTAATTATTAAAAGGTTAAATCAAACCACCAATGATTTTTTTAATATTTAGATGATCATGACACGTTTTTAGACGATACACTTGATCTTCAAATATAAATTAATCAATGGTTGAATTAAAAATAAATTAAACTATTTAATTTATTTAATTATATTTAATTAGAATTAGAATTTATATTTAGGTCAATATATTTGGAACCTAATTGGCCGCACACATTAAGAACCATCAGTTAGAAATTAAACTGAGATGATTTAATTAAGTATGACTTAATTAAAATATATTTTAGAAATTAAGGACTAGAATATAATTAATACGGTGATTATATTTCTAGACCTAGAAAAATCAAGGACTTGATTGAGGTAATTTCTTAAATTGTTCTTAATTAATATATGGATATTATCCGATGAAAAAATTGATATTTTGCTAATTTATAAGATTTTTTAAATTTTCTTATAAATAGTAAGTTATGCCTTTTATTTTTTTAGTGGTTGTCTGTTAGATAAAAAACTATTTAAGTTACAGAATAAAATACTAACATTCTAAGCATAGCAATCCATTTCTCGTAAATATGAATTTAGGAGATTTCTCAACCATAGTTCTTGTGGATTACCGTTGGAGATCAGACAATTAAATAACTTGTGGTTTGCGACAACCCAACCTTTAAAGAATTGTTTAAACAAAAAAAATCATATTTTTAGGTAATAAATCCTTAAATAATTATAGATTTATCTAATGAGATCCTAAGAACTTCTAAAAAATTTTTTTTTATTGTTTTCGCTGCATGTATGATATTCAGAACCCCAACATCATGTCCAATATGTAGTTCGCCTATTTGTACACCCATGTCTCTATTACAAAGGTGATAAAAATATATTTAGCTTGAATTCAATACATTAAATTGATATATGTTTAGTATTTTTTATGGTTTTGATATATTGATATTAGAAATAAAAAATCTATTACCTAAAAAATTTAAAAGAATCTAAAATAAATTATTTTAATTTATTTTCAAGTAAAATATATAATTTACTTCATGCATAATAATACCGAATGCACAAGATGTTAAAAACAATGACAAAAGGTTGTCATAATTACCATTTTGAAGACAATATTAGATATTGTTATTTTATCGCTCATATAGCATCCCTCTCATTTATTCAAAAAATAGATGATTGCATTGTATGTGCTTTTGGATTCCCTACGCTGTTGAGTTACTTTTGTTTGTTTGTTTGGTATTTTGATAATTATTATCTTGTAAAGTATTTTTGTTTTGGATATTTATATAAATAATATATTTTTTATTTTTTAAAATCAGCCTATCAAAACAATCAATAAATATAAAAAAATTATAAATAAAAAACTTAATTTTTTTAAAAACAATGTTTTGATCATAATAACAAACATGTATAAACGCGTACAAGGATTCCTTGTCAAAATGAACAGTGCCTACAAAGTTATTGCCAATTACCCCTAGAAGATATCCTTAATTAAAGAAAGAAAGATGGTTAAAAAAAAGTTCTGAGAGATGTTTGATTTTGATTTCTTACTTATATGTTCAAATACATTCGCTATTTATAGCCTAACTAGAATTGTAATCAAAGAAATTGCAACACTAATAAAACAAAAACTCTAATCTAATATAAGCTAGCTAGTTGCATCAGATTCATAACTCAAAGTCAAAAAAATCATCATCTTGTCAGCTTCTATTTCTAACTTTATGTTAGACTGATCTACTGTAACTTGAAAACCCTCGATCGGTTCTCATTATAGATGCAGAACAAAAGCATTATAAATTTATAAAAGAGTTTGAACAAGAACAGAACTAGAAGGTCGCTAAAGATTTTGGCTTCCTTCAACTGTAGACGATACAACGAATAAAGAAAGGAAAATGATCGACGGGCTAAAAATACAGTGAAGTGACTGAAAGCATATAAAGTGAAATAACCATGTCCTCCTAAGCAACTCGATACATTAGGATTGGTGTGGCGGCATGATGCAACCAGTCCCAGCAGCAAGCTAATTTTATTGAATAGATCAAGAACCAACGAGCTCGTTGACAAATCAAAATAGAAAATCTGGACCGGAAGACATGAAGCTTATATGCTTCGACTGAAAGAAGCATAGGTAAGGATTCCAGGGTCTTGTTCAAACTTTACCATGTCTTCCTCGGACAGTCCAATCCATGCTTCTATTCCCTCACCGTCTTTTGTATCCAAGAAAATGGCAACCCTGTTAAGCTTCAAGGCAGGACTTAACCACAGAGGTTTGCCCCACCCAAAATCAGTTTCATAAAATGGAAACTTGCACCAACTACTGAAACCGAACACCGTCACATTCGAACCCTTTCTAGCTTCTTCCCCGGCTCTTTTGAGGAAGTTAAAGTACCCGCCACCAGCATGAAACTTCCTGATAAAGTCATCATTCATCATCCTTATTGACTCATGAAGTTTTCCCGCTAAACCATCATAGCTCAACTCATTACTTTCACTCTCTGGCCATTTTGCTATTGTCACTTGGAAAATGTTTCCAATTGATTGTTTCGGCACTGGTGGTTTCAGTCTCCTCCGCAGATCGACAGCAATGGTTGCAGCATTTATCTGCCTAGCTTCATTTTCTCTGGTTACGGTCATCATGGCCGTCAAAATAAGAGTTGAAACAGCTATGAAACGAGACGGACGATCCAAAGATGGTCCATTGCCTACTTCATCTCTTAGAGCAGCTACCTTGGAACCATCAAACAAGAACCTTTTCATCACGATTTCACTTGACACATCCTCTTCTACGAAGCTGTGCAAAGAGAAGCTTGATAAATCTTGTGGAGGAAAGAGTGTCGTGCAGTCGAAAACCACCTCGTCGATAACGTTATTGCGATCACGAGAAATTGCAGCCCAGCAATTAACAAAGGTTGCTAGAGTTGACGCATCAGCAACTGCATGCCAAATGCAGATACTAATTGCCACCCCACCGCAATTGAAGTAATTGACTTGAACTGCTAGCGTCACCTGATCAGTGCTGAGCTTCGATGACTTTCCATATGGGCTACATGGTAGTAGCTGTTGCTGCTGATTTATGTCTGCTTGCTCAAGTACCATGGATATGTCACCAGCTACTCGAGCTTCAATGAACTCAGCGCCATCATCATTGCAGTCAACTGAAAAATCATCCTTTATTCGTCCAGCAAAAGGGTAGAAGTGAGTTAATGTTTGTGAGAAAGACTCTTTCAGATGATCAGAGTTCTTGCAGAGATTCTCACTGGCCGGTGAGTAAAAGAGGATGATGGGGATGTAAATAGGAGGAGCTAACTGATCAAGGACAGAAAGCTTATAGGTTCTGAGGTGCTGCGGAGTGGAAGAAGAAGGTTTCAGGATTTCTTTAGAAATAATCTGAACTTCCATTTTCTACTTTCTCGTGTTTGATTGTATGCAAGAGAACCTACCAACAATAGAGTTTTATATAGGAGCCAGAGAAATTAGCACTATAGAGCATGATCTAATTCTGAAAACTACTGATCATAGCCATTGAAAAGTGCTACGATGCCAGCTCCACTACAAGTCGGAAACGAAATACCGTGAATCAAGATTCCATCAATAACATCAACCACGTCTAAAACAGTGACTCCACTTGCCAACTCTGGACGCGTTTGTTGACTAAACATTCATACGTCAATCAATCATCTCTACTGTTTAAACAGATCTCATGTATCACAGGGAATTGTTTTTTAGAGTATTTTTTTAAAATATATATTAAAATAATATTTTTTATTTTTTAAAAAAATATTTTTAAAATCAATACAATACAAAAATTAAATTTTTTTATTTTTAATTTTCCACACCATCCATTTAAAATACAATGCAATATCAAACATTAGCTAATTGATATTATATCAACGGCTAATTAATATTATCTCAACGCAATCACCACCATCATCGATTGAATTTTTCATTTCCAGACAAACAGTCGCCAGCGACTTCTGCCGATTTTTCCCACGGCATCATTCTAATGCCGTGCGGATTCTGGCATTGTGTACTGTTTGGTTACATCAACGGAAACAATAAGGCAGTATTTTCTTTTTTGCTTTTCAAACCTGTTTTTGAAAAATCTTATTTTTTATTTTAAATTAATTTTTTTAATATTTTAGATTATTTTAATGTTCTGATATTAAAATATTTTAAAAATAAAAAATATGTTATAAAATAATCTCTATATACAATCTCAAACAAATTATAAAAAAACAAAATAAAATATTAAATAAAAGATTTAGGTGACCAGAATGGGATAAATAAAATATTAAAAGATCTATTTTACACTTTATATATATTACGGTTAAACTTGGGATATTTATAATAATAAATAAAAACTATTATTTTTACTTATTAATTTCTTTTTAGTAACTTTAAATGATAATTTCTCAACCCAGCAAACATGTTAAGAGAATAATTTGTAATCATTTAAGAAAGATAATTCATGGCTAAAAAAAATAGTATAATCAAATTATTATTTAATCAATCACTAAATTATTCTTTCAAGTATAATTAATAATAAAATAAGTAATTAAACCAATTATATATCAAATCAAATTTGTGCACCTACACAAAATTAAAATCTAACATGGTTAAAAATGCAAGAAAATAATTTCATTACAAATACACTTTTTTTTTTTTTGTTATCATTCAATCCACACCTCTTCATCATTCAATCCAATTTCTTTTAGAACATGAAAATTTTTCATTTCAATATATTATGTATGTTTTAATTATAATATTAATTTCTCAATAATGATATTATTTTCTTTCATAATGTTGAAAAACCAACTCATTCAGTAAAATAAAAATCTTACTTTTTTAATTTAAAACACTCTCTTGGTAATTACCTTTTTTCAATTCATTAAAAAATAATTTACTCTAATTCACTCAATCTTAATTAGCATAAACTATTAAATTATATAAAATAATTTATTGTTTATTTTAATCCATTGATTTTTTTCATATTAATTTGATAAAATAAAAAATTCAAACTTTTAATAATGTTATATTATTAAAAAAAATGGATATATATACACGTGATAAAACATATTTGAAAGTTGATAAAATAAAAAATATATAGACTTGGAAGCAAGCCCAATCACTACAAAGCTTGGAATCAAGAAGCCCAGATACCTAGGCTAAAAATAAAATAACAAAAGCTTCATTTGTTATTATCTTCTCTAATCTTTACTCATCGATTTCTACACATATTTTGTCGGATTCAGATTAGCACTTTCTCTGTCCTCTATATCTCTCTTTTTACATAAACATGAAATTAGCAAAATGTATTCTTATTCCTCGTACTTCCTTCTCTTCTATACTGAGGAACTAACCGTACACTGTCTAAATGCCACTGCAGATTCACAATCGCTTGCATTGCTAGGATCCGAATATATATTCAGAAGCTGCATGGCTTTGATCACAATGCAACGACGAGTGTCTTGAATCACATCCATCATTCTTTTCTACCTTTAGTAACTCTTTTTCAATGACAGTCCAGACAATTGCTGTTGTGTTCCCTCCCACCATGATTAAAGGCTCCTAGTCCCCCAGACAATGTCCTTAGAAAGATGAGCCAATTACCCCCACAAGCCATCCATTTCAACATAGTACGTAGTTCTAAAACTAAACTGAGAGTCAACAAAAGATGCAAAACAGAACCGTTGCAAAAGAATTGCAACGAAGAGAACATGACAGAAAAAGGCAGTTAAAGCAGAAAACTTTGTCCAACTTTGAAAGCAAAGCAAAAGGAGAAGAATGCTGCGTTTAGCTAATGTCACACGACTGGCTGAAGGGACAAGTACAAAAGAGACAAGAATGTGGCTGATTAGAAAAATGAAGATGGAGACATATAATAAAACTGTTTCTGGGATGGTTTTGAAGTGAATTCCTATCCTTAAAAAAAGTAAAAGTATAGAGCACATGTCCTCTCTGTCTTCATCTCTTCTGTAGAATAATGATCCGAGAGAAACAAAGGAAGTGCTCAATTTAAGCTAATGGTGGATTTATTAACCAACTATTATGAAAATGAACATCTAGCTGAAAATTTGTAAACCCTCTCTTCATTGTTCAAATGACCAGTCTCAAATTGGAGTCATAAATAAGACAATAAAAAGAAGATATGTTAAACATCAAAAGCATATTCCAACTTGTAAAACAATTATATGGAAGCTGCAACTTGAAGGTAAAAAGAAACTCTTAGTTTTGAGTTGGCAGCCAATCTTTACGGATGTCGAAGGTGTAGTTGATCTCCAAGTAGCGCTTGTTATCGTCATCGACAAACTGGAGACAGAGAAAGAAGAAAGCAATGGAAATCAGTAGCAGCTTGTGCAAACCAGAAATTCTATGGATATAATAATTTATCGGTAAAACTTAATGTCTAAACGTTGGATGACACACAAATTAAAATTTTCACTTGTATAGTTTATGGCACACATTACTCCAGAACTAGTTGATTGGAACATTACCCTGCATGTCAATTTGAAGCAGATTACCGTTTGGGAACGCGGTTTCAACCGTGTTATCTCAAATTTAAAAAAATTTATTTGTTAAAATTTAATTTTTTATATTTTCAGATTGTTTAGATGTGCTGATCTCAAAAATAATTTTTAAAAAATAAAAAACATTATTTGAGTACATTTATAAACAACAAGCAATTTTAACTGCAATTGTTATTACAATCCTAATCAGGGTTAAGTTACCCCTTGGATGCTCTGAAACAATAACTAAAGTGATGAGACTTTAAATGGCAATGGATTCAATGCTAGCATATTTGAAATTATTTCAAAATTTTGCCTTTTTTTCTAAATCATGCTCTTGAATGTAGGTGCCCCACATGTACTGTCACATGAATCAGCAGAACAGATGAAAAAGACTGAACATGATGTGCATGGTCCATGTGAAAATGCCTTCTAATCTACGGAGCCCGTAACATTTCAAATTTAACAGGTATATCATTGAGAAAAGGTGCTAGGTTGAACATATTTTGAACCCACATATCTGTTGCATGAAAATATCGAATATCGAATATCGAAGGGCTAAAAAACAAGGAAAACTGGTAGAACTTACTTTGGTTTTAGCAGCATATGATCCTCTAGCAAAAATACCAGATGGAGTAGTTTCTTCGGGCATTTCATGAGTGTAAGGTTCTGCCTGAGGACTAAAGGTTCCGATCATCTCCTTCGAGCTATCAACTGTGACGAAAAATCACCACGAGCGAAACTCATTATTACACATAAAAAAAGAATGCCAGATAGGGAGAGCTTGTAAGAGACTGACGGAGAGACTGTTACCCTTGACACCAGTTTTCCAAACTGTGTTACTATATTTGAGGCCGGAAACAATGTTGTTCTTAACCTCAAAAGTGAATTGCAGGCTATAGCGGCTACCTTCTTTTAAGGTGAACCAAGAACCTTTAGGCTTGCCATTCTCAGGAACTGAAAGAACAATATCAGGTCTACCAGGGGATTTGATTTCGAGGCTCAGGATTTTAACTTCAGGTTCTAGAGTCTCTACATAGTTAAAAAAAAACCCATTAAGATAATGTCAGAGATCTGAACAAATTAACTTGATCTGCCATTAATTGATTAGATTGCTTCCAAGAATCCAAGAGGTAACGGAGGAAATTTAATCCAAAATTCAACTATTTACAGGTTCAACCAATGAAACAGTAAACTAGAATAAATGGAGATGATGACACACCATAGTAACACATGAAATCAAACACAATTGCTATAAAATTTGGGAAAAAGAAAGTCTAATTTGACAATTATACTTGTGTTTAACCAAAATCAAAACCGCTAATTAACAAAAATGTTACCAGTAATTGCCAAGGAAAACTAAACTATACTAGAAACTAACAAATTTTGAAAATTTCTAAGTTAATTGATCTCATTACCTCCAACAGCCTCAATATCCACAGCCCCAAGAAGCTGTTCCTTCCACCTCCTCAAGCTTTCATCATCCTACATTCTCAAACCCCAGAAAACAGATAAAAGAAATGGGCATAAATAAAGCAAAAATCGAATTGTAATCAATGACAAGAAACAAGAATGAGAAAAGACAAAGAAAGACAAACCTTATCTTTCTCAAGTTGTTCTTTAAGTGTGTATTGAGGACCAAGCTCAATCTTCCTTTCATGAGATTCATCATCATCCTCTTCTTCTTGATCAGTTGCATAAAGAGAACTCTCACTCATCTTTCTACTAATCCCGCCACTTTTAGGTTCATCAACATTATGTTCTTCATTTGGAGGTGTTTTCGTTGTTGCTTTTGTCTCTGAAACTTCATCTTTGTTTTTCTCATCAAAACCCATGCTTTTAGTATTTGAATCCACACCAACCTCCAAAGACATCAACAGCCCATCAACAGTAACAAAAAGAACTAGATGGAACAGGCACTTGTGTATCTATCTCTCCGTCTGTGTCTCCCTCAGGGAACAAAAAACAAAACAGAAAGCCCCAAAAAGCAAAGGAACACAAAAAAGAAGCCAAAAACCGGAAACCAACAAAAGAAAGAGGTCAAAGAATCTTAGAAAGCTAAACACGAGACAAAATCCAAAAAAAAAAAAACCACAAACCACAACCCTTCAAGCAACAAAAAGACACACTAGCAAAACCAAGAAAGAGAGATAGAGGAGAAGAGGGGCACGAGTTTAATTCTTGGAAAGTTCAAACAAAGGAAAAGGAAACAGTCATGTGGTGATCCTAAAATTGTGTTTAACTAAGCAACAATGGCAAAGAAAAAAGAGAGGTGGCAAGATCGTGAAGGTCACTCATGCACTAGGAGGATCCACGAAGACCATGATTCAAGGAGATGGGTGCTTTAAAATTAGTGCATGATTTTGATTACAAAAAAAAAAAAAATACATACAGAGAGAGACAGAGACAGAGATGTCAGAGTAAGACAGCCTAGGATTGGATGGATGATGGATACCCTTTGACTCTCTGTAATGGAAACCATGATTGAGACATGAAAAAAAGCTGCTTAGGATTCTGATTGTTATTATTGGTCTAACCTGCTGTTTTTATCAGTCTTGACTTTGGATAAGCTCTCAGCTTTTAGTACTTTTGATCTTGGGTTTCTTAGATGTACACATTCTTGTCCTTGTCAATGGTGAAACGTTTGTATGTAAGAATGTAAAATTCATATTTATCAAACCCGACCTCGCTTTTAGGGTTGATGTTTACTCTAGAATGAGTTAAGTTTTAATTAAAATTTGTGATAATTGAATTAATTAAATTAATTTTATGATTTTTTTTAAATTTATTTAAAATAATGTTATTTTAGTATTAAAAAGTAAAATTGACAAATTCATAATTTAAATTTTACCAGATTAGATCTCAAGATAAGACCAATACATACTATAAAACCCAATTAATATAATTTATAGAAAAATAATCAATGATTGGTGAGTTTTTAATTCAACTATGTTGGGTTGATAAGCAAATATTAATATAGAAAAACTCATCAATAATACATTTTTATAATATATATATATATATATATATATATATATATATATATATATATATCATGCATAAAATTGATATTATTAAATTTAGCCTTAGATCAAAATTTTCAAAAAAAAAAACTAGGTAAAAATTAATTTAATTAAAACTGATTTGACTTTTTTAAAAAAAATCATGACAAATCATTTTATTTTATTTTTATTTTGAAACGTTTTAATTAACCCCAGTGAATCTTAGTTAGCTTGCCTAACCTTCTATTCAAGTGGAGTTTAATAACTTTGACCATTGTCCTTGGTAGGTAGCAAGGAGAATCCCTGCATTGTATTGTTCCTCTTTATTTAGTCTCTGTCCCCAACTCATAATTCAAGCCGCTGAAGGAATTCTACAAGAACCTTTGTGTAAGATTTACATGATCATTATTTAATGTAATGAATTATGATGCTCTTAGAGGTTCATAATTTCAAAATCAAGGAAAATAACAGGATAAAGGTAGTTTCACAGCAGGGTTTGTCAACAAATGCATGCACCTAAGTTCAAAACTTTTTACCAACTTCATGAAATCCTTGTTGAACTGTTTGCTTGACCTTATCCCTTGTGTTGATGAAATCATGAAACAAAGAACTTGTTTTCAAACTGATTTTTACCACACTCTAGCTCCTCCAATACTCCAGTGGTTGATAGAGATGAGCTTGAATCATTATGTGATGTCAGCAGGTTGGCAGAGATATCTGCCCTAGGTCAACTATGGCACAACAGCAACACAGCTCGGATGGTGGCAAAATTTGCCATTTACCTAACCTAGACCTCAGCTCCAAGTAAATTCATCATTGCTTCCTTCAGTAGTAAAACCACAGTACCCATACTTGTAGCAGTCATCTCTGGCTGCATTTAAGGGGAACCGTTGGTCAGCAGACTGGACACGAGTAATTCACCTTCGAAATCCCCTCTTCAATCCCAATATTATATGGTTACTCAGTAAATCCAGACAAGAAAGCAGATATAACTAAATTGGGAAAATGGAAAATTATGCAGTGCAAATGAAGAGAATCTAAATGGCTCTTGCTCTGCCTTGTGGCTTGTTGGATCCTTCTCTGCAAACTAAGTCAATCCAATTTGTATAATATAAATTTGAAATGAATCAAAACAGGTCTCCTCAATTCTAAAAAAGAATGGATTCTCTAGAGATCATAAATGATGCATATTATAGAAAAGTAGATTTGAATGTTACTGACGAAATATAGAGCGAGTCTCTTTCCATTTCATGTTCAAATACTCCTTAATCTTTGATGTTCCACGGAGAAGATGAAGACTAGTTTCAAGTACAAAATGCCCCAAAAAGAGGGAAGCACGTCTCCAAACCCTCGTGGGTGGATATTTAAACACTATACAGCCAGGCTTGGTAATCTTCACCATTCAAAAATGCATTCTCAAGAATCTGCAATTCGATTGCCCAATACAAGTATAGATGCCACACCAGCAACTAGTGGAGGGATGAAGTAACTGTTAAACCTTAGACACAACTTATCAATCGCTTCCCCATTTTCTCTTGACACTCTCTTTAGCTGAGACTTCAACATAAACACCATTCTTTAATGCACTTGGAAAATCAGAAGGGCCATCCACAGATGCGTTTCTCAAGATTTTTGATGATATCAAAGTTAACCCGTTTCTTGTCCCTCGCAAAGCATATAGCAAAGGATTGAAGATGACAGCAAGGATCAAGTCACCTTTTGCACTACGAGATACTGTACTGTACATGTAAAATAACATCTTAAGAAAAAGGGAGAGAGCAATTAATCACACACAACAACATTGGAAAAACTCAAGAATTGAATAGGGAAAACCTTACCATGGCAATAATACCCAGGACAGCAAGACTAGTTTGCTGTGCTTCTGGCCAAAAGTTGTCACCGCTGGCGCTGGACCAGCCAAATCGTCCACCCCATCAAAACCAACCTCCCCCACCAGAATCCCCCCCTCCACCTGCTTCCTCCCTCCTCTTAATTTCCTTGTTCCATTTCTCAAATTCATCTTTCTTTCCACCAAGAGCACTTTCTAAAGCTTTTTTAGCTCGTTCATGCAGCCACGAATAAGACAAAGCTAATTTATACCTACAAATACATTTAACGCTCAACATTGCTTCAAAATTCTTTACAATAACTATAGCTTAATCAGTAAACAGAATATTCTAAACTTCTAAGATAAACTAGATCCCATTTAAATAAACAACCAGCTAACCTTCATTCATTCCAACTCAATAAAAATACTGCAATTAACAAGCACACTACCTTGTAACCCCCATCCTCCCCAATTAAGCAGACAGCAATTCTCTTGGAAGCTCAAAAACCAACTTAAACCACCTTATCACGTTCCACATCCACCATTCAAAACCACAACTTTCAATCACCCCAAAATCCAAACATGGGTTTTGATTTCCAAAACAAAAAACCTCAAAGCTTCAATCTTTCTCACTGTCTGATCAAACTTTCCTTCATTTACATCCAAACAAACAAAACCCAGTAACAACTTTCTCAAAAAGTGATAAAATAAAGCATCAAGGAGCAAACTTTTTTTATTACCTCCCTGCCACTGCCTGAGACGAGACAAGAAAACTTGCCATTACAGCGGAGTTCTTGCTGCAAAGTGGCCCATCTTATCTTTCCATCTTGCTTGTGGGTCTGGTTGTAGAATAGCGTACCATTTGATTCGGGTCGGGTTGAGGAATGTGGAGGGTTTATGCTGAGAACCTGTGCCATGATGGTGGTGTGTTACCCCTCTGCTGACAGCTTGAGAGACAATTAGGTGATGGGGTTGGAGTCTCACATGGGCTTGGTTTCTTAGGGTTTAAAATTGGTAAGCCCGTTAGTAATTTGTGGCCTTTCTATTGTTGGGCTTCTTTTTAGTAAAGAAAGTAGTTGGAGGTTAAAATCTAACTTTAAGCTTTAAGCAATAAGGGAAACAAATTAAGCGAGTTGAATCTAATTAATAAAAATAATATTGTTTTATTTAAAAAAAAAAGTTAAACTGGTATTGTTTTTTTAAAAGAATTTTTTTGAAAAAAATTAAATCATATTTTAACTAGATCATAAATTGACCCGACGACGGATCAACAAGTTCAATTAAAAGTTAATTTATTTTATATTTAATATGGGTAAAGAATGATGACATACTAAATTTAATAACTTTACTTTAAGGGGGTCAAGAAGTTTATTTTTCATGTGGTCTCAAGTTCGAGTCCTGTGGTTATTAATATTATAGCCATTGAAGATTTACATGGTCGTTAATTTCAGGGTCCGTGAGATTAATCAAGGTACATGTAAGTTTACCCAAGCGTCTATATTAATAAAAAAAAACCTTTAAGTCTTAACTCAATGTTTTTTTTTTTAACTTTCTAATAATTTTCACATATGAAGAATAAATTGCATCTCTATAACAGGTTTTTAGTATATCATTCATTTCCAAGTGTGGTTTAAAACATATTTCACAAAACTTTTTTTTTTTAAATTTAAACTCTAGTTGATAATGTAGATAACAAATCACTTAGCATCAAAGTCAATACTGTAAAATCAAAAGTTATGAATTAAATAAATTAATTACCAACATGTTTCTCTTTTGTTTTATTTTTTAAAATCAAAGCAGAGATCTTTTTATCTCTCAAATGGCATAATATATTTTACTTTTGAAACCATGTGTTCACATGGCATTTTTCAAGTTAGAAGGAAGATCCATGGAATATATGGACCAGAAACAGGCTTTGCGCAAAATCTAGCCAACATAAAGGGATAAAAGATAATAGAGTCTACATCGATACATGCCCTTTGTTTTCTTTTTATTCCTTTTGTGCTTGTCTTGTTTGCAAAAAATAAAAATAAAAATAAAAAATTCAGGCCCCATAAAAAGAACTCAAGTCCTCCCCTTGTCCAGTTATGTAACTAATATCCAAGCCTTTTCATCCCATCCTGACAACTTACACAGTTTTGACGTTAAATAATTGCTTATATTATAGTCACAAAGATATGATCGTGACACAAACTTAGTAATTTAGAAAAATTTATTAAACTTTATCGATTCAAAACAACTTTATTTTAACATGTATATTTTTTTTAAAATAATTAAAATGATATCACTTGTTGTTTTTTAAATCAATCAATAAATTAAAAAAGTTGACTCATAAAATACAAACCGAGTTAAATTTAATAACATTGATTTTTTTGATGTAACAACATGTTTTTTTTTAATTGTGGATCATTTGCAAATTGCAATATATCTATGAGGCCAACTTTATTTTAAAATGATATCGCTTGTTTTTTTTTAAATCAATTAATAAATTAAAAAAGTTGACCCATAAAAAACAAACCGAGTCAAATTTAATAACATTGATTTTTTTTTGATGAATGATCATGTTTTGTTTTTTTTTGTTTTAATAATGGATCATTTGCAAATTGCAATATATCTACGAGGCCAATGACAGAGCACATAGATTAATAAGGTTATTTCCAAAGTCTAATTATTTATCTTTCCTTAAAAAACAAAAGGGATGTTGCTGCAAGAGAAGGTGTTCCGTTCCAATAGCAAGCTATCTTGGATCCATAAAGCTCTAATTTGTTACTCTTCGGTCTTTACCACCATTCTTATGTTGTTGACCAACCCTACTCAATTCCTGTCAAACCATCCATTTTCCCAATCACAAACCCAATTCCAATGACCAATATACCCTCGCTTGTTTTTTTTAAAATTTTTTAACACATGATCTTTATTATTAATCGTAATAACTAATTTTGTGACCATGTATCTATTTCTATTCATATTTTATTTGATTTTTTTTTAAAATTAAACTAAATTTTAATTTGGTCAATCGGAGGAGGATTAAAATTCAATTCTATTCGTATGGCGGAAACGAGTTTAATAATACTGCTTGTATCAATAAATAACTTTTTTTTAAAAAAAAATAAAAAAATAAAATAAAAACTTAAACCCACTTTATCTTGTCATTTCCCCCTTTTCAATTTAATTATATCTTTATCCACTCTCTCAAGTCTTATCTTTTCCTTTTTAAATTCCAAGATAAAATAAAATCCCACTTGCAAATCCACCCGATTTACCTCCTCACCCCTGCCTCCCCTCCCCTACAACGCCCAATCTGCAAGCCCAAAACCGTCATCCCGCATACCCAAAATGACAGACTAGAGCTCCAAGAAAGAGAAGACTTCTTCAAATACCCATTATACCATCTCAAACACGCCTCTCACCGGGGCAAACCGTCATTTCCAGTTTGAAAACCGAGAGGTCATTTCCGTCCCTTTGAAAATTATAAAGAGAGAGATAGAGAGAAAGTAGACAGAGAAAGAGACAGAGAAGTTTTCTGGAGAGAGAAAGAGAGAGGTTTCTAGAGAGAAAGAGAGAGTTACCGTTTGTGTCCGTTTTTTCCGTTAAAAGTATTTGTGAAGAGAGAGAAGAGAGGCAAGCCATGGTGACGGACCAGGAGATAGCGAAAGGAGTAGAGACGGTGCTGCGCCAAGCAGACCCAAGCGCCGTTACTTCATTAAACGGTGTCGTACAGCAACTTGAAGCTAAATTAGGGTTAGATTTGTCACACAAAGCTGCTTTTATTCGTGACCAAATTGACCTTCTCCTCCGTTCCCACCCTATCACTACCACCGCCAGTGCTACCGCCCCCGCCTCCGTGACCACCACCGGGAATCCGCCACCACAACATCAAGCTTTTCAGTTCCAACAAGGGCAAGCTCTTAACTTAACCCCTAAAGACCATTTTGCCCTCCAATTTCAACAACAATTTCACCCTTCCCATTTTGCCATTCACCCTCACCACCAGCACCAGCACCAGCACCATCCTCAACAACACCACCAGCACCAGGTTTTTTCTCAGGACCTTAACTTTAGGCAGCCACAAGCGGTGGTGACTCCCCCAGCTCCGCCACCTCAGCTGCAAGCACAGCAGCAGCATAGGCAGACACAGCATGTGCAAAATGCTGGGGTTGTTACTAATGAAGTGGCAAAAGAGAGGTAAACGTTGAGGGCTTTTTGTCTTTTTGTCGTTTTTAGGTTTTTTTCATGGCTCAATTTGAGGTTTTGAGGGTTTATTTGTTCTATTTTACTCGTTGCAAATTTAGCTTTTTTTTTTTTTTTAAAAAAAAATTTATGTGTTTTTTTTTTAATTCGAGGGTAAATTATAGAAGTAAGTGATTAGTTTATAGGGTTTATAACTTCCATCTGTTTTTGGTTAGTAAGATTTATTATAAAGTTTGAGTCTTTGTAGTTACTAAAAAGACAAGAGTTAAAAATATTTTAACTGTCACTTTTCTTGGTTAAATAGTGACCCAATTGGAGGTTTATTTTAAATTTGTTGCCGGGTAGAAAAATCCATTATTTGGGCATTTGTTAGCTTATGGTTAGTGTGCAAGTCTCTATTTCTGGGTATTTTTAGCTGATGATTAGTGTGCAAGTTCCGGCCGTTGTTGATTTTGTTTGATCGGAGCTTGAAGCTGTTTTGAAATGCAAAATCATGCAGCCGTTTATAGTATGTGGTTGAACTTGAGATTGAACTTGTGTTCGTATTTTACTATTTTGCAGCAGTGCTCCAGTTGGATCCAAAAGAAGAGGTGGACCTGGTGGGTTAAACAAAGTATGTGGTGTTTCACCTGAACTTCAGGCCATTGTTGGTGAGCCAGCGCTGCCAAGGACTGAGGTATATGCTGTTGGTCAGGCGCATTTCTTAGTTTGGCTGGGTAGCTTTGCTGTTCATGGAGTAATTCTTTGTTGTTTCTAAGAATGGTGGTTTGTGTTTGTGCAGATTGTGAAGCAATTGTGGCAATACATAAGGAAAAACAACCTCCAGGATCCAAGTAACAAGAGGAAGATAATTTGCGATGATGCTTTACGTGTGGTTTTTGAGACAGACTGCACTGACATGTTTAAGATGAATAAGTTACTGGCTAAACATATAATCCCGCTTCAACCATCAAGTATGTTCTATGATAATTACAGTAAGCATGTTGTTGTTGGTGTTGTTGTTCTGCAGTGACTTTGAGATGGTTAAAATTTTCTTCTTGTTAATGTTTGTTCAGAGGAATCCAGTCAAGCTAAGCGAGCAAAGGTGGATGTTGAGACCCCAACTGAAAATACTGAACCTGGTGCATCACTTGTGGGAATATCTGAAAGACTTGCTGAGTTTTTGGGGACTACTGAGAGGGAAATGACCCAAACAGAAGCATCCAGACGTGTTTGGGAGTACATAAAGCTAAAACAGTTGGAGGTGGGTAATGAGTGTAGATATCCATCTCTTTCCCCATGCACTTTCCATATTAGCTCGTTAATTAATTTTCTAGAATGAAACTTTTGTTTTGGATAAATCTCTTTTATTATATACTGTTTTTTCCCAATAAACCTTAATTTTTATTTTAGGTAAGTTAGCTGGAATTTAAAAGTTCCATGGTTTTCATGTGTCTTTAGGATCCGTTAAATTCAATGGCGATACAATGTGATACAAAGCTTCGTGATCTTCTTGGATGTGAAAGCATATCTGCAGTGGGGGTAGGAGAGGTGTTAGCACGGCATCATTTATTCAAACGGTCATGATGTTCCGTGATGATGACTGGTTAGTATGATCCACAATCTTTAGTATTGTCGTGTCTCCTGTTTTTGTGTTTTAGGTGGTGATTTGATTACCCTGCTGCTTATTTATAAATCTTCACCCGAGTAGTTTAGCTTTAGAAGTTCTGTTGTTGCTGAATCCCCCTTGCTGTCATCCTTTGGGTTTAAAACCTTTTTGGTGTGCCTGCTATCTTTTCTGTTCTTCATATGTTGATTAATTTACTTGCTGTCTGATGCATACCAAACAGGTAATCAGACTAGTTTTTTTCTTGTTACATGCAGGTGCATGGAACAATGACCATCTGCTCACTTCTGATAGTAGAACAGATAGCGAAGAAGCTTATTTTGTTTTTCCGATCGTTTATTTTTTGTTGTGTCCTTTGTGAATTAACGTGGTTAGATGAAATGGTGATTACTCGACTCTGATCAGAATGAAAATGTAACAACCGTCACTGACTCTGGATGTAGCAGGTTTTCGTGCTAATTTTATTGTCAGTTTGACTTCCCGATGCCTAACCCTCGTAGTAGAATGAAGGAAACCGCAGTGGAATTGTAAAATCCTGTTAACTTGAAAAAGACCAATATGTGTATCCTGTTATATAGCCTGTTGTTTTCTACTGCAAGTAGCATCGTTTCCTCTTTTGTTTGTGATCTGCATGGAATTACTTCCATGGAGGCAGGTGCAGGTTATGTAAGCTCTGTTGCACTACTGAATGGTGGAAATCATGTAGCTATTTATTTGTTCTCATCACCATAAAATTTATCCAGCTTTGGATACCCCCCAGAATCTTGATTTTGATCAACACAATGGAGATCATACGAGCATCATGGGACAAACTTCTGATACTGGATAATGAGCAGTCTAATTTGGTGAAGTTGATGAGTTAAAATTAAGAACTGAATGCCTGTGAAAGTCCAGACCATTGTTATTAGAGCTGGCCCGCCAGGCCATGTTGATGTGAGACTTGAGCTGGGCTAGGTATAAAAAAACTAGGTAGGGATTGATTTGGTTGAGGGTTACAATCATTTATTTTTCAATAATTGATATTGTTTTAATTGATTCATCTCACATGATTAAAGCCTTGATCTAGGTTATGGACTGATCAGGCTTAATAACTTTGGTCCATTAACATGAAAATAAAGACCAGAACAAGGTAGGTTTCAGGGTCAAGAGAATTTAAGTTAAGATACTTAGATAAATTGACAAAATAGAGGTATCTTGAACAGCATATTGTGTTTTCTGCTGATTTCTCAGGTTTTCAATTCTGTAAGCCCATAATAAGAGAATGCCATCTAGTTTGGACTCGAAAGTGACCAGAAGGAGGGCACTGGGCAGTGACTACAAGTAATTAGAGCCACCAAACAACGTATAAAAATTCAAGAAGCGCACTAGGACTTGAATAGTTTTGTTGTAAATGAACCTTGGCTATTGCAATGTATACCAGATTCAGAGCAAGCTGTCAGCTAGCTACATACTGTGTTAAGCAATGATAGCAGAACCTCATGGAAAGTTACAGAAACTGAACGATAGTATTTGAAATCTTTCCTTCCAAATGTCTGTTCATATATGTGTAGTCAAAGTAATCAATCCTAAATTCTACAATGCAAGTAGTTGAACCTCTAGCAACTAATCCAAGATCCTGAAAATAAGTTTCTTGTGTGTTCTACAGAGATATCCAGATATGCATGTTAAGCAATAAAGAAAAAAATTTAGATAAAGATTGAATAGGTGAAAATCTAACGAGTCAGACTGCCGAGTCTGGTGATGTTTCATATAACTCGAAATAACAAAGATTGAACAGTATCTTAGTCAGGTGAATTCAAGATTTCTGCAGAAAAATCAGTGCTATCAATGCTCGCACGATGTTGTTCATTAGTATAACATTTGCAATCCATCATCCAATCCAGATATGTAAACGTGAGGGGTGCACAGAAAAGTATATCAGAACCAGTCTAATATCGCAATAATATTTCGCACCACACGCTCAGTATTAGTAATATCAAGATCAAGCAAGCTGTGATATAATGCAAGCAAGAGTTTGAACTAGTTAGTCTTTACATTTTGGAAAGAATTATAGCTAAGGTTTTTTAATATGTTCAAGCATGATAAGGTGATGGAGATCTCAAAAGACAGAAGGCGGGACTACTGTATTCATATTGCCCCCACCAAACCCCGGCCGGGGAAAACAAAAACATGAAAAAGAAACACTAACTGAAAATGTTCTGTAACCCTTGTTTCTTCCCAGCTTCAAAGCTTCACATTCATTTGGTTTTGCCTACAGTTTGAGCTTGAATCCTGATGAAAGGAAGTCATCCCTGAAAAGTACAAAGCCACAACAGGGTAGGCTCAAATCTCTAATGAAAATGCTAATGATTGGATTATCCATGATACAATATATTGCATTAGTAATTACATCACCAGTTATTCTAGTAACCTCAGATACTAAAGTTCAACTGAAAAATGCAAACATTTAGCAATTCAATCATCAATCCCAAGACTCCAAGAAAAACAAGATCAAGCAATACCTCTTCTTCTTCATTCTTCTTTTGCTCTTTCGTCGGCTGCTGACTGTTAACAACTCTGTCATTACCATCAGGAGGAACAAGGGAATTCAAACATAAAATTGCTTCCAAGCGCTCTTTCTTCCTTCCTTGAATCACAACATCCACAACCCTTCTAGTTTCCATGCCATACCAAACAAGTCTTTTCTCATCCAATTCTAACAAAACTTCTCTACCTCTCCTAGAGTAACCCAACGGCCTTACTGAATCATAAGACAACACATTTCTCGAAATAGAGAACACCTTACTCCAAGACTCCTTAACCCCATATTCTTTCATAATCCAAACGTCAGCACTCCAATCTCTAAATTTAGCAAACACACAAAAAAAACTGCCCAACACACCAAGATCAATGTCAATCACAATATTACCCCCATAATCAGGTTGTGGCACCTCTCTAAACTCATCCAATCCAAGATCAAAGCCAACAATTCTATCCCTCCAACTACCAAACCACTTAGCAATCCAATGCAATGATCCATGAACGTAAACACCCATTTTATCATTCGTAAACAGCATAGCATAAGGGATCTTAATAACCCAACACAAATCTTTCTTTGCACTATAAATTGTCATTTCTGATTCTTTGAAACTAGTAAAACCTATTCCAAGAAACTTGGCAATACTCACAACCTTATAGTCATTAGAAACTGCGTCGTAACCAAACCCATATCCGCTTCCCCAAACCCAATGCTCATCTGGTGCCGAACTAACAGAAAGTTCAAATCTATGTCGAACAAGAGAGTACAGTATCCCTTTATGTTCTCGCGTTGATTGATTAAGTATAACAACGTCACCATCATCATTGCTTAAACACACCAAACCATTACAAGAACCCATTAAACGAACATCTTGCCATCCTATTGAAATAAATGGCTGGTCTTGCAACTTTAATAGGTCACCAGGAGAAAGATCGTCGAAGTTTATGGGATTAAGGCCTCCTTCTCCAAGAATAAGAAGGGTGTCGTTAGTGTTGGTTTTGATTGACAGGCTCATATGGGTGTTGATAAAACCACTGCTGTCTATTAAAGAACGCCATTCTTTTGACACGCTCCTGAAGCATAGGAGAGTCTTGATGTCAAGAATGGAGAGGATTCTAGTTATGATATCAAATGGGATATGGCTGGACATTGATTTGGGTTTGATTTTGAGAATTCTTTAATGGTAATCGTAACTGACACAAGGAGTTTGATGAAAGGTCGGACTGAAAAAATGGCAAAACGCAAAAGCTCACCGGGAATTCTTGCTGCTAATGGTATTTTTGATAAGAAGACAGAGCAAGTTCATAAGAGTACATGACCTTTCTGCATGGGACTTGCCAGGCTTGTACCCAATAACGAGAGAAGCTAACTTGACCCCAAAGAAAGAAGAGTTAATGACCTAGTCCATGTAGTTTAAAACAACTAATTAGCTAGTCCTTGTGGTTTTGAAAACTCTTATACTTTAAATTTCATTTATAACTTAGTCCTTGCCTAAAGTTTATGTGTTTTTTTTTTTATATACTTTTTTTGTTTCCTTTTTTTCAAAAATAAAACATAAAAAAGAAAGGTAGGTAATATGGAGGGAAGATTTAACTAGGAAAGAAGGAATTTTTGAAATGTTTTTATAGCTGGATTAAAGATGGTAAACACTGATTAAAAGATTGTTTAATTAATTTTCATATTACACTGACAAAATAATTAGTATTAATAGATTTATATAGTTTAAGTCATAGTTATAAAATCTAGACTGAAAGATTGACCCGAGACCTATTTGAATTGGAGACTTGATTTGATTCAGATTGAAAAAAGAAGAAGAAAATAATGACTTCATCTCATCTGATAAAAAATCTGATACGACTCAGGATCTTGAAAGAGATGCCCAACTCCAATCCTTCACGCGATGTCTGTTAATCAATCAGCATTCAGCATCTCCTATAGTCTGAGAGACGCAAAATATCACATTTCGAGCAAGAAGATTCTTGATTCATCCCCTTGCATCAACTTACATGATAGTGGCAATTCAAAGGGGTTATGTACCAATTTTCCAGTGGGTATGTGCTGTAAATCATAGGAAAATTATTGTAATTACGGACAATTAGACAATGCCAATAATCAAATACTAATAATTATTGTAAATGGATTAAAGGCATAAAATACTTTGAGCAACAACAAATATGGTGATGTTTATCAAATAACGCAAAATTATTGTTTGAAAAAAGAGGGAAAACTCAAGAAAAGGAAGATTGATAGGTTCGGAAAGTTCTGAAAGGTGTTTGTTATTTTATTATTTAATTGATTGAATGTTTAAGACATTTTGGCTATTTTTATAGCTTTACTTCAAACTCCGGACTCAACTCTGGAACCTGGCTGAGTTGCTGACTTTAGGAGTGATTCTGTCGCATAGAATGTCTCTTATTTCTAGACTTCTCTTCTCCTCTTCCTTTCAGGGTTGTTTCTTTATCTTCCAGTCCAATTTTTGCTGAGAAAAATCCCTCTGCTTGCTGACTTACAAGCTTTGAATTGGATACTTCAAAATAGATTTTGAAGTTAGATTTACATTTATGAGGTCTAATATGCCTGTCGGCATGTTGTGAAATCCATGTGAAGACCAAATTCCGATGACATGGTGAAGAAGACGACTTTGAATGACGTGTCATCCCATGAGTGACGCTTTGTTCATCTCTCTTTCCGCATAACCTGGGCTGTATAGTGGCCCAGGAGTACTTAGGTCTGATTTGGTGCAAGCTAGAATAATAACTGAGCACTTACGGATTGGATTGAGCTTTTATATGAATAAGTAAACAAATTTAAATATCAGTACTCAGGTCTGGTTGGTCTCGTAGGGTTACTGGGGCACAAGGAAAAACAGTGTCAAAATCAACTCAATAAAGATAACCACCATCTCCTCCCTTCTTCTTGGATAAAAAGGGTTTCGTTCATGTGGGTTTTGACAAAATCATATTTGTCTTTATTAAAGAACGCCATTGTTTTGGCTCGTATCTGAGTCGGATTTGAGAAGTTTGTGGCAATAAGAATTGGTACCGGTATTAAGAGATCATTTGGGAGTTGTAAGAGGTGTCTAAAAACTCTAAGGAAGCTGAGGTGCGAGCAGTTATAAAAGTTTTTGAATTGTGTTCTTCAAGGGATGATTTTAATGAAAAATCTTTTAGTGGAATCCGACCTAGCTTCCATGGTAAATTGGATGACTAAACCTTGTTCTAGATTTTGAAAATTCCATGATTTATCCATTAAAGCCTCTCGGGTTTCTTCTGTTTTGGGTAATGTTTTCTTCTGTCACACCCTTCAAGAAGCAAATTTCATGGTCGATTCCCTTGCAAAACCAGGGGTGAATAGAATGGAGGAGTTTATGGCCTGGAAAACAGTTACCGATAATAGAGACAAGTTTTCCCATGCTGGATTTATTTTTCGTAGCACTGGGATTTAATTTCTTTTTTTTTTCTTTGATTTCCAATTATGAACTATGCCTAAAAGGCAAGTCGGGTTTGGAATAGGCTACCTCGTTTTTTTGTGCTTAAATTAGTGAAAAACATTTTAAATAATCAGCTGATACAGAAATTTGGTTAAATTATAATTTTAAAAATAAAATTTATTAATATATTTAATATATATATATATATATATAATGCTGTTCAAATATATTTGACTAGTGATATATATAGTTGTTTAATATTTTTTTTGTTTTTGTTTTGAAGGACAATTAATTAAGTTATTTAACTGTAAAGAATAAAATAACCAATTTATTTCTGATCTATTTAATAATGATTAATTAATGTATCATAAAAAACTATATTATCTTTACAAAAAATAATTGATTTTATTTGCAAAATAATCATTACAGTATCGTTGCTATATTGAATATATAAACCATGCCTTTTAGTGTTCCTTACTAGATTTAATACCTGCGCTTCACAGCAGGGAATCTTTGGAGACGTTGATATCTTCAATTGATGTGGAAAAGAGTAGAAGTTCACAAGAGTAAAAGTGATTTTTGCTAGATATGACCTCCTCTAGGGTCTGAAGTCAGTCTTTTATTGTTCACAACAAAGCTTTTTCAAGTTTATTTCATAAATCAGTCATGAATTTAAACAACTCCAAAAATAATTAGGTTTTTAACCAACATTTAATGAATTTTAAGGATGAACATGCGCACTATTTAAAGCTGAATTAATTTATTTTTTATAAATTTATATATAAAGCAATATATACCATTAAGTAAATGGTGACCGAATAAAAAGAAAGATTATAAAAAGTAACTAAGAAAAAGGAGAAAAAAACAAAAGACCAAACATTAGTCCTGTTAAAGATACATTAAAGATTTTAAAAAGATGAGATCTGTGTAACTAAAATCTTTAACCAGAAAGTCAGATGCTGAAAGGTAGAATATTGACTTAAATTAGGTGGCACAAACAATCACCACCGTAATCCTAAGAAGATTATTATTTCACCACCTTACCACCCGGTGGAACTGCTTCTTTCTTTAAGCAACACCAGGTCCGTCCTAAAGCCTTGATGGCAACTGGGGTAGGTATGATCAACTTTGCCTTTATACGTACGCAGGTCCATATCCTCCTCCGCCAATTTTATTTGATGGTGAGAATTTGTCATTGGCTTCTTCAATAGTACTGTATATCGCACACCATTTTGTTCCAAAGCATTCAAATTAAGCACAATTCTTCTCCTTTATCTCTCGCTCGGCTTTCGGCTAAGCTTATTGCCCTTTTATGCTTCCATCTCTGCTTGTTCAGCTGCTTTAATGGTAACTTTGCACTTAGCCTTCTCCAACCCTGTATTGGCAAGAGCTGCCTCTCCTGCGAGCTTGGCTACCTTAAATTTATGAACCTCGTCAATCTTCTATCGATTGAGTTCAGTAGAGCCTGGATCAAGAACATTCAGCATCCAAATATTTGAACCAATTTAAAAAACATGTCATTTGTTAATGGTTCATTAAGTTATGGTGTCTCATATCATTCTCATTATAATCTATCAATTAAGTTCCTTCCTGACATTCAACAGCCAACTGAGTCCATGTTCAAATGCAAGATTGAGTTCAATGACAACTAACTTCTTTCAATTTTTTTTTTTTGAAGATTTCAAGTAAGCAATGAACAAGGAGTTCGAGATAATGGATATTAGTCTCATATTCTACTATTAGATTGACATCAAATAAGGAGAATATAAAATCTTTATGAATCAAGAAAAGTTTTCAAAGGAGGTTATCAAGCGAAGTTCAGGATGGATGATTGTGTAAAAGTAAATATTTTAGTTGAGTGTGGAATAAAGATGTTAAAGAATAATGAGGGAGAGAAGATAAACTTTACAACATTCAAATGCCTAGTTAGGAGTTTGAGATATTTAACATGCACTTGTTCGAATATTCTTTTTGTAGTGGGACTTGTAAGTAGGTTTATAAAGACACCTATTACTTATGACACACTTTAAAGCTTTGAAGCAAATTCTTCGGTATATCAAAGGTATTGTTGATTTTAGCTTATTCTATGATTTTTCTAATACCTTTAAACTTGTGGGTTATATTGATAGTGATTGAGCTGGAGATATGAATGATAGAAAGAACACTACAAGTTTTGTTTTCTACATGGGAGATATAACATTCACACGAAGTTTAAAGAAGCAATCTATAGTCATTTTGTCAACATGTAAAGCTGAATATATAGCTACTATATCATATGTTTGTCATTCCATATAACTAAGGAGATTATTGAAGGAATTGCGAATGCTACAAGAGAAGCCTGCTGAAATTTATGTGGACAACTCATCAACTATTGCATTAACAAAGAATCCAATATTTCATGATAGAAGTAAGCATATTGACATAAGATTTTATTATTTAAAAGATTGCATTGCAAATAAGAAAGTTGAAGTCAAGTATGTGAGGACTCAAGACCAAGTCGCGAATATTTTCACAAAACTACTCAAATATGACGTGTTTGCCAAAATAAGAGACATATTGAGATTTATAAGGAAATCAAGTTTAAGAGGAGATGTTGAAAGTAAACCAGATTTCAGTTTTTTTAAAGAATAGAGAAACCGGTTGATTGAATGAATTAAATAAATTGGTTGAACGGTTAAGTCGGCAAGATGCTTTTCTTATTCAGAATAGTTTTTTCAAAGATTTTATTATTTAAAAGATTGCATTGCAAATAAGGAAGTTGAAGTCAAATATGTGAGGACTCAAGACCAAGTTGCGAATATTTTCACAAAACTACTCAAATATGACATGTTTGCCAAAATAAGAGACATATTGAGAGTTATAAGAAAATTAAATTTAAAAGAAGATGTTGAAAGAAAACCAGATTTCAGTTTTTTTAAAGAATAGAGAAACCAATTGACTGAATGAATTAAATAAATTGGTTGAATGGTTAAGTCGGCAAGATACTTTTCTTATTCAGAATAGTTTTTTCTATTGTAAATTTAATTTTTTTATAATCTAAGATTTTATGTCTATATATATAGGCTTGTAATACGAGGTATTATTAATTAATATAGAGAGTGAAATCAAAGAGAGAAACACTTCAATAAAGTTAACCTTCCTTTTATTTTTATTCTTCTTCTTTAGTTTTGGTCCTCGACGGTCCATCCGCGACCTGATGTTAATTGATACAGTCATAAAATAAAAAGAAAGGAAAAAAATCAGTTTTGTTTGTAGGTTTGGGCAACAACTCGCTAGAAGTCATGAGAAATTGAAATTGAAATACTTTGTAAATACACAGTAAAAGCTATCACATGTTTCATTGTTTTTAAGAGAACAATTAGCTTTTTTTTTTTTAATTTTAATTTAATTTAATATAAATATATATCCATCCTCTCCTGTCAAGCAACAACGTTATCTAAAATTTATAGCTGAGGTAAGAAGGTAACCAAAAGAGTCTAAACCAAAAGAGTGACAGGAAAAGCAACTTAGTAGCCCTTAATTAAAATGCTTTTACTTTTGGGCTGACCCCATATGCCATGAAGCTTTTTTCTTTATTAAAACAATAAAGAAATAAAAGAGGAATAACGTTACACTCCAAGCTTGCTCATCTCCATTCATTCTTTTGGTTACCTCAGCTATAAATTTTAGATGACGTTGTTGCTTGACAGGACAGGAAGGGATTAATCTGTGCTCATGAGAATCATAAACTGAAAGCCTTATATTCCATTTCTCATTTTAATTTTTAATGATGATTCTTATATACAGAGTAGTTAAAAAGTATCTTCACGTTTTAGCTTGTGCAGAGAGCAAAGTGTTTTATTCTTTCCTGAGAATAACCTTTGATTTCATGATAATAAGTAAAGTGCAGAGACCAATTCCCATTCAAGTTGGTAGCGCAACAATAAATTAGCTTGTGCAGAGAGCGAGCGGTTTGTGGCACGAGGGACTAGACACACAAAATCCCACCTGAACTGCTCTTTGCATTCAGATACATTTTGGCTGTAAATTAAGGTATGTGTTGCATGCGTCTCCCTTTCGTTTCTTCATTTCTCTCCAAGTCTCTGAACTTAAATTTGAAAGTTGTTTTCTTCCTTATGCAGTATTATATTTGAAAGTCCACTGATGGTAGAAATTAATTGGTCTTGCATGTGCTAGGGACTGTAATATAAAATTATTCTTAAGCGTCATCCACCTAATTTATGAAATAATTCCCTGTAAGGTCTCATGAATTGTTTTACATATAATACTTTAAACTAAAGCATGATCTCGATTATGCAGAACAATTCTTAGTCCTTTCTCACTCCAATCAATTCTTAGTCCTTTCTCTCTCAATATATATATATGGTATTGACTGTATTTATATTTTAATCAATTTGTTGTCGTAGTGACACTTTTTCCGGAACATGAATAAAGGGAGGTCTTATTACATTTGATTTATATGAACTACTACGAAATATGTTGTAAATGCATAAGTTGATTATTAGCTAGAATTTTGTTTAACTGATTAATATATCTTTAAGTAAAGTTCATGTCTGGCTTATAATGAAGGGGAGCAAACATGGATGTGGATGGTTTATCTGTACGTGTTGTCGCATTGTGGAACGACTGGCAGCTTCGCTCAATGATTTTGCTAAGTCTCTGGCTGCAAATTTTCCTCACCATCGCTGGCGGTCGACGAAAGTATACAGCCGGAATCTGGCTTGGGACGCTGGTTTGGCTAGCATATACATCAGCTGACCCGTTGGCAACTCTTTCATTGGGTACAATTACTCGCAATCAAGGGGGTTCCAATTGTACCCCTAAAAAGGAAAGCATCACCCCGGCATTTTGGTCATCGATGCTCCTTGTCCACCTTGGTGGCCCTTACACCTTTACTGCCTATGCAGTAGAGGACAACGAACTGTGGTCGAGGCATGTGCTTCAGCTATTAACGCAACTTTCGATGTCCTTTTATGCATCATTGAGGTCATGGTGGAGCATGGATCCGCTCAGATATTTAGCCATTCCTATCTTTATTGCCGGAATCATGAAATATGGGGAGAGGGTTTTGGTTCTTTGGTTAGCAAGCTCCAACAAGTTTAGAGACTCCGCAAACGAAGAAAGGAAGCTTCTACGAGAGCAATTAGATAACAAAATTCCACGCGATGACTTCGATAACATGGATGCAACAAGGTGCGATAAAGTTTTGGGATTTGATCGCATAAGACCAGAGGCAAAACATCTCCATGAAGCTCATTTCTTATTCCGAATTTTGAAGTTACTATATGGAGATTACCTTGTTACATATCCAACTCATATGAGCAGCTATAATATCTTGAAGAGGAAGTCTGCTGCCAAAGCATTCGAGTTGATAGGAGTGGAGTTGGGTTTCATGTTTGATGTCCTTTTCACCAAGGCGATGACTGGGGTTGGCTGGCGGCCTCGCCTCTTTCTCCGCTCCATCAACTTTCTACTCTCTGTCTCCGCATTACTTGCATTCTGGATAATGCCCAGAAACTCCAAAGCCTATTCCGAAATTGATATCACTATATCATACTTGTTGCTAGGAGGAGCTGTTGTTCTTGATATATACTCAGTCATTTGGATGCTTCTCTCTGATTGGACTATGCTTTGGCTTAGCAAGAAAAGGGAGCCATTGGCGGAGTCTATTTGTCAATTTATTTATTCTTCTCGGTGGCTGTCGTCTCTTATTCATAAAAAAAGGTGGAAAGAATCTATGAACCAACATGCCATACATAAGCATATTGAGCAAAGTGTACCAATGGGAAATCTTATCAGCAAGGGTCACAACTTTCGGAGATGGAAAGAGGATGTGGATTGTTATTTAAAGGAATTGATCTTCGAACGTCTCTTAGATATGCGTTCAAGATACAGTCGCCAAGATGATCAAAGGATGATATTGGCAGAGAGAGGTGATCATGCACTTAGAAGTAACGGATGCTCTGAAAAATTTGGTTGGTCTGTGGTTGATATAGACTTTCATGAAAGCTTCCTATTATGGCACATTGCCACTTGGTTTTGTCACGTAGGCCATACTGAATCTCCTCATGTTAAAGTAAGCAGATCTTTAGCTAGTTACATGTTGTATCTTCGGAGTGATATGCCGTTTATGCTACCTAAAGAGATGGGTGAAGCAAAGTACATGTCAACCAGCGTAGAAGCCACTTTTCAAGTTGAAGAGGGACAAACCGAAGGGTCAGTGCTATCTGATGGTCGCAACCTCGCCAGTGCATTGGACTTGCTGGAGACAGAGGATGGGTGGTCAGATGAAACAAAATGGGAAATGATATCTCAAGTGTGGGTGGAGATGCTAACTTTTGCTGCGATTCATTGTGGATGGAAAGAGCATGCAAAAGCACTTAGTCAAGGAGGAGAGCTACTTACCTTTGTGGCCGTTCTTATGTCTCATCTTGGCATTAGTGAGCAGTGTATCTACAAGTAAATAATTACTTGGTACTTTGCATATGTTATTATTCCTTCTTCTTTTATTTTTCATTTGTTTATTTTGATAATAAGATTTTTACATGTTTGTGATTGATACGTTATTATATGTACAAAGGGTTGAATTCTCGGTTTCTTAAATTATTATGTTTATATATTATTTATATGACAACACGTTAGTTCAAAGATATCCTTTCTCTTAAGACAAAATCCATATATGTTCATATATTATTTATATGATAACACGTTAGTTCAAAGATATCCTTTCTCTTAAGACAAAATTAAAAAAACAGAAGAAGATCGTTAAAATCGTCAATAAGCTCAAGTTTTCCTAAACGTAGTCATGAACTTTTATTTCTTGTAGCATTAGATGGAGATTTTCTCCTTGATTTAGGGGTAAGAGAAAAAAGGATAAAGTTTTACATGAATTATATATTTTCTTGAGAGGATGGGAAGTGATTTGTGCTCATGATGAAGATTTAGCTTGTGACAATCGAAAGCAATTTATTCCAGTGGTCCTTTTATTTTGTAGCAATGATCGTGATGAGAGCAGGTGTTTATAATATCCTTTCATATTGATGATAAGAAGTAAAGTATTTTTACAAATTCATATTCTTGCAGCATCTTTAATATACATGAAGCAGATTTTTGCGGAACCAGAAGTAAAAAATACACAAAATCAACCTGGTTGCACAACCAGTAAATTAGCCCGCCGTATAAAATTGCAGAACTCAGAGGAAATATGTGAATACTGTCTTGTATATTTCATTCCTTTAGTGTGCATGTACAGAGGGTTTAAATAAATGATAATTTAAATAAATGATAATGCTAACTGTTGTCCTACACGTGTATGTATATCTGATAGTTCAAAATTTAAACAGCAGATACAATCTTGTTTGAATTTGAACTTTGAATATTAGATAGCTAAGTTCCTGCAGATTTGGTGGTTGTTGCAGCATGCTCTTGCTCTTTGACTTGTTCTTCTACACGCCGGAACACCTCTTTCCATAATCTTCAGGTACGTTTTGGCTGTAAAGGTACTTAGATTATAATATAAAACTAGCTATTCGTAAGCATTACTGAGCTTATAAAACAATTCTTTAGAATCTTACTTAACTTTGTAAGAGGATCAAGAATGATTTTATATTAAATATTTTAAAGCATGATTTGTGTTGTGTAGAAGAATTCTACGTCAATTCGATACTTTTCTCTTATTGTAAGCTCTTTTCTTTTATACTTTATTATTGCTTTCATTTGTTTATTGTTTAATTGAGATTTTACTTTATTCAACGTGATTCATGTGAATTGCTGCGAAATATGTTGTGAATGAATAATTTGGTATGCTGTCCATGCATTATGTGATTACTACGAGCCTGCTATTCTGTTTAATTCATTAATGTATTTTTAATGCTAGCTGGTGGTAATAGTTAACTAGGAAGGAGGTAGCCACGGATAGAGCTGGCTTATGGCAAGGGTTACTTGGCCAACAACTCAAGTTGTTCCTAATAAATAAAATATATTTATTAATTATACTTTATAAAATAAAAATTGTCACTACTTAACAACTGCTAAATTTCAAGCACAAAATAAAAACTGCTCAAGACCTCATCACTTGTCAGATATATATAAAAATAAAAAAAAAAATTCTTAAATATTTTAAAAGGCTCTATTTATAGTTTTGTCTAAGGCCTCGAAGAGAGAACATTAATTTCTAGTTCAAATCCTATCATTTACATTTTTCAACTCACATATAAATACGTGATTGATTAGAAATTTTAAGTGAAGAGCTTTTCCTTATAGTTTGGTTCTTAGAAGTGGCCACCCATCCATGGATCACATCTAAAAATGTGTCCATGATAAAAATGATAAGAAAAGAAAAGAAAAAAGAATACAGTTCATATCTGATCAGCGTTGAAGGCAAGGAAAGATGAGCGCCTTGAAGTTTTCTGAACGTGTTATCGAATTGTGGAATGAATGGGATTACAAATAAGAATTTCACCATCTTTGTAAGAAAGTAAACCATTACAAGAACCAACTAAAAACCCAGCACATTCTTGTTTTGATGTTGTAACACATGGTTGGTCTTGTAGGGTTATTGGGGACACCAGAATGTCAAAATCAACGGAATAAAGATATAACCACCGCCTCCTTTTTTCTTGGATAAAAAGAGTTTTGTTTGTGCTGGTTTTGACATATTCGTTCATACCTGTCTAATAAAGAACACGCATCTGTAGCGGTGCAGAGTTTTGATGTTTAGTTTGGAGAGGATTTCGGTGATGATCATTTCAATTGGGGTGTAGCTTGCCTTTGTGTTTTGACTTCCGATGACTCCTTAGGCTCACCCATATCCTAAGGAGCTTTTTTCTTGATTAAAAATAAAATAAAATGAGAAATAATGTTATACTCCAAGCTTGCTGATCCCCAGTCACTCTCATGATTGTCTTCTTAAAATAAAGTTATACTCCAATCTATAAATCTTACATGGCACTGTTGCTTGAGAGGAGAGGAGGGAGTTTCTGCTCACGAAAATCATACGCTTTACATAAAGTTTAAGTTTGTGTAAATGAAAGCAATGCATTTCATTTGTCATTTTAATTTTTAATGATGACTCTTATATACATATCTTACAGTCTTGGTTTGTGCAGAGAGCAAAGTGTTTTATTCTTTCTTAAGAATAACATTTGATTTCATGATACAAAGTAAAGAACATTTACTGATTCATAGTATTAATATGCATGAAGCACCAGGGACTAAGCACACAAAATTCAAGTTGGTAGCACAACAGTAAATCACTCAACCTGAACTCCACTTTGCATAATCTTCAGAAACATTTTGGCTGTAAAGGTATGAGTTGCATGTGTCTTCCCTTAATATTTCTCCCCAGGTGTCTTAACTTAAATCTGAAGCTTCTTTTTTCTTCTTTATGCAGTATTATATTTAAAAGTTGATTGTCATAGATATAGTTGAAATAAAATTCATAATAGAAATACATCTTGCATGTGTTAGCTTATATCAAAGAGCGTTGCTTGATTTTTTCCTAACAAGTAGAAAAAAAGGCATTGCTTGGAATCTTAATTATGCTTATTATATATGTTATTAACTGTACTGCATATTTTATTCAATCCGTCGTGATGACACGTGTTTCAAAACAGGAATAAAGGGAGCTCACTTGGCTGCTCAAATACCACTTGTAGGAAGATTAATGCTGAAACTTATTCTGAACAACAATGACAAAGTGCAAAACTGAAGAACAGAAAGAAATTGAGAGAAAAGTATACTTTTTTAGATTTTCTCTTTGAATTTTTCTCTGCTATCATCTATTATCTCCTCCTTATAACTCTAATTACAAGCTTATTTATAGACCTAAAATCCTAGAAATTGAACTGAATAAGAAATTTATTCTAACTAGAAAATTAATTATGCCGACTTAATCTGGAAATCTCTGGGTGCCTCTGATTGCAAGAAATCTTAGTTTAAATTTATTGTCAACACTTCTCGGTGGCTGTCGTTTCTTATTCATAAAAAAAGGTGGAAAGAATCTATGAACCAACATGCCATACATAAGCAAATTGAGCAAAGAATACCAATGGGAAATCTTTTCAGCAAGGGTCACAACTTTCGGAGATGGAAAGAGGATGTGGATTGTGATTTAGAGGAATTGATCTTCAAACGTCTTGTTGTAACCCAATTTTGGATCCACCGTGATTTTCTCAAATGTTATTTTATTTCTATTATTATTTATAAAAATCCCAAAAAAATTAAAAAAAAGAAAAATTCAAAAATATTTTCTCGAGGTCACCGCATCTTTCCAAGGCAGCGACTTCCATAAGCGGTCAATACAGTCAAACCATGTCGGCCAAGTAAAAATGAGTTTTCGGGTCAAAGCCGAGTCCACCGAGTCAATACGGGTCAAAACATGTCCGAGTAAAAAATGAGTTTCAAGCGCTTTGGGGTCAAACCGTCATTTTCGGTCAAGCCCGAGTCCCCCGAGTCAATACGGGTCAAACCATCGCGCCGGGATAAAAAGGTCCAGTCCGCGGTCAAACCGCCATTTTCGGTCAAAGGCCGGGGTCCCCCGGAGTCAATACGGGTTAAACCATGTCGACCGGGATAAAAAATGAGTTTCGAGCCGCGGGTCAAAACCGTCATTTTCGGTCAAAGCCGAGTCCACCGAGTCAATACGGGTCCAACCATATCGACCGGGGTAAAAAATGAGTTCCAGGTCATTTTGGATCAAAACTATTATTTTCGGTCATTAAAATTAATTTTTAGCGGTTGAAACGAGGTTTTTCTAATACTGAATTGAGTTTTTAACTTTACTTATATAAATATATATTATTATACATAATAAAAAATAAAATAAAATAAAATAAAAAAATTTGTCAAAGTTACGCCGAAAGCAAAACGGTAATATGAGGAAATTTGAGATTTGTATGTCCCCTATCATTGGCTATTTATAGCCAATAGCCAGTGACAGTGCGGACGAAAGAAAGGAGGAGAAGGAAGAAAAAAAAAGAAAAAAAAAATTGCAAACACTATTCACGTTTTTTTACTATTTCTTCGTGCAAGTATGATATTGATTTTTATTAAAAACAATATGGAAAATACCAAATATATACCAACACATCTCAGCCCTTGAATATTCCAAGATTTGATCCCGTTGCGCCACGTCATCCGGTGTACCGAGCTTTCAGTACACCGCGCCACACCAGATCAAAGCTCCGCTCATCCAGACCGTCGATCAACCTACAGATCTAGCCAATCACAGCCATCCGATCGTTTCATCCGAGATCCAACGGTGCACAGTGTTCATCGGTACCGGTGTACCATACACACGTTCATACCGTAGCATAATCTCGGACTCTCTCTCTCCTCTCGTCGGCGACGCTCTCTCTCTCATCCGATCTCCACTTTCCGGCCGTCTCCAGCCTCCGCACCACCACAGAAAGGTTTCTCCCCTGCTGTAAAGAAAACCCCGGTGGTTGTCATCGTTTTCTCCGCCTCTTCTGGCCGGAAAAAGACCACGATGTCGTCGTCCACCGAAGCTTCAAACCGACGATTCTCCTCGTCAGCCATCAACGGCCGTCGAGACCACCGCCATCAGAATCCTCGCCCTCAGATCTACCAAAGCAACCATTTTTGGCCCGAAATCTCGCTAAAAATTTCACCGCCTCCAACAGTAACCGCGCGTGGGCCACACGCGCCGCCAGTGGCATTTTTGTAAATTTTGGAGAAATCCAAGGGTATTTCATTATTTTGCCTATACAGTGGCATTCAGGTAATTTTTCGGGGTTTCTACTGGTATTTTTGATATTTTTTATATATAAATGCTTGTAAATTTTCTTGCATGTTGTAAAAAATACAAAAACCAAAATCGACACGTCTCTTTTTTTTTAAAAGGACCGATGTCAAAAATTGTAAATACCAAATATGGCTTATGTCCATTATTTTTTTGGTAACCCGAGGCGTAATTCTCCTTTTAGGGTTGAAACGTCATATTTTAGACAAGTCTCCTAATTTTTAGGGACTGATGTCATTTTTAACGTGTCTCCTACTTTTAGGGACCGACGTTAACCATTTGAAAAAACAAATTACCAATAAACCCAAAATATAATGGATTATATCCATTAATTCTTTTGGTAACTTCGCGAGTCTTATTTTTTTAGGGGTTTTTGGGGCCGATGTCATTTTTAACGTGTCTTCTATTTTTAGGGACCGACGTTAATCATTAAAAAAAATTTACAAATAAACCCAAAACATAATCGCATTTGAATCAAATAAAAAAACACACAAGTAAGGGTAACCTTTCTTTTGAAAGGATGTTTTAAGGGTGGTGTCTACCTTTTCTTAATCATAACTAACCCCGTATCCAAATCTCTGGGACCAGTGTCTAATTTGGGATTTCTAGTTCCCTCAAATTACTAGATGGCGACTCCAATAAAATCTTTGTTTCCCCCAATCAAGAAAAAAACCCTTTTTGTTAAATAAACAAAAAAAAAAGCGGGAACCGTCGCCCGACGTCGTGTATCGACACGTCTCTTAGATATGCGTTCAAGACACAGTTGCCAAGATGATCAAAAGATGATATCGGCAGAGAGAAGTAATCATGCACTCACAAGTAAGGGACGCTGTGAACAATTTGGTTGGTCCGTGCTTGATATAGACTTTCATGAAAGCTTCCTATTATGACACTTTGTGTAACACCCAAATTTTTAGTCTAAACCCAAGACGAAGTTAGTCCATACCCAACCTAAGTTAATCTAGGTATATAACAAAAGTTACAAGAGAATTTTTTTTCTCTCTCTTCTAATTATTGTGGCCGTCGTGACCCTCCCCTCATCAAACCAAAGATTTTAGTTTTTAATCTTGAGTTTTTGGTTTAAGAAAGGTGGAAGTAGCAAGTAATTCTCTTTCATGTTACTTTCGATAATGGTTTGTTTATGGAAGGATTGAAGAAGAGATTAGGGTTTATAAGAATTTAAAATTTATATTATTAAGATTGATTCATGATCATTAAAGGTTTAATGTTAACTGATTGATTTGGAGTATGTTGTTAAAAATAAGGATTTGTAAGTTGATTTGTTTAAATTGATATTTATAGGTTAAGAAATTCATTTCAACCTTGTTGAGAAATCTGGACAGAATGGTCTTGAGGTTGAAGATGACAAAATTTTATTTTGGTCCTTGATTTATGAAAAGTATAGTTTAGTCCCTAAACTTTGGAAAAATGATAATTTGACCCCTAAATGTATTTTGAGATTCTAGACAGTGTTATTATGAGGTTAAAGATGATGAATCTCAGTTTGATAATTGATTTGGAATATTTTTATTTTGGTCCCTCAATTTTGGAAATTTACATTTTAGTCCCTAAACTTTATGAAAATTATAGTTCGGTCCCTGATTTGTTCTAGACAGAATTGAGGATGGTTTATGGGTGAAATTTCAGTATGGTTATGTATTTACAGTTTGATCCTCCAATTTTGGTAAAATTACGTTTTGGTCCCTGTTTTGAAAAATTGTCATTTTAGTCTCTAAACTTAGGAGACTAAACCTGGTTTTATTTTATGCATTGGAATATGTTATTTGTTCTATTTTGAGTTTTTTTTAGTATATTTCATAAATTTTTTGTTGATTCTCCTATCAATTTTCAATAGGATTTTCGGGTTTTTCATTTGATGTTCTTTTTAGTTTTATATTTTTCAGGTGAGTGGGATAATCTTTAATGTGCATGTAATACAAATAAATATGTATAATTATATGATGAGTACGCCTAGTTAATTTCTTAAATATTTATATATGTTGCTTTATTTTCCGAGCACTCATTTATTCTTGAATTTGCACTCGTATTCTGTCAAATTAAATTCTATTCGATATAATGTACTTTTATTTGATGATTATATGAATATCTATTATGTCTTGATATAATACTTGTCAATAACTCAATGCTAACGGAAAATAGTTAGCCTATATGCACATAGTATTCTGTATGCCTAGCTGGTGAGAGAGGCATCAACATGTGGCGACTGATCCTCCCACAGTGGTCACCTTTGGGTGTCATCTGGTCATCTTCGGGTCTCATCTGATCTCTAACATGTATTCCACTACTTTATAATAATATGCTTAGTATGTATATTTATATCAAGTTAAATCAACTCGCAAACTATTAATATCTAAAATGTATATTAAATGTTATTCCCTCACTGAGTTGGTTGAACTCACCTCTCATTCTTAATATTATTTTAGGTTCTTAGTTTTTGATAGCAGGTGGACTTTGTTGAGTGTTCCTGCTTCTTCAATTTTGGTCAGTATGCCTTGCTTGTTTTACAAGGCCTTTCTTTTAGTTTTGATTTAATATCTTAGACGCTCTATTATTACCTTCTTTGAATTAAGTTTGAATTTTGACAATATAATAAGTATTATAAATTATTGATGAGAAATTTTGAACTATCATTTGGTTTCATTAGTTTTGAATAATATAATATTTCTAAAGATTATTAAATGCTATGTATTTTTAAATAACTTATTCTTTTGATATGTTCGTTTTGAGGCTTAATATAAATAGGGTGTCCTTTCAATACCCCTCCTACGTTGCTGATCATAAACCTGAGATTTGGGTCGTGACACAATGCCACTTGGTTTTGTCGTGTAGGCCATACTAAATCTCGTCTTGTTAAAATAAGCATATTTTTAGCTAGTTACATGTATCTTTGGAGTGATATGCCGTTTATGCTACCTAAAGAGATGGGTGAAGCAAAGTGCAAGTCAATTAGCGAAGAAGCCACTTTTCAATTTCTTAAAAAAAAAGAGCCACTTCTCAAGTTGAAAGAGGACAAACCGAACAGTCAGTGCTATCTGATGGTCGCAACCTCGCCAATGATTTGGACTTCCTGGAGACAGTTGGTGGTTGGTCAGATGAAGTGAAATGGGAAATGATATCTCAAGTGTGGGTGGAGATGCTAACTTTTGCTGCGATTCATTGTGGTTGGAAAGAGTATGCAAAAGCACATAGTCAAGGAGGAGAGCTACTCTTTTTTGTTGCAATTCTTATGTCTCATCTTGGCATAAATGACCAGTGTATCTATAAGTAATTACTTAGTATACTTTGCATATGTTATTATTCCTTTTTTTTCATTTGTTTATTTGATAATAAAAACCAGTACTTTTTTTTTTTATGTACACTGAGAATGGTCTACTCAGAGGATCTGCTGGAATCTTAGAATAGTCCAACACCTAGTCATTCAGTCATTTCTAATTTTATTGTATTGATGGGTTTTCTTTTGTATTTTATTTCGGCGTTCCATTTCTAATTTTAATGTATTGATGGGTTCTATTTTGTATTTTATTTCATAGTTCCATTGACTTAATTTTATTCTGAGCGGTCAATAAAACTTCGACTATTATAAAAACAAAAGTACGTTTTTTTATATAATAATCCAAGATTTTATTAAAAGCATGTTGGCCATTTAGAGGATGGCTACCATTAAAAGATATAGTATTGACATAAAGGAGAACGAACAAATAGAAAAAAAAAAAAAACTAGATAACAAAAGAAAGGCCTACATCATGGTACCAAAAGCCATAAAAACATTCATAGCTTCATAATTTTTTAACCAAGTAGATAATTGATGGAGTGTCAGAAAAAAAAACATGAGTTCAGATCTAGTTTAACATCATTGAAACCAAATTATTTCTAGTTAACCAGATACTTTAAGTAATATCATAAGAGAATGGTTGTCATGGTTGTCATGTTTTTCTATAAACTTGCCTTTAACCCTCATTGGTAATTAAACCAGGAGCTCATCAAGTGTACGTGGAACACACTAAAAGACCCCCTGTCATAGGGTTAAAATCCGTCATGGTGTAGGCTAACGAAAAGCATTGCTGGATAGTAGCTATGGGGTGGCAACTCGCGTGACAGTAGCGAAAATCGGCAGAGTGTGTTGGCGGCAGCACGCAATAGCTAGCACAATAGTATACTGACAAGAGTTGAGACTTGGGGCGAGGATTGTCCAAGGCTTGACGAAACAGTGTTGGGATGACACAATGGGACAGTGGGGAGTTCGACAGCACTGATGAGATTGGTAGCATTGACAAAATTGGCAGCAGGGGCTGACGATAAGTCTGGATAATAGGCAGTCCTAGACTTGGCGTAAACACTACTGGCAGGAATGGCAGTATGCATCGACAGTGGCATTGTGCATGAGAGTTGGTAGATTCGGCAGTAGTGTACATCAACGATTCGGCAGGGCATGGTTGATGTTCGGCAACGAATCTAAACTTGGATAACGGACGGTCCAAGGCATGCGAGGCAGTTACATTGACAACATGTGTGCTGGTAGTGGGTAGTTGGCTTGTGGGAGAACAAGCCAATGCAGTTGCAGCAGTTTTGGGAGCAGTTATCAGCGGTTTTTTTATGTGGGGAAGAAGTGGCCAAAACATGGGATAGTAGGTGCTCCACCTGTGCAGGAAGTTAGGGGCAGTTTCTACTTGTAACTTCCATTGTCTTATAAATAGATAGGCTGTAAATTGTGTAGCATACAGAATGAAAATGGGCATAGCACACAAGATGGACTTTGTGTAATCCTTTAGTTGAGTTAATGAAAAGGTTGGGACTTGTTCCTGTAATCTGCTGTGTTGTTCATTCTGTTCATATTAATTAGTGTTATTCCGCTTGATTGTGACATTGAAAAAGTGTGGGGATCTCTTGGGTTTGTGGGACAAACTAGTCGTAGGCAAAACACGAGTGAATCGGTGAGGCAAAGGCTGAGTCTAGCGGGACTAGACTGCCACGCGAGGTCTGTTTTTGGGATGAAAAATTGACCTCGTGACACCCCCTACCATGAAGGAAATTTGGTCCATATTTTCGATGTAAATTGACATGTAACAACATATGATCCAATGTCTCTAAAATAATAGTTGTATAAAATGGACAAAAGGATTGTTCCAAGGATAAAAGATGGTGACCACATAACAAACACCTTGTACACAGTTTATGTTAAATGGCTAACCATATAAATGTTTGAATCTTTGGAGGAGATGTAAAGTTTCAAACCTGTGTTTGAAAAGAGCATGATTCAGTACACTCTATTATATCAATTGAAGTGTTGCAAGATTTCATAGTAAACTACCTATCCCTGCAAGGAGTCTATACCTTCAAATCTGATTTAGTATGATCTAGCCGCACCTCCTGAAGAGCTTGATATAAAGACATTGCCTGCTCAATTTCAAAAACTCTGAGTGTCCTTTTTTAGTTTTCCACACCTAGTTGACATTTACCCATGATCCCATTTACGAGATTATTGTTGTTGGCGCACTTGAAATCCTGTATTATCTTGGAAACATGAATTTTAGTGGAGTCTCACCCGACCATCTATCACTCCAAAAAGAAATAGTCAGTCCATTTCCCACCGCATAACTAGAGCAACCTCGTGGAGTTTCAGAAGTAACTGCACCAGGTTGTATGAGAGAAGCGATTCATTACCAAACACATGATAATCATTTTCTAAAAATAAGAAGACCATTTTCAAAGATAGGTCTATATTTTTTTGCATATAACCTCCTGCCATCTAGCTTTAGGTGATAAGTTTAGCCTCCACGACCACTTGAATAACATAGCTTTGTTCTTTCCCAAAAGTGCCAAACCATCAAAGAATTCTCTTCACCGTTAATAGGGATTGGATAGTGGCCGGTATAAACACTAGGGTATCGTCAGCATACAGCAAGTGAGTGAAATACTCTCCGTATCTCAATTTTAGACATCTGAATAAACAAGCCACTGATGTATGGTGAAACAAGACTGCTAATCCTTCTACAAAATGTTAAACAAAAATGGAGATAATGAATCGCCTTGATGAATTCCGCGAGTGACTTGTGTTAGTTGATTGTTTTTAGGACTGCAACGTGTCTAAGTATCAAAAAGTATCAGAAATTATTTTATGCTTCCATTCTGTTTTTAGTTTGTCCTAGTCTTTAAGAAGTGGTTAGTTTATTGAAACATGTTGCTGTTCATAGCTTAATTCTTGGTCTCAGTTATTTTTCAGTTGCTATATAATGTAAGCTTGTTGCATAATAAAATTGAATTCCCAGTTTGCATTCCCTTACCTACTATTTCTATCTTTCTTCTTTCTCCATATCCATAAACTTCTACCTCTGTTATACTCCTTTCTTTTTTTAAAACTTACAAATTGGTATGAGAGCTTTTTTTTCTTAAGGGATCTGTGTGTGAGCTTGATGTATCATGGAAGCTGAAACAAGTTTCTCCTCAATTGCTCCACCAGTGTTCAATGAAGACAACTACCAGATTTGGGTAGTACGCATGGAGACATATTTGGAAGCTTTAGATCTTTGAGAAACAATGGAAGAAGACTATGATGTTCCTGTACTTCCAAACAATCCCACCATGACACAGATCAAAACTCATAAGGAGATGAAGACGAAGAAGTCGAAGGCCAAAGCATGCTTGTTTGCTACGGTGTCATCAACAATCTTCACAAGAATAATATCCCGTAAGACAGCCAAGTCTATATGGGATTACCTAAAGGAAGAATATACAGGAGATTAAAGGATAAGAGGAATGCAAGTTTTAAATTTGATAAGGGATTTCGAGTTGAAAAAGATGAAGGAATTTGAAATAATTAAAGAGTATTTAGATAGACTTCTTGGAATTGCAAATAAAATCAGGCTACTCGGGTTTGAACTCAGTAATTCAAGGATTGTAGAAAAAATCCTTGTCACAGTACCTAAAAGGTATGAAGCGACAGTTACCACCTTGGAAAATACCAAGGATCTGTAAAAAATTTCCTTGGCAGAATTATTTAATTCCCTACAACACAAGAGCAGAGACGACATATGAGGCTAGAGGTAAACACTAAAGGAGCCTTATTTGCAAAACATCACAAAGCTTACAAAAACAAAAGGAAAGAGAAGAAAGGCCAAGAGGGAAATTCTTTTGCTCCTGTTTTGAATAACAGCTGTCGCACGTCACCCGCGCGGCGATTCGATGATTTTTTCATTAAGTTTGCTTGATTTGGGGTCTTGGGAGTCGCCACCTAGTATTTCATTGAGGGTTACTAGGAAACCTGGATTTACTGGTCGTGGTCAGAGATTCAAGGGTGAGGGACTGGTTGTAACTAGGAAAGGTATTAGCACCCCTAGCGCACCCTCCCTGAGGTAAGCTGCTTCGTAGTTTGATGTGATTTAAAAATTTGAAATATTAATCAAATTCTAAGGCTTTGATAAATCAGTTATTAAATCCCAGAAATATATATAAAAACTTGTTCTTATATTTAATAGAAAATACAACATGATTTTATTTGTCCTTTAAGATATTTAACCATATTCAAATTAAACATCTAATTACTTTTCCTTTCTTTTTGTATTTTCTAATCCAAAAATATACAAAAGAAAAAAATTACACACACACACACATCCCTTTTTTATTATTATTTTTCTTACACACCCTTTTTACATGTAAAACAAATAACAAAAATTCAAAACAAATCAAATACAATAATATCTAAGTATACACAGCATCTGGAAATTACAGAAAAAACGCCCCAAAATACAGAATTGCAGGAATGCCTTCTGGGCACAGCTAGACTAATGGCAGCGCGTGGACCTCACGCACCACCGCCACTGGTGGCGCGTGGATCCACGTGCCGCCGCCGGCGAAGACAGCAAACTGGTGGATCGGGATCGTCTCCTTCTTCTCTTCCCGCCCGTACCGGCGGTGCATCTCCCAGTCACCTGTAAAGCAACCCAATCAACACAAATAGTTTCCGATTCTCCTTTTTTCAGATCTGCTTAGGTCTACCCTCTTCCTCCCGGTTCGTTTCCCTCTGCTGGTGGCAGATCCGGCCGTCGATTCACGGTCCAGATCTGCTACATGGGGTTGAACCGATGAAGAAGAGTGGGGGATCGCCGGGTCTTCACGAACGGGCGGCTGGTACAGGAGAATGGGTTGACGAGGCCGAGTGAGGAGAAAGCTGGGTCTCCTGGCTTGTGGGTTGTTGGCGGTTTGAGACGGGGACACCGCTGCTGGGAGGAGATGAAGTCGGTGAAGATGGGGGAAACTGGAGAGGGGAGATCCTGCGATTTCGTGGCTGTTGTGGCCAGGGGAGCTGGCGGTTGGAGGAAGGAATGGTGGGGGTGGGGGATCGGCTATGGCTTTCTTTTTTCAAGGCTGAGGGCCGCCGGCTGGCTTTTGTTGGCTGGGAGTTGGGTTTCCCTGGAGGGGCGGCTGCCGTGTGTGAGAGGGTAAGGTTTTTGGCAGGGGAAAATGACCGGCTATGGGAGATGACAGTGGGGAGGTTTTTAGCAATATCAACGTCAACTCAACAAGGAAAATCAATGATCATAAAATTTACGCGTTAAAAATTGAACGCGTTCCAAATTCCTTTGAAAATTTTAATTCTTTTGAGATGATGTTGAAAATGCTAAAAACGATGCAAATATATCAAAAATGCATTTTTTGGGGTTTTCATTGTTTTTTTGCTATTTTTTGGTTTTTTCTGTAAATTTATCAAAATATGGGTCAAAAATTGGGTAGCAACAACAACAAAAGCAAAAAAGGAAGCTTCAAGGGTAAATACCCTCATTGCCATCACTGTAAAAAGAAAGGTCACCCTCCATTCAAATGTTAGAGGAGCCTGATGCAAAATGTTCAAAATGAAATCAAATGGGACATGAAGCGGTAATTTGCAAGGGAAAAGTTTAGCAGCAGGAAGTTGACGCCCAAGTTGCAGAATAAGAGGATGAAGATCAGCTTTTTATAGCATCCTACTTTGCAAGTAGTAGTTTGACTGAAAGTTGGTTAATTGATAGTGGTTATACCAACCACATGACCAATGACAAGAAACTGTTCAGAGATTTGAGGCCAATTGACACTACTAAAGTCAAAATTGGCAATGGTGATTACATCTCTATCAAAGGAAGAGGGACAATCACTGTAACCAACATTGCAGGCACAAAAACAATTTTTGATGTTCTCTACAAACCAGAAATTAACCAAAATTTATTGAGCGTAGGCCAATTGATTGAAAAAGGCTTTAAAGTGATCTTTGAAGATAGTTTCTGTCACATACTGGATGTCAACAGTGAGGAAATTCTCAAAGTGAGAATAAAGGAAAAAGTTTTTCTTTTGATCCTATCAAAGAAGAACTTGTTGCATTCTCCACGAAAGCTTGCAACATTGAGATATGGCACAAGTGACTTGGTCATTATCACTTAGAAAGGATGCAACTTATGTAGGAAAGGGAACTCATAGTTGGCTTACCAACCTTTGAAGATCACTTACCGATTTGTCATGCTTGTAAATACGGTAAACAAAATAAGAGACCATTCCCAAAGTCATCCTGGAGAGCCACTTACAAGTTGCAGCTAATCCACACAGATGTATTGGGTTCTCAAAGAATTGAATCATTAGCAGGTAGTCGATATTACATTGCTTTTATTGATGATTTTTCTAAAATGTGCTGGATTTTTTTTTCTTGAAATTCAAGTCAGAAATCGCTGGAGTTTTCTGGAAGTTCAAGAAAATGGTAGAAAATCAAAGTGGTTGCAAAATTCAAGATGTAAGGTCAGATAATGGAAAAGGAGTAGACTTCAGTAGAATTTAATATGTTTTGTGAAGAAGCTGGCATTGAACACCAACTTACTGCTCCTTACACTCCTTAGCAAAACGGAGTAAGTGAAAGGAGAAACAGATACATAATAGAGATGGCTAGATGCATGCTACATGACAAGGAGTTGCCCAAAATTTTTTGGGCTGAAGCGGCCAGTACTGCTGTTTTCTTGCAGAACAGATTACCCACCAAAGTATTGAAGGATAAAACTCTATTTGAGGCATGATATGACTATAAACCTTCACTTAATTTTCTTAGAGTGTTTGGTTGCTTGTGTTTCTCTCACATTCCACAGGCCAAGCGGGATAAACTTGACAAAAAGTCAGAACCAGACATCTTTGTTGGGTATAGCTCTTCCTCAAAGGCATATAAGGTTTATCAACCTCAAACAGGGAAGATAATTGTCAGTAGAGATGTGTTCTTCAATGAAGAAGAGAAATGGAATTGGGAACAAACAAAAAAGGCATCCACGAGCAAGCAAAAATCAATTCTTTCCTCCCAAACAAGAGAAGAGTAAGCATCAGAACAGTGGCAAGAAGAATTGGAAGATGATTTACCAACTCGTGGAACAAGACCGCTCCATGATATTTATCAGAGATGCAATGTGGCCATTTATGAACCTGCTGGTTATGAAGAGGCTATTAAAGATAAAAAAAAAATGGTAGAATGCAATGGAGGAGGAGCTGTCAATGATAAAAAAGAATAAGACTTGGGAGCTAGTTGACAAGCCAAATGATAGAAAAATTATTGGAGTAAAATAGGTGTTTAGAACCAAGCTCAATATAGATGGATCCATCAACAAACACAAAGCCAAGCTTGTTGTCAAGGGATATGCTCAAGTCTTTGGAGTTGATTACTCGGATGCATTTGCCCCTGTTGCTAGATTGGATACTATTCAGCTTGTGCTAGTTATAACAGCTCAAAATGGATGGAAGGTGTTTCAACTAGATGTAAAATCTGCTTTTTTGAATGGTATTTTACAGGAGGAAATCTATGTTGAACAACCCAAGGGATTCTTGGAACAAGGTGAAAAAGAGAAGGTCTACTTACTCAAGAAGGCTCTATATGGCTTGAAACAAGCACCTAAAACATGGTATAGCAAGATAGATGAGCATCTGTCAAGCCTAGGATTTCAGAAAAGCTTGTCAGAGGCTAATCTTTATGTGAAATGTAAAGGAGACGATCTGCTTATAGTCTCTCTTTACATTGATGATCTTTTAATCACAAGTGGCAATGCCAAGCTTATTGAAGAGTTCAAAAGGGAAATGATGAAATTTTTTGAAATGACAGACCTTGGACTTATGGCATACTTTCTGGGAATAGAGATCAAATAGTTAGAAAATGAAGTTTTCATCTGTCAAAAGAAATATGCCAAGGAAATTCTCTAGAAGTTTTATATGGAGGACTATAAGGCAGTGGCTACTCTAACGAATCCAAAGGAGAGCTTAAGTAAGGAGGACGACATAGACAAAGTTGAAGAAGGCTATTTCAGAAGCATGATTGGTTGCCTAATGTACCTAACGACAACCAGACCAGATATTCTTTTTGCTGTAAGCATTCTCTCTCGTTACATGCATTATGCTAGTGTAATGCATCTTAAAGATGCAAAAAGAGTCATTAGATACATCAAAGGAACTATTGACTTTGGTGTAAAATTCAAGAAGTGTCAAACTTCAAGTTGCTGGGATTTTCTGACGATGATTGGGGTGGATCAGTGGATGACATGAAGAGTACATCTGGGTACTGTTTTAGCCTAAGATCAGGAGTTTTCTCATGGAGTTCCAAGAAACAAGAAACTGTAGCACAATCTACTGCAGAGGCTGAATTTATTACTGCTACAGCAGTAGTGAATCAAGCATTATGGTTGAGGAAGTTGTTTTGTGATTTACATTTGAAGCAACAAAATGATACAGAGGTGTTTGTGGACAATCAGGCAGTAATTACAATCTTCCACAATCCAGTTTTTCATGGAAAGACCAAGCATTTCAAGATCAAAATTTTCTTTTCAAGAGAAGTGCAAAAGGAAGGAGAAGTGAGCCACATTTATTGTAGATCTGAAGATCAGCTTGCAGACATTTTTATAAAACCTTTGTCAGCAAACAAGTTTGATCTTCTTAGGCACAGACTCGGAGTTTGCAGCTCTTAAAACATGGAGGAGTGTTAGTTGATTGTTTTTAGGACTGCAACGTGTCTAAGTATCAGAAATTGTTTTATGCTTCCATTTTGTTTTTAGTTTTTCCTGGTCTTTAGGAAGTGGTTAGTTTGTTGAAACATGTTGCTGTTCATGGCTTAATTCTCGGTCTTAGTTATTTTTTAGTTTCTATATAATGTTAGCTTGTTGCATAATAAAATTGAATTCCCAGTTTGCATTCCCTTACTTACTATTTCTATCTTTCTTCTTTCTTCATATCGATAAACTTCTACCTCTGTTTTACTCCTTTCTTTCTTTAAAACTTATAACTTGGAACTCTCTGTTGGGAATTCCGGCTCCCCTATGCGCGGGTTGGTGATGTTCTGATAGTTGCCCATTGGAGGCTAAGCACACCAAGACACAATATTTAACGTGGTTCACAAATTGCCTACATCCACGGGAGAGTTCCATATTATTAGAGATAGAGAAAGGATACAATACAAATACATGGAGGAGAAGGATCACTTCACTCAAACTCAACTCCCAGCTCTTATGCCGTGTGCGCCCTTGCAAAGCTGTGAAAGCGGCAATCAAAGAAGAGGTAAAAAGACCATTGCAGCTCTTCACTTTCTCTCTTGGTCTCTCTATTGCACTCACAATCTCTCTCAAACTTTGCTCTCTCTTGGTGCCTATTTATAGGCACGAATGGTGCCACCAGCTCCAGCTCTTCTTCAACAATGGTGGCTGCCAACCTTTGACATTTGGGATGGGTCCATATTGGTGCAAAGAACCCACTTTTGCGTGATTTGTCAATGGATGGTGCTGTCCATTAATGGTTGCTGCACATTAATGACAACAAACAATCACCCCCTTTGCCATTCATGTGGAGCAACTGTCCTCTTGCTTCTTCAGCACAGGCTTGCATCTTCAGCTCTTCCAAGCTTACCATTCTGAAAGCATCTTTGGCCAAGTTTACAGGTACTTGCCACACCTTTCAATCACCAGAGTCACCAAAGCACACCTTTTCTCACACAAAAAGGATCACTACAACCAGATGTTTTGCCACATCACATCTGAAGAGTGTTATCGCTTGTCTCTAGAACATACAACATTCCCCTTCGAGCGTATCAACCATGCTCGGTCCGAAATGATTTTATCAAGCCTTACACCAAGGCTTACAATACCCCTTCAAACAGATATTCCAAGTGCGACAGTCATTATCTGAGTATCTCAATATGATTACGAGCTCACCACTCTTCCAATAGTCTACTCATCCAGGAGTTGCGCCTGCCCTCTGTTCCACCCTAGGAACCACGCCTTACTTCTCCGTGAGTCTCTCGCTCTTAGTCCTAAGAGTCCAGGTAGCTCTCCACCTTTACCGATGGGGGCAACCCATTAAAGGTTGATCCACATCTGTCTTGATACTCTGAGTATTACAATGTCATTACCAAGCTCACCACCTTAACAAGAGTCAACTGTTCCCGGAACCTGCGCTTGCCCTCTGCTTATTCATAACAGTCGCGTCTTAATGCTCCACAAGTCATCCACTTATTGTCCAAGGCAAATGTCTTCTAGCTCATTGATCTTTAGCATGGGGGCATTATCCATGAAAGTCAATCCTGCATTTATCTTCATACTCATCATAGCCACTTCATTGGCTATATACATGTATCTGTCCACTATTATCCAGCCATCACATTGGCTATGGGGCGTTCTGAACTGGGGTCATATCATGGCCCACTCACCTTCTCTAAGGTGTCTTTGCCCGTTGTCATGGGGCGGTCTGAATTGGGGCTCCTATCATGGCCCTCACACCTTCTCTCTAAAATGTCTTTGCTTGTTGTCATAAGACGGTCTGAACTGGGGCTCATATCGTGGCCCTCACACCTTCTCTAAGGTGTCTTTGCCTTTCATAGGCGGTCGCATCCTCCTTCAGCTGAGATGCTTCAAAATAGCTCCAAAATTCTTTACCACCATGTGCACTATGGGAGAGATTATTGCCACTGATCACATAGAAAGAGAAAGTTGTGGTATACTCCTCGCAATCCTCCATCTCAATTTCTATGTTTGGAGCTTCTACGCCTTTCTGTTTAACAGCTCCACCTACACCAACTCTCTTTGGTGTCTTCACCTTTCATCATAGGCGGTCGCCTTTTATCACAGGCGTTTGCACCCCCTCAATAAGGTGCCTCTACAATAGCTCATCTTTCCATCCTTACATGCATTGGAAAGGTCTTCGCTTGTTGTCTTCATCAAGAGCATAAGAGACTTTCTATTGTACAACTTCTACACAGTCTTTGCTCTAAGCTTCATCTGGGAACTCCTTTTCTTTTTGCACCTATTGTCTCATTACAGTACCTCATTGGATCTTACGGGTACTTCTGCACAATCTCTGTGTACCATCATGCAATTTTTGTTCTCCAGATTTCTCCCTATTTCTTGCTTAAGTTTGACAGCAGCTCATCCTGTCACAACACTTGTCCAAGTCAAAATAGGGTGCCAATCTTTATCTTCTTTGCTGTATTTCTCTTCCACTTTCAGGGTCTTCATCAATACTCTCCTCGAGAAATCACAGTCACCGAATCTAACTTCTTTGGAGAAATCACCACTCCATCAGATCCTTGAACATACGGAACCCAACTATTCCTTTATGCCGTTGATTAGTACTTAAAAGTGCATTCTCATTAAGGCTTTGTATCATCGTATTGCACTAAAGTATCATTAAATTCCCTAACTAAAACATGTTTTATAATAACAAGTCTAATAATATAATATAGCTTTAATTTATGGTAAATACTTATTTGGAATGCAGGTATATCTCACAATTCAAAGGATTGATTAATGTGATTAACTATTGAAAGTGAAGAGACAAAAGGAGGACTAGGCTAGAAGAAGCGATGATGGTTCAATTCCAAACTGAAACACCATTCGGTTATTTGATCATAGCTGGAGTTGTAGAACTCGGATTTAGGTCCACTTTATATGGATGGAAAGCTAAGACATAGACCTAAAACTTTCATGAGAGTCCAAGACTCAATTCTTCCGTTTTCAAGTTCAAATCTTAGCAACAACAGAGAAGTCAGAACCTGTCCTGCAGCTCAGACACTGTTCGATTTTCAGCTCATATCTTGAGTTCTAGAAGTCCAAATGAGCTCCGGTTTTTTTTTTGTTGGAAAGTTGAGACAATTGCCCACAACTTTCATGGAACAAAGGGCTCAAATTCTGATGTTAGCAATGACATTTTGGCCAGCCAACAATATCAAAAAATCAGCTAACAATATCAAGAACCAGCAGCTAATAATGTCAAAAACCAGCCACCAAATCAATGGTAGCCTACCAATCAATAGTTCTGAATCTTAGCCTATAAAAGGAGGCATTTGCCATGTATTTAGTCATATTATTTTTTAGATCAAAATCATGTTCTTGCTTTCTCTCTTTATATCTTTGTATTGTTCAAGTTTTCTTTCATGCTATATTAATCTCTTGTTTATGCTTTTTCATTTCCCTTCCTATAATTAGTTAACTTATATCATGTTTATGTTCTTATGTTGTTTATTTATGTTTTTCTTCTTCATTATGTTTAGCTAAGTTAATTATGTCAAGGTGAAAAGGTTTTACTAATGGTGTTAGAATATGTATAATATAAACTCAACATGGACTTCAATGTTTATATCCAAGAAAGTTTGTTATTAACATGTTTTATCTTTTTATCTTACTAGTTCTTAATACCTTGCTTGTTAAATGGTTAATCTAGATTTGTGTTGTATAACACTTGGTACATCAAATGCTTGATTCTTCGTAGTTTTCAGCCGACATTGTTGTTATGATAGGAACTTGATTTGTTGTTAACATAAGCTAGCAACATGAATGCCTGATGATATTTATAAGTATGGTGTTATTTAGATAAGATGATTAATATGATCATGTTAATAATTTATAATGAGCTAATAACGATAAATCATCCGATTGGAACCTCCTTTGTGTGTAGTTTCCGATTGAGTAATAAAAAGAGTTTATATTATATTTATTTAAAATACCATTAGTGAATCCTCTAACCTTGACATCTATTTTATTATTGTTTAATCCTTACATCAATATCATTTCCCAAAACTCTCTTTAACTCCTTTTTTGTTATTATTATCTTCAAATCTTTCTCTTTATTTGTAATTTATACATTTCACCTCTCTGTGGTTCGACTCTGGTCTTGCCGAGTTATTTATTACTTTGACACTCCTGCACTTGGGATAAGACATCAACTTTTTGATCGTGTCAGCCTTCATCTTAATAGTCTTCAACCGTTTCATTACAAACTGCTATAAATACGAAAATAGTACCGAATGGATAATCCTTCCACTAAGCAAGTTCACAGGAAAGATTAGAGGGGTCACACCGGTCCCGCTTAAAACCCAATCTCCTAGACAGAACTTTTTAGGCCATATATATCTATTTTAATGTCTTTCCGTATATACAACCATTTGCTAGCTTTGTTGCGGCTTTCCTTTACAAGTGATCTGGAATATCTTGGTTTAATACATGATTTCTCAACATCTGGCGAGACTACCAGTGCTTAGATTCGTCAAGATTGGTCTTTGTCAATTTTCACTTTACACCTCTAATTGTCCACATGATCAGGTGTCCAGAGTACCCCAATTTTGACTTTCCATAAGGCAACTAAAAAATTTCCCCACTTAGCAGTTCAACACATGTAATTGGGTAAACATGTGCGATTTTTTTCTTCTTCATCTCCATCGACCACCATGATGACCTTCAGATGCCTCCTAATTGGGCAATCTCTCTTTAATAATTGACCATCACCATTTTTGGTTTCAATCTCAATGATCGGACCATACCATTGCATCTGGAATGATCAAATTAGCTAGAAACAAGTCTGAAATCATCCAAATCACATTTCAAACGACTAAGATTTTATCAAAAAAATTCTGGCCTGATGAGCGGCCCAGATTCAATCTCAGATCTGATTTCACATAGGATCAGCTACACTGAATCCTATCCCTCGGCTCGAGGCTCGGCTCGGCTCCAATTCAGCTCGGCTCGTGGCTGATGACATGACTGGTGGGTCCCTCTGTGCTGATGTGTCAGATGACTGGGCGCTGACATGGCATGCCTACTGTGCATGGTGACATCACCATTACATCAGGCTGACGTCATCCTTGGCAGGCTTACTGTGCATGCTAATGTCATAATTACGTCATGCTGACGTCACCATATCCGGGTCGGGTCAGCCCATCCGGGCGAAGAAGATGCTTGGGGCGCATCTGCGCGTGTGGACAGCCACCTTGTCGGCGCGTGCGGACATGTACGAGGTTCGATTTTGATGCCGTTTTCACCAGTGGCTTCGTCTCTTTCTCCTCTACATAGTGGTATGGTCAAAACACAATCTCGACAACTTTTATTTTTAGGCAAAATCAAACACCATTTTAAACCATATGCTCTGATACCAATTGTTGGGGATTCCGACTCCCCTATGCGCGGACTGGTGATGTTCTGATAGTTGCCTATTGGAGGCTAAGCACACCGAGACACAATATTTAACGTGGTTCGGCAAATTGCCTACATCCATGGGAGAGTTCCATATTATTAGAGATAGAGAAATGATACAATACGAGGAGGATCACTTCACTCAAACTCAACTCCCAGCTCTTATTATTGCACTTACGATTGCAGCCATTGCAGCTCTTTACTTTCTCTCTTGGTCTCTCTACTGCACTCACAATCGCTCTCAAACTCTGCTCTCTCTTGATGCCTATTTATAGGCACGAATGGTGCCACCAACTCCAGCTCTTCTTCCAAAATGGTGGCTGCCAACTCCATCTCTTCTTCAACAATGGTGGCTGCCAACCTTTGACATTTGGGATGGGTGCACATGGTTGATGCAGCTCCAGCTGCAGCTGCTGTATTTGTCAATGGACGGTGCTGTCCATTAATGGTTGCTGCACATTAATGGCAACAAACCCAACACTCTCGAGTAGGGGATCCATTATCAAGAACTAATAATTGTATAGTAGAGAGACATTATAGTACCTTGTGTTTGATGAAAGCCCTAAATGTCAAATAGTGACCGCCAACATAGACAAGTTTTCCTAAACGTTCTGAACTTTTATTTCTTGTAGCATTAGATGAAGCTTCTCTCCTTTACTGAGGGGGGGAAAAAGGGGAGAAAGTTTTACAAGATTTCTTTTCTTGAGAGGTTGGGAAGTAATATGTGGTCATAATAAAGTTTTAGCTAATCGAAAGCAAGTTATTCCATTGGTCCTTCTATTTTGTAGTAATGATTGTGATGAGAGCAAGTGTTTATTCTTTATTAAGAATATCCTTTGATATTGATGGTAAGAAGTAAAGTATTTGTACCAATTCATACTCTTGCAGCATCATTCATATAAATGAAGCACGATTTTGTGGAACCAGGACTAAAAAATACACAAAATTCAAGTTGGCAGCACAACCAGTAAATTAGTACACCAGAACTGCTCTTTCCATAATATTCAGTTACGTTTTAGCTGCAGAGGTATGAGTTGCATGTTTCTGCCTTTCATTGCTTCATTTCTCTAAGTCTCTCTACGTAAGTTTGAAAGTTTTTTTTTCTTTTGCTTTTGATATTATACATATAGTTGAAATAAGATTTATAGTAGAAATAGGTGTTGCCATTCCACGTGTTAGAGAACATAGATTGTAATATAAACCCATTCGTAAACATCACCGAGATTAAAAAACAATTGTTGAGATCTTATTCAACTTTGATTTTATGTATTAAATATTTTAAAGCTTGATTTTGATTATATATAAGAATTCTAAGTCAATTCAATACTTCTCTCTTAATATATGATCTTTTTTTATAATTGCTTTCATTTGTTTATTGTTTACTTGGTATTACATTATTCAATGTGATTCATGTGAATTGCTAAGAAAGATGCTATAAATGCATAATTCGGTATACTGTTCTTGCATTATGTGATTACTACGTGTCTAGTATTCTGTTCCATCGATTAATGTCTCTTTAACTAAAGTTCATATCTGGCTTGTATTTCAGGAAAGCAAAGATGAATTGGTATAATTCTTATGAATGTGTTATCGAATTGTGGAACGAATGGGAGCTTCGCGCAATGATTTTGCTAAGTCTCTCGCTGCAAATTTTCCTCATTGTCACAGGTCATCAACGAAAGTATACAGCCGGAATCTGGTTCGGGATGTTTGTTTGGCTAGCATATTTGTCAGCAGATTGGTTGGCAACAGTTACATTGGGTATTCTTGCTCGTAGCCAGGGGGGTTCAGAATCCAAAGGTAAAACTTCAAATGCAAGCTTCATCCCGGCATTTTGGGCACCGATGCTCCTTGTACACCTTGGTGGTCCTGACACTATAACTTCCTATTCAGTAGAGGACAACGAAATGTGGTCAAGGCACTTGCTACAACTATTAACCCAACTTGCGGTGGCCTTTTATGCATCGTTTAGGTCATGGTGGAGCAAGGATCCGCTCATATATGTAGTCATTCCCATCTTTGTTTCTGGAGTTATCAAATATGGAGAGAGGGTTTTGGTCCTCTGTTTAGCAAGCTCCGACCAGTTTAGGGACTCTGTAAACAAAGAAAGAGTGGCTCTACAAGGGCAAATAGAAAGGTCATTTCCAGACGAATACTTCGATGGCATGAGCACGGAATATATTGATGACATTTTGGGCTTTAATAGCATAATACCTGAGGCCAAATATCTCCATGAAGCTCACTTGCTGTTCCGAACTTTGAAGTTAGTATTTGCGGATTACCTTGTTACATTTCGTACTCATACGATCAGCTATCATATGTTGAAAAGAAAGAATGCCGTTGAGGCATTCAAATTGATAGAAGTTGAGGTGGGGTTCCTGTTTGATATACTTTTCACCAAGGTGATGACAACAGTTTGTTGGAGACCACGCATCATTCTCCGCTTCATCAACTTTCTGTCCCCTGTTTCTGCATTAATAGCATTCTCATCAATGACCAGAAAGTCCCATACCTATTCCAAAATTGATATTATTATATCATACTTATTGCTGTTTGGAGCTGTTGTTCTAGAGATTTACTCGGCCATTTTGATGTTTTTCTCTGATTGGGCTATGCTTTGGCTTAGCAAGCAAAGGAAGCCACCGGCGGATTCTTTTTATCGAGGTATTTGTTCTTCACGGTTGCTATCGTTTTTTAGCAATAACGAAAGGTGGAAAGCATCTATGGCCCAAAATAGGCTAACAGATTATCCAAAGACATCAAGCAAACACATCCCAAAACTCTTTAGCACTGGTAACATTCAGAACTGGGAGCTTGTTGGTGGTGATTTAAAGGAATTGATCTTTAAACGTCTCTTAGATATGCGTTCAAGATGCAATTTCCCACGTGACAAAAATGACATACTGGAAGAGAGAGGTGACCATGCACTCAGCAGTAAGAGATGCGATGCAAAATTGCAACGGTATCTGGAACAAATAAACTTTCATAATAGCTTGCTAACATGGCACATTGCTGTTAATAATTGTTTCGACCAGGATTCTTCGGATTCAATTCATCGTAACATGAGCAGATCTTTATCTCGTTACATGATGTATCTATGGAAGGACTTGCCGTTGATGCTACCTAAAGCGTTGGGTGAACCATTGTACAAGCTATCCTTTCGCGTGCGGGATGATGCTGAGAAGCTCAGCAAATTATTGGACTGGCAGCAGGAAAAGGAGGGTTGGTCAGTTGATGAGAAATGGGAATTGATAAGTGAAGTGTTGGTAGAGATGCTAACTTATGTTGCGAGTCAATGTAAATGGAAAGAGCATGCTCGAGCACTTAAAGGAGGAGGAGAGCTACTCACTTTGGTGGCCATTCTTATGGCTCATCTTGGTCTCCATGGGCAGTGCATCTATAACTAATTAACTAATGCTATTATATGTACAAATTTATGAATGATTTGATGTAATAATATACAATGATAGCTTCATAACTTTCATATAACACTTCGATTTAACCAGACGTGATGCTTATGAAGTTCTAGTATATTGTTTGTTAAAGAAACAACGATTGAGCAGGATTCTGTTCAAAGGAATCAAAGCTCACAATATAATTATCTAAGTTAACATTCGCAATCCTACAGAAATTTCTTTGGCTGTGATAAGGTGTTTGATGAAATTTCTGACTGAAACGGAGATGAAAAGGATATGAAAACAGGATTGCTGGGTTTTAATTTTCTCCACTGGTTATTTTATAAAGAGTAAATTATATATAATTTAGTACTTGTATTGTTGATGATATTATAGGTTATGGAAAACATCTTAGTCCCTTGATTAAAGTTAACAGTTATTCTTTTCCCTAAATTTTTAAATTAAACCTTTTAATTTTTCCAATAGTATAGGTAAGATTGAAAACTTTGATTATCAATGAAGAACAATTTATGAAAAAATATCAATTTAATTGTGATGAAAAACCAACATAAAGACCAAATTACAATTATTTCATTCCAAATAATAATTTACGCTTTAATTATATCATTCCAAAATATTTTCTTTTTTGTTTGTAATTTTATAAATATAAATGTGATGTAGTCGTACTTGTAAAGATTTGGGGTTCTAAAAAATTATATAGAGACTTATCACAATTAGGTAGAGATTTACTCCAAACAAATTATGTGGATGATTTAACAAATATTTTTATGGACTAGTGGGGTATGACTAGAATCAAGAGTGAAGTTAATCGTGTCAGACAAATATAATAGCTAAGATTAAGAGGTTATAACTTGTAGTTCAATTGTTGGATAGATTTAGATTTTTATAGGAGATTTCAAAATCTAATTCCTGAAAAATTGGCTTTGGCGATTCATCCACTACATGGATTTCCTGAAATTAGGCTTGGAATATCCTATTTTGCTAATTTCCTTGATTTTCTCATATATTTTGTGTTATTTTGAATTTTATATTATTTTCCTGTGTTTTCTAGCCTATAAAAAAGCATTGGAAGCCTTTTTAGAAGATATATATTATTAGAATTTATTTTTAGAATAATAAATTATGAATTTAAGATTTGAGCTTCTAGCCCTTTTCTCTCATCAAATGTGTTTCTTCGGTGATTGTTTTAATGTCTTTATACTTTTATGTGCAAAAAAATATTTACGAAATTTTTTTAAAATACTTTAACTAAAAAAAAATTGTTTTAAAAACTAGATTGCATTTTTATTTGTATATGTGAACATTTTCAACTCAAAATACAAAAAATTGTATTTCTTAAAGGGTTTTTCGTCGATGAAAATGACAAAATCAAATGAAGGAACAATATTTGCTCAAAACATGATGATTGAGGGATAAAATTCACAAAATTAATTGTAGACCTCAATCCGTCGTATCCGCAATAATTCTTGCCATTAATACAAAAATAATTACAAATTGTGTGTAAGAAATTCAACCAGACATTAATGATTCGCAGTTTAACTTTCTATCATTGATATCTGCTTGAACATTTTCAAACCTGTTTGCAACAGCAGAATGTAATGAGTTGAACGAATTTTCTTACTTCTGCATAAGCTGAATCGATATTTGTCATAGAAAGATAGGGTATATACAATTTCTCCAGCTTTTAGTTGAAGCCAAAATATTTTGGCCTTAGCAATAATTAAGCCATTTCAATTACAATAAGAAAACAATCTGTTCTTCCAAAATCAAGGCTGCAAATTAAAAAAAAAAATAAGAGCCTTCTCTAGAGCCCACTTAAACGAACAAACAAAACTGGCGAAGGCGACCTGACAGGAGGGTGCGAGTATAAAGTAAGGACAAGAATATGAATGTGTGATCGACCAATGTAGTAAAGCTGCAGCCATCATCTAGTTAATGAAAAAAAAACAGTGTATTCCTTTTCCTTTTGCATTTATTTATTTGGTAATATAATTTCTGTAAAAGAAAATTTACTCTTACATGGTTGTGATTGTTATGTTATTATATATACAAAAGGTTAATTTTTTCGGTACAGCACATGTATGTTTTAAACAATATATCCCAGAGGGCATTCTTTTGAAGATTTTCTCACACCAGATGACCAAGTTTTAAGAAAAAAAAAAAAAGCATATGAAATTAATTTTTTATAGGCTCTCGTAGAACTCAAATCCTTTATGATAATGTGGAAGCATAACACTTACCAACAATGAGTCCCTGAAGTAAATTAATTGTATAAACATCTTGATTTAGATGATAATACAAAAACTTATTAACTTGTAACTGTGTTGGTCATATTAAAGCTGTTAAAGAATAATCACAATTTAAAAGTTTACATGATTCTTTTCTTGAGAGCATGAGAAGTAATTTGTGCTCATGAGTACTCTCAACTTCTGACAAAGTTTTAGCTGTGACAAGCGAAAGCACTTTATTCCATTGGTCCTTTTATTTTGTAGTGAGAGCAAGTGTTTTATTCTCTCTTGAGAACAGCTTTTGATATTGATGATAGGAACTAAAGTACATGTACCAATTCATATTCTTGCAGCATCATTAATATAGATTACGCACAATTTTGTGGAACCAGGACTAAAAAACACACAAAACTCAAGTTGGCTGCACAACCAGTAATAAATTAGTCCATCAGAAGATTCAGAACTGCTTTTTTCAAAATCTTCAGGTACGTTTGGCTGTAAAAGTTTGATTCATTTCTCCAAGTCTCTCTACCTAAGTTAAAAGCTTTTTTTCATTTGCTTTCGATATTAATTATAATATATTTGAAAGTTTGATACATGTAGTTGAAATAAAATTGATGAGAGAAATAGGTGTTGTCGTTGCATGCGTTAGAGAATATAGATTATAATACAAAACTATTCGTATGCATCACCGAGCTTATAAAGATGATTCATGCGAATTGCTTAGAAAGATGTTATAAATGCATAATTTGGTGTACTGTTCATGCATTATGTGATTAATATTCTGTTTAATTGATTAATGTATCTTTAAGTAAAGTCATATCTGGCTTGTGTTGAAGGAAAGCAAAGATGAATCTGTATAATTTTTATGGACGTGTTATCGAATTGTGGAACGGATGGGAGCTTCGAGCAATGATCTTACTGAGTCTCTCGCTGCAAATTTTCCTGACCATCACTGGCAGTCGACGAAAGTATACAGCCGGAATCTGGTTCGGGATGTTTGTTTGGCTAGCATATTTGTCAGCAGATTGGTTTGCAACTATTACTTTAGGTATTCTTGCTCGTAGCCAAGGGGGTTCAGAATCCAAAGGTACCACTTCAAATGCAAGTTTCATCCCGGCATTCTGGGCACCGATGCTCCTTGTGCACCTTGGAGGCCCTGACACTATTACTGCCTATTCAGTAGAGGACAACGAATTGTGGTCGAGGCACTTGCTTCAGCTATTAACCCAACTAGCGGTGGCCTTTTATGTTTCGTTGAGGTCATGGTGGAGCAATGATCCGCTCATATATATAGTCATTCCCATCTTTGTGTCTGGAGTTATCAAATATGGAGAGAAGATTTGGGTCCTCTGGTGCGCAAGCTCCAGCAAGTTGATGGACTCAGCAAACGAAGCAGGCATACATGTACGAAGGCAAATATATCCGGAAATTTTGCTCCACCAAAAGTTGGATGATATTTTGCCTCAACTTTATGAAATTTTGATCACGGAACTGGGCATAGATCGCCTTAAGCAAATGTTGGGCATAGAAGGGGGCACGCAACGAGGCCTTAGTGATAATTTTGTCACGGAACAGGGCATGAGGCGCATTGTTGAAATGTTGGGCACAGAAGGGTTCGTGGATCAGATTGATGATATTTTGAGCAGTGAAGAGAACGTGCGTCGCATTAATGAAATTTTGGGCACAGAAGGCTTTGATAAAATTTCGGGCTTTAATAACATAATATCAGAGGCCAAAAAGTTCCATGAAGCTTGTTTCTTATTCCAAACATTGAAGGTACTATTTGCTGATTACACCGTTCCATTTCCTGTTCATAGGATCAGCTACGGTATCTTGCAGAGCAAGGATGCTGCTGGAGCATTCAAATTGATAGAAGTTGAGTTGGGGTTCATGTTCGATGTACTTTTCACCAAGGTGATGACAACCGTTTGTCCGAGACCACGCATCATTCTCCGCTTCATCACCTTTCTGTCCTCTGTCTCTGCATTAGTAGCATTCTCATCAATGACCAGAAACTCGCATACCTATTCCAAAATTGATATTATTGTATCATACTTGTTGCTGTTCGGAGCTACTGTTCTGGAGATTTACTCGGCCATTTTGATGATTTTCTCCGATTGGGGTATGCTTTGGCTTAGCGATCAAAGGAAGCCACTGGCGGATTCTATTTCTCGAGTTATTTGTTCTTCTCGGTTGCTATCGTTTTTTAGCAATAACAAAAAGTGGAAAGCATCAATAGCCCAATATGAGCCAAAAAATTCTAGAGAGAGCCCATGTAAACACCTCCCAAAAATCTTTAGAACCGGCAACATTCAGAGATGGGAGGATGTTGGTTGTGATTTAAAGGAATTGATCTTCAAACGTGTCTTAGATATGCGTTCAAGATGCAATTTCCCATTAGTTCCATATAAGATATTGGAAGAGAGAGGTGATCATGCCCTCAGAAGTAAGGATTGGCTTGAAAAATTTGAAGGGTCCGTGGTTCTTAAAGACTTTCATGAAAGCTTCCTCATATGGCACATTGCTGTTAATACTTGCGTCGGCCAGGATTCAATTCATTGTAACATGAGCAGATCATTATCTCGTTACATGATGTATCTATGGAGTGATTTGCCTTTTATGCTACCTAAAGAGTTGGGCGAACCAAAGTACAAGCAAATCGGTCAAAACTCCGAAGGGTCAGCACTATCTGATGGTGACGAGCTTGCCAAGTCATTGAACTTGCTGCAGAGTGAACAGAAATGGGAAATGATAAGTGAAGTTCTGGTAGAGATGCTAACTTATGCTGCGATTCAATGTGGATGGAAAGAGCATGCTCGAGCACTTCAAGGAGGAGGAGAGCTACTCACTTTGGTGGCCGTTCTTATGGCTCATCTTGGCCTCCATGGACAGTGTGCGTAATTTGTTGACATGATTAATTGCAATCCTGTGATCTGATTAATTATAGGAAGTATATCAAATATTATTTTGTAATTTGATTATTGTCTATTCAGATCAAATCTCGTATAGGCAGTAATTATGTGAATTTGATCAATTATAGAAATCATATCAAATCTTGTACAAAATTACTACACTTTCTTAGAATAGGATTGTTACCTATTCAGTGTTCTGCCTATTTAGAGCTCTGTCTATATATTTCCTTCTACAAGGAGAAGAATACTAAGGAAAAATTTAGCTAGTATACATCATTGTTTTCTACATGGTGTCAGAGCCTGGTTAATCAAACACGAATCCCACACGAATCCCCTACTACATGATGAACCTTAACCCCATTGTCCCCGTTCCACAAAATAGCCAAACATCACCCATTATTATTCACCAAGATAATTTTGCATTCCCTACCAGCATTATATTAGATGAAAACAATTATCCATTATGGTCTCAACTAATGGAGATGTGCATTGGTGCTCGTAACAAAACCGGATTTCTCACTGGCGCAACAAAAAAACCCGAACCCGAAGATCCTATGTTTGCAACATGGATCACCGAAAGTCAAAAGGTGAAAAGTTGGCTCATTGATTCAATGATTCCGTTACTGATGCAGCGATTTATTCGCCTATCCACAACCAAGAAAATATAGGAGGCTGTGTCGAAGACCTTCTATGATGGCTCAGATGAAACTCGTTTGTTTGAATTAAATAAAAAATCTTTCTCTATCAAACAAGAAGGAAGACCTGTGTCCACTTACTATAATGAACTGGTGGCTCTTTTTCAAGAAATTGATCACATAACTGCCTCTCAAGGAGAGACAATTGAAGGAGTGGTCCAGCTGCATTCAACAATGCATCGACTTCGTGTTCATATATTTCTGAGTGGTCTTGACTCTGAGTTTGAGCAAGTCCGTGGAGAAATATTACGCAAAGATCCAAAACTGGACTTGGAGAGTACATACGCATGCATAAGGAGGGAGTTTCAACAAAGACAAACCATGAGGAACTATCGAACAACCAGTGAGCACTCCGTGCACTCTGCCATGTTTACAAACCAACCCCGTCAAAGACCAGCTTCTAGAACAATGAAGAATCGAAATAATTTATCTATTGGAAAATACACAAGCCTCGTCTGTGGACATTGTGGTGAATCGGGACACTCAAAACAGAGGTGTTATGAGATCATTGGTTATCCTAAATGGTGGGATTTCTCAAAGAAACCAAGGAAGAAATTTGCAGGAAAAGCCATGATGACCATGGCTGAAGTTCAGACTACCGCTACTGATAAACTACCTGCTGCTGATAACCTGCCGCCTACCGTTAATGTTGCTCACTCTAGCAGCACTGGTAAGGCAAATACATTCTCTGTAATTACTAAAGATAATAATTGGATAATTGATACAGGTGCATCAGATCACATGGTTAGAGACACTGGTTAGTTACAATCCCTCCACTCTTCCACATATTCTTTTATTTCTACAGCTAACGGGAGTACCTCCCCTACTGTTGGGGAAGGCACTATCATCTTGACTCAAAAAATCACGTGGAACTCAGTTCTAGTTGTCCCATCCCTTGAACATAATTTGTTGTCAGTTGGCCAAATTACTTCTACTCTAAATTGTACAGTAACCTTCTGGCCATTATTCTGTGTGTTTCAGGACATTCTGACCCGGAAGATTCTTGGTTATGGTGTTAAACGTGGCAAACTCTATTATTTAGAACTTACAGAAAATGAAGGACAGAGATTCAGCCAAGCATATCAAATTAGAAGTTCAAATACAGATTGAGCCACAATATGGTTATGGCACCGACGATTGGGACATCTTTCCTTTGGATATCTTAGAAAATTACAACCGCATCTTTTTAACGTAGTTCATGATTCTGAGTTCCATTGCAATATTTATGAAATGGCTAAAAGCCATCATATTACTTATTTACCGAGTTTGAATAAAAGTTCAGAACCTTTTATCGTTATACATTATGATGTATGAGGTTCTGTAAAAATTTCTACCATATTTAAAGCTCGTTATTTTGTCACATTTATCAATGAATGTACTAGAATGACTTGGATGTCTTTGCTACACCAAAAAAAAAAGTGATGTCTTTACAGCATTTCAGGAATTTCATCATATGGTGGGTACTCAGTATCAGAAACAGATTTGTACTTGGCAAACTGATAATGCTATGGAATTCCTGGATACCTCTGTTCAGAAGTATCTACATTACTATGGAATTCGGCATCAAACTTCATGTACTTATACTCCACAACAGAACGGGTTGGCCGAACGAAAAAAAACAGGCAAATTTTAGAAGTGGTTTGTGCCTCTCTCTTTGGCATGCACATGCCTCGGTACTACTGAGGAGAAGCTGCAAAGTCTGCTCTGTATCTGATCAATCAAACACCTTCTCGAGTGATAGATTTTCAGACACCTCAATAGCGGATACAATCTTTATTGTCCACCCCGCACCTTCCAAACCTTGAGCCTAGAGTGTTTCGGTGTACTGCTTATGTTCACATTCCAAAGGTGTGACGAACTAAACTTGATCCATGTGCCACTCGATGTGTTTTTGTTGGATATTCAGACTTACAGAAAGGGTACAGATGCTATGATCCTCACACTCAAAAGTTACATGTCACATTGGATGTCTCCTTCCGTGAGACTGAACCTTTTTATTCAAAAGAAGGTTCTATCATTTCCTTTCAGGGGAAGCAATCCAGCACTGAACATTTGCTACAAGAGAGTGACGGGAACGAATTTGTTGAGGTGGAAAACATGATTGAACAGCTTGGGAACAATGGCATCGATGAGGAGTCACAGGGCAGGAGCATTGATGAGGAGTCACCTCTAAATATAGAGTTGCCTTTGTTAACACCATCAACCAACGAATCATCTCAGAATGGTGAACCCCAAGTACTCCTACAACCTATATCTGATGAGTCAAATGTAATTACTAATATCTCTTATGCCCAGGATGTTCACCCTACTACTGCAGCCCCATGATGTTCCCAAAGATCAAACAAGGGTGTCCCAAAGAAACAGTATGAACCCGATCATAGAGTCAATATCCAATATCCAATCAACAATTATGTCTCTAACCATAGGTTGTCTGAATCATATGCACTCATTATTAATCAATTATCCAATATATCCATCCCTAGTAATGTGCAGGAAGCTTTGACAGATCCAGCTTGGGCCAAGGCAGTAAATGAAGAAATGCAAGCTTTGTAAAAGAATTCTACTTGGAAACTTGTCTCCCTACCCGAAGGAAAGAAAACAATTGGGTGTTGATGGGTGTTCACTATGAAACTTAAAATCGATGGCAGCATTGACAGGTATAAAGCCCGGTTGGTTGCAAAGGGGTATATGCAAAAATACGGCGTGTATTATCAAGAGACTTTTGCACCGGTTGCCAAGCTTGACACAATCCATATTCTCATATCTATAGCAGCCAGTCGAGAGTGGCCTTTGAAACAGTTTGATGTTAAAAATGTGTTCCTCAATAGGGACTTAGAAGAAGAAGTGTATATGGACTTGCCACCGAGTGTGCAGTGTAATTCTGAAACTAGGAGCAAAGTCTGTCGTTTGAAGAAATCTCTATATGGGCTGAAACAATCCCCTAGAGCTTGGTTTGGGCGGTTCTCATCTGCCATGACAGCATTCAATTATAAACAGAGTAATGCAGACCATACTCTGTTTATAAAGCACCAAAATGGGAAGGTAACAGCCCTCATTGTTTACGTGGATGACATGGTGTTAACAGGTGACGATCCAGAGGAGATGAAGCTATTACAAGAACATTTAGCTGCTGCATTCGAAATGAAAAGCCTTGGGCAACTCAGATACTTCTTAGGCATTGAAGTCGCCAGATCAGCTCACAGGATTTCTATGTCACAACGCAACTATGTGCTTGATCTGCTAATAGAGACTGGCATGCTTGCTTGCAAACCTGCATCAACCTCTATGGACATCAATCACAAGCTCGATGTATTTCCTAATCAAGTTCCAACAGACATGGGCCGCTATCAACGGTTGGTTAGTCGATTGATTTATTTATCCCATACAAGACCGGACATCGCCTATGCCGTCAGTGTCGTAAGTCAATTTATGCATGCACCCAACGAAGAACATTTGCATGATGTGAATAGAATTTTACAATACTTAAAGGGTACCCCAGGCAAAGGTTTATTATTCTCAAAACATGGAGTCTCCAGCATTGAGGGATATACTGATGCTGATTGGGCAGGGGATCAAACAACCAGAAAATCTACTTCAGGCTACTTTACTTTTGTCAACGGAAATCTGGTTACATGGCGTAGTAAGAAGCAAAAAGTGGTGGTCTGGTCGAGTGCGGAGGCAGAATTTCGAGGTATGGCTCATGGGGTATGTGAATTATTATGGATTCAGAGGGTCTTGACAGAATTAGGGATTCATTATACGGACCCGGTGACTCTATACTGTGATAATAAGGTGGCCATTTCCATTGCGCATAATCATGTTCAACATGACCACACAAAGCATGTTGAAATTGATCGTCACTTCATCAAAGAAAAATTAGATCAGAAACTCATACAATTTCCCTTCGTCCAGTCAGCATATCAGTTAGTTGATATTCTTACCAAGGTCGTTTCAGGGCTGACATTTCAGAGTGTAATTACCAAGTTGGGCATGATTGATATCTATGCCCCAACTTGAGGGGGAGTGTTGACATGATTAATTTCGATTATGTGATCTGATTAATTATAGAAACTATATCAAATATTATTTTGTAATCCGATTATTGTCTATTCAGATCAAATCTCGTATAGACAATAATTATGTAAATTTGATCAAATATAGAAGTCATATCAAATCTTGTACAAAATTACTACACCTTCTTAGAATGAGATTGTTACCTATTCAGAGCTCTGTTTATTCAGAGCACTGCCTATTCAGAGCTCTGCCTATATATTTCCTCCTACAAGAAGAAAAATACTAATGAAAAATTCAGCAGTATCTACATAATTAACTAATGCTATCGAATTACTTAATATTACTTGCTCTTAATTTCTCAGTTTGTACGAACTCTTGAATGATTTTATGTAAAAATATATCTACCAAATTCTATATAACATACTTAATATTTATGAAACTAGATTGAATTTTTATTAGTATATACTAAAAACTGAGTCTTTTTTAAAATGATATTTTTGGTGAATAAAATTGATAAAATCAAATGGAAGGACAAAAGGGGATACATAGAAGATTTAACAACACATAAATAAATTATGGACTGACGAAGCCAAAAATAAGCTTCAAGGAATCCTCGCTTTCTTCATAGTAGATTCAGCGGGCCTCGTGAGACACTAGGCTTAGAGATTCTTAATCTTCTGCAAAATTAGTAGCGTAGGAGACTCAATTTAGCAAGATTGATGGGCAAAATGAACTATAAATACCGTGCATGTTGTACTAAAGAAGCAACAGACGATAATGTTCTTTTTTTGTGGCGATATATCTGTTTTTTCTTTTTGTACTTGTCCGTACCAAAAATCTGTTTGAGGTATTTATACCCGAAGAAACATGTAGGTAGGGACATAAAAGGCAAAACGTTGTCCTAACTAGTGTAGAGGTATTTATAGCTCCAATGAGTTAATGGTGTGTTATTCAAGATGAGATTTTATCAACGCAAAAGTGTTTAACATGTAAAATATTACAGAGGATGAAGAATTATTTGGGTTTTTTTAAAGTAATTTTTTTGTTTGAAAATATATTAAAATAATATTATATTTTATTTTTAAAAATTATTTTTAATATTACTATTTTTGAAAAATAAAAAAAATAAAAAATTTAATTTTAAATAAAAAAACTTTTTAATTTTTTTAAAAAACATTGTTTAGAATCCAAACCATACCTAAGTGGACTCATGATGTGGTGGAAGTGGCTTTCATTAAAGTTAGTCTAAAGCCTGTTATTTTTAAAAAAAAATTAATTTTTATTTTTATTCTTTTATGTCCTCAAATCTTTTTAATATAATAGTATTAAAAATAATTTTTTAAAAAATAAAAACATCATTTTAATATATTTCTAAATAAATATTATTTTAAAAAATAATTTTTGAATATGTAACAGAATTCTAATTCTACCTGAATGTTGAGACTACATAGAGTTTTTTCAAAACACCCAAGTTTTTTTTTCATAGGCTAAAGGTACATAACAGACCTTTATTAAAGGGGTATTTGCTATAAAATTGATCAAATAAATATACAAACTTCAATGTGCCACAATCCCAACGGTTTATGGCAAAAAGTTGCCATTAAACCTTTTATTAAAGGTAGACTAGTAATTATCTATGTGATGGTTAATGGTAAGAATTTGGGATCAAAAAGTTTGTTTTCTCTGTAGTTTTAGATTCGAGCCCTGTGATTGCTTATATGATAGCCACTAGAGGCTTACATAGTCATTAACTTCAGGACCTGTAGAATTAGTTAAGATAAACGCAAGTTGGACCGAACATCCACATTAAACTAAAAAAAAATAGACTAGCAAATGTTTTTGTGCTGTTTCTCAGGAAGAATACAATTGGGCCTACCGGTATTCTAATAGGCCCATTTGTCTCAATAAAATGAAATTACCATTTACCATTATTTCGGTACAAAAAATGGGTAGAAGTTTCAATCGGATATTGATGATACCCGGTTGAACTTTCCAGTGCTGATATCCGCTTTGAACGTTTTCAAACCTATTTGCAACAGCCGAATGTAATAAAGCTGAACGGATTTTCTCACTTCTGCATCTACTGAATCGATATTTGTCATAGAAAGATAGGTATGTACAATTTCTCCAGTTTTTAGCTGAAGCCAAAATGTTTTGGCCTTTGCTAGAAGCCTTTTCAATTACAATAAGAAAACAGTCTGTTCTTCCAAAATCAAGGCTGCAAATTAAAAAACAGCCATCTCTACAGCCCATTTAAACGAGAACAAAATGTAGTAAAGCTGCTGCCTTCATCTAAAGGATCCTTGGAGACATCTGATAATATATCTATCATCTAAAGCTGCAACATTGTGCCCGACCTCTCGCCAACTTGTCCCACAGACAGATCATCTGCCTTGGGGATTGGTAATGTGCAGTATAATAGTTCTCCAAGCATCCGTATTGACAGAATTTCCAGTTGTGAGAGTACTGAACAGGGGTGGAGCTGTTAAATTGTTCAACCCACATTCCCATACTAACATCTTCCATCTTAAAGAGCTGCAATGAGAGTTTAACAATATTTTCATGTACAAACTACAAGCTGATAGGAAAGGTAGTTGTCAAAGAAATGCTAACAGAAAGGGGGGCAGAGAGGGAAAGAGAGCATCCTTCAACTGAGGGAGGTATTAGATAAGATTAAATATCACTAACCCTGAGGCTTCGTTTGCCATGTTGAGCAATGACAAATTTAGCAATATCAGTAGAAATTACATATCCAGGTCCATTGGCGTAAGGAGGATATACTTCTTCAGGCCATTCCTGTTACATTTAGGCAAATAATCTTCAAATGCAAGAAGTGAACATAGAAAAACAATTTCATCGTTCAGATTCTATTTATCAAGACAGAGAAATTGAAATTTTGAATTCATTTGAGTAGCAACATAGCTAACCATATCTAGATTAGTTCCTTTTCCATTTTGCTTTCCTAGTCAAAGCAGAACGTGTAAGATGTTCAGGACTATCTGATTCATGAAAGGAGCTCAACTAAAACATGGTCCCCGAGTCCCTAAAAACTAAAATCACAAAAAAGCAGCACCTTTAAGGATGATGAATCTGATAGCAGGTGAGGAATGATGTTTTAATTCTTTAACTAACACAGGAAAAACCCTTATCATAGCTAGCCAACAAGCACAAACAGCCTTCTCAAAGCTGTCTTATGCCATTCTATGCCTTGAAAAAGTTCCTTGACCAACATCCATTCCATTCCATGAAATATCAAATGCGGTAAAAAAATTACAAGGGAAAGGGGTAAAAAGGAAGACAGTTAGGCAACTCTTGCAAGTACTGTGGGATGTGACACCTCATCCGGGTAAAATGCAAAAGTGCCATGACCAGTATCACCAACGTTGCTTCTAGTACAACAGAGAATGGTGCTACAGCTTGATAACAATTAAAACTTCTTCAGCTTCTTTTCATGATGTTCAGGCCAACCCCAGGTGGCTTATGTGATCCCAGAAGAGATTGCTGAGATGTATATTTTGTAGAGATTCTAATAATTGCCCTTTTACTCAGACTTTCTTATTTTATTTTTTTTCCTTTTTGTATGTTATTTTAAGAGAAAAGGGAACAAGACAACTGAATTAATAAGAGCGTAGACAGTGTTGCAAGGGATTTTATTAAATCGGAATTCCCACAAATGCATTAAAACTTACATACCTCAAAAGTAACTGCCCATTTTCCATTTCTTAGGGGACGATGTAAGAGATTGAGATTGCCCATATAAAGAGACTTGTTGGGAGAGGAACGATCAATTTCTTTCAAGACTGTGTCCACCCTAACAAATGTATCATCATCACATTTCATTATGTATGCAGCTGAGACATTCCGAACCTGTATTCAGCATATTCAGAGATACCAAAACAACTAGATTCAGGAGATATAAATAAGTACACAGTCACAGATATCATATTTAAAAGATTCAATGAAAGATGATCAATGAATAAAGTATAGACTTACCCCAAACTCACAAATAGCAATAGTTTTGAGAACCACAAGCTCATAGCGATCCATAAATGGCAAAATCACAATATCACCAAAGTAAGCTGCCTCTCTTTTTAGCACTGCATTCACCTCCTTCCTTGGATTCTGTGATTTCGTAAACGAGTACAAAGATAAATTAGAGTGTGAATGTTATAAAAATGGTAGCTAAGAAGAATGGCAAAAGAGAAAAATCAATAGTAAAAAAACATAATGCTACTTCCTCTGTTCCAAAACAACAGAACATCTTATAGAATGCACAATGTTACATTAAGATGATTATATAATTCAACAACTGAGACGCACATACAGGCTCACTTATGCACAATGAGCCCTAAACACATAACATGTACTTGATAGAAAGGCAAAATGACAACTCACAGAATAACCACCCCTCTTAACTTTTGACCATGGACATAAATCAGGGAATAATGGATCATAATTTTGGGATAAGAAGGAATAAGAACACTCCAAAGCATTTCCTCCAAAAAAAATAGAAAGGGTGCATAAATTGAGCAAACCTCACATGCATATGTCGTATATCAAGGGTATTTATGTGAGTGTCACCACACAAAGTTTCTTTGCAAGGCAAAATTTTAACCTAAGACTTAAACCAACAATGCCCTAGCCTGTGGCTACATCTGCAGAGGTTGAAGGGTAACAATATAGATTGATCCTAGCATCCAAGTTCTCTTGACTTGTAATGTTATTTTGAGTGCTTTAATCATCAATGAGGAAAAGGGGGGGTAAGGCTGCTAAATGTGTCAGTGGTCCCTCAACTATTGCTCAATTTCAAAATCTATTAGTGCAATTACAATTTTCTTTGAGATTTTAATGCAGTGCTTTGATCCCAAATTTCCAATAACTTTTTTCTGATGTAGCCAAACAACTACTGGCATGTGTATTTTTTTAAATTTCACTTTTTGAATGATATTTAAAAAAAAAATGTTAGCAAGCAGAAACAGAAATTGGATAAAAAGACCGCGCACTACACTTTTGAAGTTGAAATAATACATTAGAAAATTTGATGGTTGAGGAATCTTTCTGAAATCATGGAATAATTAAGTGACTGTTGATACAGTTAAACACTCCTTCAAAATAAATAAATCAATGTGGAGATCTTACCAGTGCAACAAAGAAACGAGCAACTACATTTGAAGACTTGATTACAGATGATTGCATCCAAGTTTTTCTAACTGCCATGCGTTCTGCAAAGTGATTTGTAGCTGATAGGATCCCAATAAAAAGTTGAATGGGACTCTTTGGTAAAGGATGAGCTTTCCACTTCTCTGACATTTCCAATACTCGCTGAGGAGAGAAGCTTGGATGAGAGCTGGGCAGAGAAGTTGCAAAAACTGAATGAACATCTACGTCTCCTTTGATTGCTAATCCTGTTGCATCTTCGAGGGTAAATCCCTAAAGGCACAGAAAAAAATTTAGGAAAGTATTTTGAGTTCAATTTTAATAGAAAAGAATTGAACTCTCTTTGAATATGTACTTAAACAAAACATAATACCACTGTAACAAACATGACTGTTAAGAACAGGAACCTCAAAAATCTACAGATAGACCATACCAAAGAAATCCAGTGGAAAGAAAAGGGAGTCAAGAAAAGGAATCACAGACTTAAAATGATGGCAAACAGTGATAAGCTTAGTTCATGGAAATATTCATAGAAAAAATGCAAATCTCACAAACAATTTGAAAGTACTGCTTTTCCATAGTGAGTGGATGGAACACTAGAAAGACCATTGAGCATCAGATATGCAAATATATGTCCCAAATCTAGAAGGCCAAGGTTCACCATTTGAGTTAGAGAATCAGGAAAAAACTGTCATAGGGTATAACAATCACTTTTTTTCTCATCTATCAACATACCGGACGATATGGAAATGAGGTCACATGCCGCCCCCCAACAGTAATATGGTATCCATCAACACCAGCACGCAAGGTCAGGATAAACAATCCGCCCTCCACAAAAGCAAATGGCCATGTCACTTCAGGTTTCTGTTCACGCCCTATAAATCTCTTGAACCATGAGGCTGTCTTGGACTCTTTTAAATCTACATTATCATCCCGCATCCATTTCTCACACCTCACATGTTCATCAACTGTCAAACATATGCATTAGAAAAACTTTCAATTTAATTATTTAAAATAGAGTGCCATAAGCAGTTTTAGCTTTTGTCCCTATTTCTAATTGAATTGTATAAAAAAATAAGAAAAGCAACAATATCTCTCTCAACTCACACAACAGCTGGTGTGAAGAAAAGTGTCTAGAGAATATCCAAAACTTTTAAACATCAATTCCTGGGACTTGAGCCTCATTCAAATACCTCAAGTCATTTCTTGAATTCTTCAATGCTTATATGTGAAGCCATGTTTCGTTGGCCCCAACCCGTCACAAGGAGAATTTAAATCCAACTTGGGAAAATTCTTTACATCTACTTAATTTCCAGCATATAATGGGGAATGCTATTTGTGGTTTTGGCACCCATGAAAAGAAGAAAATAAATTCTTTCTTTAATACATGTATACACTCAATAATTATCTTTCCAAGTTGCATTTGACTTAACGTACATAAGCAAACAAGGAAAACAAGTTAATTAACAAAATTAAGAAACAAGTTAAATCTTACCCAGCATATCCTCATCTTTCTTGGATGGCAAACCATCGCATCTTTGAGCTGTCCCCCATTGCATCCTATAGCAGGTATTATGCTCAATGACTGGATGCTGACTCCAATCTCCTCTCAATCGAGGATTTAAATGTAGAATTTTTGGTGGATCCTCTCCCTCCACTGACTTTAAACCCTGCAGCTCAATCATGAACTGTGAAACCATAACAATACCATTACCATTCCTCAACCTTGCAAGCTGGGGTACATACTCCTGGTGTGCATGATGGGGTGTTCCCACAATGGTTATAGAAGACCCAGCAGCTAAACCACATGGTAGAAACATCATCTTATCCCCTCCAGCCAACTCCTCTCCACTCATGGATACCCACAAAGGACAAGACTCAATCTTCCCCTCATATAACAAACTCTGTCCAATCTCCTCTCCATCATACTTTTCCACTTCTTCCCATGCCTTCAACCCAAGCAGCCATGCTTCATCTGCCATCCTCTCAAGTGGTGATAATTTCATAGTTGCATTCCTTCGCCTCATAATTTCTCCTGTTATTCTTCCATAACGATATTGAAGTGGCTTTATAGTTTTAGACCCTCCCTTTTCATCTTCCAAAGGTTCCTTACTAGGCATCATCGGAGCATTCTGGTTTTGATTATCCTCTAATTTCCGGTGGAAAGCATCCTTATAAACAGAACTAAAAGATGGTTTGCTTAAATCGGAGTCTTCAACATCTTTTACCATAGATGACGAATCCAATCCAGCATAACTATCATCCACACTCAACATTGATGCAATCTCTAAAAAATGTGGAAACTTGAAAGCTAAAAACACCAAGTATATTGCTCCTACAGCCAACAACATATGCGACAGCTTGCACCTCCTAGTACTAGAAGGTTCAATCTTTAACCTCTTCATCTTAATACCACCCAACAAGCTACAATGCAAGAACAAAACAAAAACTCTATAAAACCCAAAAACCTCCCATGTCTCTAAATCAGCATAAGAGCCCAGAACAAGCTTAAAACTTTCTAAAATACTAAACTATGAAAAGAAAAAAATCCCAAAAACCTCTGATATGCCTATTCCTCTAAATGAACATAAAAACCCAGATTCCAAAACAAGCTAAGCTAAGAGAAAATGCTCAAAATGTCCTAAAAAATAGACCCTTTTTCATCAGATTCAATGAAGAATCCAAAAATCTCCAAAACCCATTTCAGAAAATGATCAATGAAGATGAAAATTCAGAAGAATTCGAAAAGAAAGCCAAAATCTTGAGAGTTGAACCTGGAGATCAGAATCGCGCAAAACCCATGAAGTTTGAGACTTTTTTTAAGGAGAGGAACGGGAATTGGGTGATTGATCAAAGAAACCGAGACAAATCGAATGCGAGCTTCTTACGAGAATCGAAAAGAAAAGGGCAGAGAGAGAGAGAGAGGGAGGGAGGGGGACAGTGTGGTAGAGGTTTGCAATCTCTAGCGTGTATACGGCAACCAAATTAAATTAATTGAAAAAATAATTGAGAATTTTCGGGTACTTCAATTCGTTTTATTTTAGTCTCGCCATTCGGGTTGGATGGCTGGATTTTTTAAATAATAGTCGATTCAAGCTCGAACCAAAGTCATTAAAACTGGTCTGAGCTATGATACTGTCCAAGACCTGCGTCAGATTAATTTACATTAACTCAAAATAATATTATTTTATTTTAAAAAATAGAATTAAGATTATATTATTTTAATGAAAAAACCAAATGGGTTTTGAGCATGTTAATTTATCCTGAGATAATTTGTTGGGTTTTCCCACTCTAACTAAGTCAACTTATTTTTTTATAACTCAATTCGAGTTCAGTTTTAGATTTATTTACTAGTAGACCTGCTAAGGCAGGTCAAGATTAATAATAACACATGTCAAACTTGAGTTATTTTTTTATTTTATTTATGCGAAACTTTTGGAATTAATAAAATATAAAGACGCAGAAGTTTATAGACATTCTTCAGGCTTTTTTATTTAAAGTTTTTGGATCAAAAATATTTTTATATTTTTTTAATATCAAAATTTTATGTTAATCTATATTAGCCTCATATTTAAGGGAAAAAAACAAACAAACCTTCAAATAAAAGCTTCTTTTGGTATTATTAAGAGAGAAAGTTGGTGTTTAATGCAATTTTTTTAATGATTCAGAGTTTAATTTATATTGAATGTATAGTGGACCATGCTAATAAATGTCTATTTGCCAAATCTCAATCAAAAACCCAAATGGGTAAAAAAATATAAAAATTTAATCTTTAATTGAAAGCAGAAGATAAAATCTTGAAAACAAAAAGGATATAAATTTGCTATTGATAATTTTAAAATGTAACTCCACAATAATAATAACAATAATAATTTATTTTATTATTCAGGAAAAAAACTCTAATATTATTTGGCTTAAACACACATAGAAAAATACATGAAAATTGTTAAACTTGGACCCATATCATTCTTTTTTTAATTAATACATAGAATATTTCAATTTAGTTTGCACGTATTAAATTAAATTTTTACACTCCGAATAAAACTTGCAGAATAAAACTTATATAATGTAATCAGTGCCTGTCAATATTAATAAGCAAAATAAAAAATTGAATAAAATCACATAAAAAGAATATATATATCTCTTAGAGTGTGTTTGGCAGTGTAGTTGCGGTTACTTTTCAAATAGCTTTTCGTGCCAAAATACATGCCAATAATATTTTTTTATTTTTTAAAAATTATTTTTGACACCAACACATTAAAATGATTTGAAAATACTAAAAACATATTAATTTGAAGTTAATAAAAAAATAAAAAAATTTAAATTTTATCAAAAACACTTTTAAAACACGGAAATAAACAGGCCTTAGTTTACGTAAGTTTACCAACTCAAACACACATTGATGGTTGACAGTTGACACCCAACATTCCCTTCCATATAAAACACCCAATAAATAAATAAAGATTAATTATTTAGTTAAACAATTTAATTTAATATGGTTCTATGGAATCATATTGACATCTGGGGCCTTTTTTCAATGTAAGCAGCTATGCTTCCTCTTTCGTTTCCACATGGAATTATCCTCCACAATCAAGAAACACATCCTTTTTATACTCATTAGACCATGGACATTCCCCTGTCTATTAAATTAATGGATTAAATATGGCTTTAAAGCAACTCTGTAAAGCATTCTGACCATCCTATTCCTGCATTACTTGAATGCATGTCTCAAATTATATATATATATATATATATATATATGCTTCTTTACATGATTTTCAAGCATCTTTTTTCACAAATCAAATGGTATACCAGCTGAACACAGGAGATGCTGTGATTGCATCTTATATTGTTTTATCTTGGCCTGATGCATCCCTGTCATTGAGAGGGCCACAATGATGGCCACAAAATTTGAAGCAAACACGCAGCTTTCTCATCACCTTATGTTTTGGACAATTCGTAGGAGCTCATCTTGTCTATAATGCTCTTCGCATATCCCATCATTTTCTGCAAAAGAAAGAGAAAAGGTGTCTATCATGGAGTCGTATTCGTGATTTCTGATTTATACCAAATTAATTCAGTAAAGAAGAATTTTGGGATTCCTAGTTACCCGTCTAAAAGGCTCAATAGGAAGAAGTGGTTACGTAGACATCTCCACATTCCTGAAACAATGCCATTGATAAGAAAGAAAATTAAAATACTAGGTCTTGTCTAGTTAGTATTCTAAAACAAAAGAGACGCATAAGAAAAAATATAAATATGTTTTATTGAAAATACATGCATAGATATATATATGTTTTAAAATGATTTTTTATCCTTTTAAAATGTGATATATCGTCTCTTCTATCCCAATATCATTGAAAAAACTATATAGTTGTGTGATATAAAAGATTTATAGACTTGTAAATATACAAAAAATTTCAAATTCATCAATTAAATTGTTGTGACTTAGAGGGTTTCTCTCTCTCTCTCTATCTGTGTCTGTGTGTGTGGTATGTTTTGCTTCAGTCTATAAAATAAATAAACCAACATAAAAATATGGTGAGAAAAGCATCCTTGCAACTCTTCAGAAGTGCGCAAATTTCATTATCAAGAGAGGGCAAATGACCACATAATTAACTTGCTCCAGGTGGTTGTGTACCTTATCCCCTCCCCAAGTCTCGAGTTAGAGCCCTCCTCAATACGAGGACGAAGAAGAAGAACCTCATTTGTATCCCTAACGTATTATATGGTTCTATATTTTGACCCCAAACCAATTAATTTCATCAAAAACTAATTCAAATATTTCCCTCCCACACAAGAATTATGGTGTTTCTTGCACGTATTTTGACATTAATGAAAGCAACATTGCCTAATTTTTAAAAGGTTTTGGATGAAATTGATAACAGTATTTGGTTTGGGATGAAATTGAGAAAGAGTTAATCATTTAGGGATGTTAATGATGTTTTCCCAAAATAAGGTGAGAATAGAGAGATTTAAAGCCTATTTGAGAGTGTGGTAACAGTTACTTTTCAAAATATTTTTTATTTTGAAATGCATCAAAATAATATTTTTTTTATTTTTTTAAAATTATTTTTAAGATCAGCGCATCAAAATAATTTAAAATATAAAAATTAAATTAAAAAAAATTAAATTTTTTTTTTTAAATTACGGGTTAGTCTGCATTTTGAAATGCTTTCTTAATCATGAAAAAGCTGGCAGGAGCTAGGCCCGTGCTATTAAAAAAAAAATCTGACTCCACGAACTATTTAAAATTTTCAATTTAAGTTTTGGCTCTCCTAGAAAAAAATCTTATAATCTTAATCTCTAAAAAAAAAAAATTGGCTTCGTTCCTGATTTAGGATAGTGACATACTTAATCTCCATGCTACACGTACCAACATTCATTCCATCATGCAAGGTAGGTTGCACTACAAATTCAAATTTATTTCTCAAGAATTTGATAAGAATTTTAAATAAATCCAACACTTGCTTCGAAATAACAAAAGGGTTATATATATATACACACACATCAACATCTATTGGGCTCAGCCAATAGAAAAACCGATTCAGTTATATTTTTTATCCCACTTTTCTTACATTAATATGTGAGCAACTGATTAAAAAGCTATCAGTTTCTTTCTAATAATATTTCCTAGTCTTTCCATGATACACAACCATGATACACTTAGGCTAAAACGCTTGATGGATCTACTCATTATCACAAGTATTTTTACCCATTCAGACTTCCAACAGCTCATCAACAAAGAGCAACCCATCACCCGAACTATGTTGGCCACTCAAGAGCAAAATCAAGTTTGGCCACCTCAACAAATTTTGACACCCACGACATCCCTATCTTTGGAAAGGATTAACAATGTGTCTTCTTAGTGCCATAACACTACTCTCTAAGGGGTAGATCAAAGAGCTTCTTAGAGTCCAATAAATCACCCCAAAATATATTATCTTTGATAGTAAGTAAGTTTATTTTTAAATTAAAATAATTGTTTCACTAACATACACTTTTTGTCTACATATCTTTAATAGGAACTTTTGGACTCTTGCACAATCTCCTTAGAAAGGGTTCTCCCTAGTGCGATTGCACACTCTTTTGGAAGGGTTCTCCTTAATGTGATTGCATAATCTCTTTGAAAGCGGTTCTCTTTAATGCGATAACTCCATCCTTCATGACAACTTGAGATGACCAACCTAAAAAAAAGTAACAGGACCTCGTCCTATGGCCAAATATATACCACAATGGCTAACTAGAACCTAGAAAACTACCACAACTCCCTAGATTGGCTCCCAGACCTCATGCTATCTCCATGGATGATATCAAATCTTTAACTTTCAAGGCCCCCCCCTCCCCCAATAATTGTTTCACTAACATACACCTTTTGTCTACATATCTTTAATAGGAACTTTTGGACTCTTGCACAATCTCCGTAGAAAGGGTTCTTCCTAGTACGATTGCACACTCTTTTTGGAAGGGTTCTCCCTAATGTGATTGCATAATCTCTTTGAAAGCGGTTCTCTTTAATGCGATAACTCCATCCTTCATGAAAACTTGAGATGATCAACCTAAAAAAAGTAACAGGACCTCGTCCTATGGCCAAATATATACCACAATGGCTAACTAGAACCTAGAAAACTACCACAACTCCCTAGATTGGCTCCCAGACCTCATGTTATCTCCCTGGATGATATGAAATCTTTAACTTTCAAGTTCTCTCCCCCCCCCCCCCCAATAGAGGGGCTCTTATGCCCCATGTCATCTTCAGGGAGGCCACAAGCCTCAAAATCTTTTAAAAAATACAATAACTCTTCAAAAAATGGATTCACTCTCTTTAGCCTTTTAGAATATTTTCTATAAGCGATAGGATTCCCTCTTTAGCCTTTTAGAATATTTTATAAGCATAGACTCACCCTCTTGGGTTTCCTTCGCCCCTTAAAAAATTTCCAAGTATGGGCATTGATAGGGATTCACTCCCCTCAACCTCTTAGAATATTTTATAAGTATAGGCTCACCATTTACTAGTTCTTTTCTTTTATAAGTATAGGCTCACCATTTACTATTTCCCTTCAGCCTATAAAAATATTTTATAAGTATAGGCTCACCATTCATGGGTTCACTTCAGCCCATTGTAAATTTTCTAAGCATGGACTCCATCCTCCATGAGTTCCTCTCAGCCTCTTAATTTTTTGTTTCAGCTCATCCTCTTAGAATTGTTTTTAAGTGTGAATTCTTTCATGATTCACCTCTACATATTTAGAAATTGTTTTTTCAAACATAGGGCATACTCATACACACAAGCTTTCTGATATATTAACTGGGGTTTTCAACCCACTTCTCATATAAAATTTTTTTGATAAAATTGTTGTACCGGGTACTTTTACAAGTTTTTGCATACAAATATCACAAAGACTTATAAGGCTATTAATAAAACCAAATTTAAAGGCCCAAAAAACCCTTCATCATCCCTTGGGTTTAGCAAAAGGAAGGACCCATTTTTTTTTTTTTGCACAACTAAATTTTGGATTAAATTGCTAGAACCAAGAGATAACTGATTATCCAAAACATAAACCATACTCTCATATTACTTGAATTTTTTGGGACATTGCAAATATATACACACACTGTCTTAGTCATGATAGAAAGTAAAATTAGCAAATTGAAATTTTAATTGGCACCTGTTTTTCTTGGAAGGGTTGGAAAAATGAGAAGAAATTGCGAACACATATTCATCGCCAATTATATCAGACAATCAGATATTGTTCTTGGTTGCAATGTAAAGCTTGAGAACTGTTTCTACAGCTGGGCTATCTTCCTCTCCTGATCGTGATGATGGGGTCTTAGCATTGGATGACACTAATGGCAATAACACTCTATGCTTTGAAGAGTAGCTAGACGTTTCAATCAAAGGTTGGTGCAACAATGGTGAATGACACATACACATAAGCACAACTTCTCGTGCGCATATTTCCGTGACTAAATTTCTATTTTGCTACGCGGCTGGCCATGCTTTTCCTAAATTTTTAAACAGAAATTACTTTTAATTAATTTTTTAATTGTTTTGATATATTGATATCAAATACAAAATTTAAAAAATAATAATTAAAATTTTTTTAAAAATTATTTTGATATATTAATATCAAAATAAAAAAAAAAAAAATATTCAATTATTTTCGTCAAAAATACATAAAATTTATTTCAAATAATAATAATTAAAAAATATTTTTTGGAATTTGGGGGGGGGGGGGGGGGGGGGGGGGGGGGAAATTTTGGGGGTAAAAAAAGGGGGGGGGGGGGATGGCCATTTGATGTTGAATGGATAAGATGAGCACTGGATGCGACATAAGTAGAAGTCTTGAGGATAAAAAAATAATTATTTCAAGGGATTTTTCGAATGAAGAAAGGGTAAGTAACATGTAAGAAAAATGTATATTTTTTTTTGGTTCATTGTAATAAAAGAATTTGAAGCAATACTTCCAATTTCTTCAAAGTGTAATCTAGGGAGGTTACTGATCTTCATGAAAATAGTAACATGAGGTCTTTTACAATATATATAAAAGGAAAGAAAAAGAAACATGGTTTAAATGTTTGCAGTATACAATGTTCCAGTAGCCAAGATTATATTTTCAAGGAAAAAAAATAGAAATAATATTTTGTTGAACTAATTAGTATTCAAGTTGTGTTTTTATGCTAGTTTGTGCATATTAAAATAAAATTTATTTTTTTATATTTTATCAAAAAGATATGATCATTCATGTCAAAATTAGGAAATTCATTAAGATCTTACCTAAGTCACAATCAACAAATTAGGATGGCATAACTCATAATGGCAGGGGGGTTTTGATATTTTGTATTTCTAAATAATTTATTTATTATTTAAGAAACTTGTGCTTTTTTATCCAAAAACTTTAAGTCTCTTGAAGGTGTTAGCCCCCAAAACCAACAAAATATAAAACTATTCACCAATGATTTTTTTTTTAAATACATATAAATTATTGTGTTACAAGATAAACTAAGAGTATTTTATGGTTTTCAAATTTGAATATACAATACAATTACATCTTTAATCTTGGAAAAGATAAAACATAAGCTTAACATTTTAGGGTATTTTTGTATTTTCATATGAGTATTTTGTGTAATTCTCGGGGTTGTGGGTGACATTTTGGTATTTTCATATTTTTTTAAATTTTTTAATGCTTCAAGCTGCTGGAGCGTGCTTGACACGCCCTGGCGCGTGGGTGGTATACCCGTCATTTAGGTGGCACGTATAATGCCACCAGGTGGACGTAATTACCTTACGGTGGTTGGATATTGTTGTTAATGGTCATTTGATTTTTTTATCTTCTTTTCTCTCTCGTGACAAGTAATATATACAATTTTCCTACTTGTTTCTTATTTTTTAATTTTAGTTCTCATACTATTAATTTCTTATTTTGTTCCTTTTTCATTTATAGAAGTTTTTATTCTTTTCAATTTAGTCCTTCAATTGTAATTTCTCATATGTTTAACTTTTCATTTTGGTCCTCAATTTCTTTTAATTTTTAATTTTGTCCTTGGCACTTTTGTCGAAGTTTTTTTCTCTTAATTTTATCATTCAATCAATTTTCTATTGTTTTATTTGTTTCAGTTTGACTCTCATTCTTTTGATTTTTTTTCCTTTTATTAAAGCTATTTTTCAAGTCAATTAAACCATCTAATTGTAAATCTTTATCCATCTGATTAATGTTTTTCTCACCCTCATTTTTTTCGATCCTTTTGTGTAATTAATTTTTTTTTCCTGGTTTTATCTTTCAACATTTAATTTGTTAGCAATTCAGCTTCGTACGATCTTATTGTTCCATATTAGTTTTTTTAACATTAGTATTTGATCTTCAAGTTTTTTATATATGTTTATCTTGTTCTCTTTACTCAGGTCACAATTTTTGCATGCCTTTTTTAATATAAGTTTTATTAGTTATTATGTTTCTATTTTATTTTTCAAGGTATTATTCTAACTCATCTATAATTTTTTTTTATACAAATGAAGTTTATTTTTTAAAATAAAAAAATATTCATTTTTAAATTATATTGCTGATGTGTTTGACCTTGTGTAATATTTTTTTTTTTAAAGTAATTTTATTTAGTCAGTTTCATTTGTGTTTATCTTTTAAATCATGAGTTTTTTAGGATATGAATTTATCATTTATTTATTTAGATAAATAAGATCAGAAACACAATCAGATGCATGTTTCATTTTGTATTATTAAATATCTTAATCTTACTTATATAGACTTTTCAATTTATACTTCGAATTTTTTTATGTAAAAAGTACATTGAAACAACCTGTATACATAGTATTTGTTTTTTTAAAAAAATTATAACCCATGATGAGATGCAAGTTAAATGACCAATATAACACTAGACAATGTTAACTAGCAAGAAATAAGGATATACTTGAAATTTGGATATCTGTGATGTAGATATTCACAATTAATTTCAAATCTAATGTTTAGTAATTTATACATAATATCATATCTAATAATATCATATCTGTGTAGATGTGATAATATCATATCTGTGTAGCGTCACAACGATCGTAATATTTATAAATTTCTAAATAGTTTATCTTACTTGAAATGCACAAATGGCTTAAAGAAATTCTAGAAAATCTAAAAACCTTGGAGGCTTCCACAATTTTTGTTTATTTTCTCTTTATTGATTTAACAATGGAATAAATCTTCCTTTCTTTCCTCTTTTATAATTTACTATCAGTAAAAAAATACAATTTTAAATTTCTTGACATGTTAAGTGAAATTGTTAAATCACATCAACCATGATACTATATAGTATTTTAACTAGTTTGACAAATTTTACTTAAGAAATCACATTTAAAAACAGGAAACAAATTGCATCATATTCATAATAAAAAAAAATGCATCCATTAATGTGTTAATAAAGATAGTAATCACTAGATCTCGTCAACTTTTTCACAATTTTATATAGATTTACTTTCTAAAATTTCATTGATATGATTTTGTACGTTGGCCAAATGACAAGATATTGGTCATACATTTTGGATTCTCTCCAACAATTAGATCATAATCTACTTAGATATTCTCCTTTTATGGCATTATGGCCAATGAGCCCTCCTTCTTTGTCCTTATATACCCAATATTCTTCTCCATTCTTACCAAACGATTAGACTCATAATATACCAGTAGCAAAAAATGAGTTCAACAAGTTCAGCATCCACCAGCAGCTCTGCTTTCACTGAAACGTCAGCTAACATTTCTAGTGATATTATCTCTGATATTCTTACTAGACTGCCTGTCAAGTCTCTTACAAGATTCAAGAGTGTATCCAAGTCCATGCTTGCATTCCTTGGCAATCCAGAATTTGTTAAGCAGCATCTCAAAAGAGCAAATTTGAAGAACCCAAATCTTGTCCTGAAGCATGACTCCAAGCTTTTCTACGTTGAAGATGAAGAATGGAGCAAAGCTAGAAGGCTGCCATTGCCCTTTTCACTGTGCTTAGAAAAAGTTGAAATTTCTGGTTCATGCAATGGCATAGTTTGCATTTCGGACCAACAGTGCAATCAGGATATCTTTCTCTTGAATCCCTCTACTGGGGTTTTCAAACACCTTCCGTTCTCAGGTTTCGATATCGCCGCAGTTGAGAACTCTTTCACCACGATGGGGTTTGGTTATCATCAAGCAGAAGATGATTACAAGGTCATAAGGTGTGTTTATATATATGATAAGCCTTTTATTGACATTGACTCTTATGAATGTGAGGCTAGAGTCTACTCTTTGAAAGCTGGTGAGTGGAAGGATATTGGAACTATCCCATACCATCTGGGCTATAAAGCTGCTATCTGGCTTGGCAATGATTTTCTTATCTGGAAAGCAACTATCGGGCTCGGAAGAACGGGGAGGTATCTGATAGTTTCTTATGACATGAGCAAAGAAGAGTTCAAGGAGATTCCCCAGCCTATTGTGAATTATAATGATGAACTTCACATGGAGGTAAGTGTGTTTGATGGATTGTTATCAACCTTCTATCTTTCAAAATATGACGAGGCTCACATTTGGTCCATGAAAGAGTATGGAGTGACGGATTCGTGGGAATTGCGGTTTGTGATTAAGCTGCCTTGGAGAGTTGAGAACTACAACTATATCTTTTTGAAGCCCCTGACTATTTTGAAGAATGGTGAAATCCTGATCGAGGCAGGTGAAAAGGCAAGAATTCTGCATGATCCTAAGAAGGATAGCTACAGAATCATCAATCCTATTCGTGGAGTTCCTCGAAGATTTTTAGTGACTCCTATTGTGGGAAGCCTGGTTTCACCTTTTGATTATCATCAGGGCTGAAAAGGGCATGACCTTGTTGGGATTTCGAAGTTAGTTAATGGTTCAAGTAAGGGATTAATTTTAATTAAGTTTCTTAAGCATTTAATTTCGTAATTCGGCTGTCAAGGTTTTGAGTTTTTACTTAATTTTGTAGTTTTATAAAATTTCTCAGTTTTGTAGAATAAAGATTTCCTAATTACTTCTCAGAGCAAAACTTCCCCTCTCTATTTCTCTCTGTGTGCGCGCATCCCACAATCAATAGTTAGGCTATCTAGATTAGGGTCAATTGTTAGTAATTAGCTGTGTATTGAGAGCTCCTCTTACAATGGGGTATTTTTTAAGCTTATGTTCTTGAAAAAGATGATTTGAACCCGTAACCTCCTTGCAAACTCACTTTGTGTGTTTTAAATCAATTAAAAACCTGCAAGCTACAGACAGCCTTCCTAATTTTTGTGAATATAAAGTAAATATTTCATGGGCACGATTAGGATTTGAAAGAAAATAGGAGAGTGCTGTGCTTCTTATGAGAACCACTGAACCAGTCAGGAGAAGCTACGGCAGAAGGCAGCAGCAAAAATCAAGAGGAAACAGAAGCAAAGACTAATCCAGCAGGAGGAAGTTCGCAGCAGTAAGTCGGTGCTGGAAGTCCTCGCGGGAGGGATCTGGAGAGGTATTATATGTGGCCGCAACAGCCTTGAAGACAGCAACCAAACTTGGCAGAACTAGGTCTCTGAATCGCGGACTTCTGACTTCTGACTTCTGAGTGTTACAACTATCTTGGATTAGATTAGGATTATTTTATTTTCTAGCAAGTAGAATCCTTGTTATGCTGAGATTTAAGACTATATAAATAACCAAGGAAGTATTAAACATTCAATCAAGAAATCAAGCGATAAGCAATAAAATAAAATACAACATGGATACACATACAGTACTAGTATACAAAATCCAGCCTCGAAGGAAGTTAAGGAAAACTCGCCCCATTTAAAAGGCAAGCTTCCCTTCTCTTGTTCTCGAGAAACAAAACATTAAATTAAAAACCTTGATACACACAAACACGGAATCAAATCGATCGAAACCATTATGAGTCTACCAGAGGATATGCTTGCTCTCGTGTCATGCCACTTACCTGTCAAGAGTTTGACAGCAAAATTTTCATCCAATTTCACCTCAGCAAGTTTGACAGCAACTATGTCCTTAACAGCAGCACGACAGAACTATTTATCTCTATTAACGAAGATTAAGAGGTCCTCTCTGTTACCATCGGTCCTTGGTGTCAAACCATAAATGACGCAGCATATAGCAAAAGGTAGAAATCTAGAGTTTTTCATGCCTTAAAAATTAAAATCCTAAACTATAGAGAACTCATATCAAGTTTTAGAGTTTTTCATGCCTTCAAATTTTTTTAGGGACTTCGGATCGTTCTTGGCTTTCTTAACTAAACTTCAAAATTATCTTCCAAAGCTTTATCTCCACTTTTCAGATTATACAACATTTTAAGTTCCACTTTCTTGGACTTGAACCACCCACTTACCCCCACACGTTTCTGCCACTTGACTTGCGCCTTGCTAGCATTACCTGCTTTCTTTCATTATTTGTACTCATCTTATTTGGTTGGTATATCATTGCTTTTACAAGTCACAATACTAGCTTCTAGTTCTTTGATATCATTGATGTGTTCTCAAGAACCCCTACATATTTGACAAGGATGGTATGGGGCACTACAAGCAACAACCTTATGTGCTATGTGCTAGTTCGGGATGCTTTTCATTGGTTGTTAATGCAAGGGGAAGAATCCTATTTGGTTTTCATAGAGATGATGAAAGTTGTCTGGGCAATCATCAAAAGGATTCTTTCTAAATAAACATAGTTCATTCAGTTATTGTGAAAATATGACTAATGAAAGAAAAGGTATCCCTTTACTTAAGAATCATTTACCATGTCGAGTCTGCAAACTTATTAGAAGTCCTAAGAATCATATTTGGTTTTCATGGAGATGATGAAGGTTGTCTGGCAATTGTCAAAAGGATTCTTTCTAAATAAACATAATTCATTCGGTTATTGTGAAAATATGACTAATGAAAGAGAAGGTATCCCCCTACTTAGGGATCATTTACCCTATCAAGTCTGCAAACTTATTAAAAGTTCTTGGTTAGCAATAACTCCTAAAGTTATACGGATTGAATTAACACTATGTTGGTATCCATTTTAAGTTTTTTCAAAATCTCAAAGTTCCGAGTTCCAACTTTGATAGTAATTTAGGGGTGATAATGGCAATGAAGCCGCTGGTTTGTAATAACTCCCAAAGTAATACGATTTGAACCAACATCTTGTTAATACTTGTTAAAAATCTTACAAAACCTCGAGACTCTAAATCTAATGATAATTAGGAATGATAACGACATGGCTCCTGAAAAAGAGATCGATGGCTTTTTTTTTTATCATGTTCCTATAAACAGCACCAATGATGAAATCTGATTCTATTCCATGGGCTTGAAGGCCAAGCCGAGACCTAGTATAAGATTATTAATCTCATAATTCTAGTAATCTGGTCCATCTTTTCTTGATTAAATGGCTAATGGATTATGCTCAACATCTGCAAAAGGTCCCCTTATTATTTGAGTTTGGGAACTTTCTGATGATTAAGTCAATATCATATAAGAGAAAAAAACAATTCTCTTTTATAAGGAAGGCTTATATATATATATATATATATATATATATATATAGAGAGAGAGAGAGAGAGAGAGAGAGAGAGAGAGAGAGAGAGAGAGAGTTACACTTCAAAGTAGAGAAGAATTGAACCTCACCAATGGAGGTTACATTGGTTTCTTTCATAGCTCCTGAGGTCCCTTCGTTCATGGAAAGGAAAAAGGTTCACATATTAGTCAAATATCTCTGTCTAGTCATGATAAAATATCTCTGACTTCTTAGGATAAAGTATATCTAACTTCTTAAGCTAAAATATCTTAGATTCATCAGAGTTAAATATCTATGACTTATCATAGTAAAATATCTTTAATTGTAGGTTTGATAGTTTGCTAAACCCATATAAGCTAGCCTAGGCCCAGCAATTAGCTAAGCTCGGAGATGATGAGTCTGACGGCATGCTAGATCCATAAATGTCTAGGCTTAGTGCTTGGTTGAGATTATAGATGGTAGGTTTAGCAGTTTGCTAAACTCACATATTTGGGCTAAACATTTGGCTGGGCCTAGAGGTGACGAGTTGTAAACTTTGTTTATTTATTTAGAACTAGCTTGACAGTGTGGTTGTGATTGCTTTTTAAATAATTTTTCATGCCGAAATGCATGCTAATGATTTTTTTTAATTTTTAAAAATTATTTTTGATATCAGTATATCAAAACGATCTAAAACATACAAAACATATTAAATTTTAGCAAAAAAAAAATTAATAAACAACGTTCCCAAACATATTCTTAGAAGGGAAAAGTCAGAACAAAAGTTTGTTAATCCATCCCAAATTTGTTGCATGCTATTCTATAGAAGGGAAAAAAAAAAAAAAATGGTTATCCCACACAAATGGTGGTTTTTGTATTCATATAGAAGTAAAAACAAAAAAAAAATGTTAATCCATCACAAATATTGTTGCATTTGCTATTCATATAGAATAATTTTTCATTATGACAATGCCTTCCTAGTTATTGCTGCTCGTTTCTGCAAAACTTTTGATTTCCTGGGACAATGCCTCAGCTTAGCTTCGATTAATTATAATAACCATGGCATTTGTCACTCTGTCAATTTTCTCATCAAGATTTTTAGCCTCTATGCAGCAATTTAATCCCACTAGACTTCGCTCTTTCACTCATCGATTCACTTGTGTTTACCTATAATTAGTTTGTCTCCCAAACCTAAAAGGCTTCCCACACTCTTTAAATGTTGAAAGCAAGCAAAATACACAAATGCATATAAACAACAGAATCCATAAACTCAAACACAATAGATTACAGGGAAACTCTCAACCTTTCATTAACTCTCAACAAAAAGAAATACACAATGTCCATCTTGTGTTCTATGCACATTCTGATTGCATGCTACACATTAATATTTATAGCCTACATATTACAAAACATAATGGAAGTTAAATAGGAAACTGTTCATAAGTTCCAGCATAATTCAAGACACATGTCTCTCTGTTCTGGCCATTTCTCCCCACACAAGAAACTGTCAAAAACTACCACCAACTAGATAGACACTGCTGCTGAATTTGTCAATGCCCATACACATTGCCATTACCAATGCATGCTACCATTCATGCCGGTAGTGTTTTTGTCAAATCTTGGACTGTCCATCATCCATATTTATTGTTTGCCCGGCCCCTACTGTTGATTCTATCGACGCTACCGATCTCATCAATCTTGTCGATTTCAATATTGTTCCACGAGCTGCCACTGCCCATTTTGTCGTTCCAGCATTGTTTTTGTTAACATATCCCTAATGAATTTAATCTCGTTACAGCATTAGTATCATTGATATGTTGATGATGAAGGGATATGGAATTAAGGATTCATGGGTTAAGTTATTCTTGCTTGAAAAACGTTATTCAGTATACCATATTACAAATCTGCCGCATTGGCATACTCGAAGCATAATGATGACAAAGTTTTCAGAGTGCCGTCTAGAATAAACGTTATTTTGTATGCCGTATTTGGCATGAACGTGTGAAATAAATGGCTTGTTCCTCCTATACTTATGTTCCAAGCCTGGTGAACCGAAGTATCAGCCGCAGCGACAATGTGAGTGGAAAATCAAGTGTTCTTTATTTTTTAATGGTGAGCCGGTTTTCGCCACTATGCGTGCCCGCCAGGTGTTTGATGTTTTGTCTCTAAATGAACATTTTCTTTTCTATTATATTGATCCTGATGTTCACGCCCTTGTAACATCTTCGCTCCTTTTTGGTTTCTTCAATCAAAGCCGTGATGAATTTCCCTGAGGACATAACCGCGTGCTCACTTACTATGCTGGCTACTTGTGAAGATTCTCCTACGTTTCAGGCTGTGTATCCAAACCATAGTGTTCGGTGATCGAGAGTGAATGTTTCGCCAAATTTCACCTTAGAAAATCTGTCATTAACAACACTGAACTCACCTCATTCTTCAGGATGGAAAGGTCTATTATGCTGCCCTTGGTTCTCGTTGCCAAACCATAAAACTCAAAGCCCTACAGAGTGTAGGACCAGAATATTGGGCTCTTGCAATGGTTTGCTTGGCGTTCGTCAACAGCCAGACAAATACAGCCTACACAAACGATCTGGGAAACATTACCCAAGATTGCATTGTGGAACCCTTTAACCAAGAAATTTGACATCCCTCTCACACCTATTGACTCTGTTAAAGTTGAATATGAATGCATTTGGACATGATTCGGCCAACGATGACTCCCTTAGGTAGCATTTGTTGACTATCTCGAGACAGAAAAAACAAGATAATGAAGATAAAGGAGATATGTTTTCCTGTTCTGAAATAACTGAAACTCACTAAAAAAATTTTCTAAAATTAATTTATTTTCTATTTTTATCTTCATCAATCAACCAAACACATTTTATGGAGAAGGCATGAATCGAGTATCATTGAATTTAATGTCCGAAGAGAAGAGTTTTGTACGGTGCCACTGCCTATTTTAGAAGGTTCTGCTTGTTCCAACAGGAATTTGGGCGCCCTGGACAATGCCTTCGCTTAAATTCTACTCGTGTCATTGGAAACATTGACATATGGGTGATGAAGGAAAGCTGGAGAAGACAACCACAGATTTTCTTGGCGTTCTTGTAAAGCTGGACAGAAGGCTCACCCAAGGAGACTTGTGCATAGTAGGAACCAATTGTAACTATCAATTATGTGTTGTTGTGAGACTAGTTGATTGCAAAATCGAGGCTTTATAGCTACTACTATTCATGTGATATGTTGAGAGATTTAGAAGCATCATTTTAAAGAATTCTGGAGATGGTGCCATTGAGTATATAAGGTTGCTCATGGACTTATCGACATTGTTGTGGCAAATAAGCTCATCAGCATTTAAAAACCTCATTAGCATGATCACATTCTTTGGGATGGAATTTGATCATTGCTATAGTCAGGGGTGGAGACAGGGTGGCAAGTGGGGCTCAGGCCCCTGCAAAAGAAAAAAACCCATTAATCATATGCCTTCTTAGAAGAAGAACAACCTTAAATTTTAGGACCAAAATTAGTAAAATTATCCTAGCTCTGCCCTTAAATATAATAATGATAGAATTTCTGATAATCATGGTCTCTTATATCATTTATAAACATGAAAATAAGTAAAAAAAAATTTATTAATTAATTTGCTCATCATATTGATCATTGTATCCATGCTGAAAACATAAGCATTCTAAACTTTACATTTGTAATTTGTTTCCCATCCTTTTGGATTGTATAAATCTTATGAGAAGATCTCAATACCATGAGCCCAATTCCAAAGGTAATCAAACACTATTACCCAAAAACAAACCAAACCAAGATAGATAATATATAAGAGTGATATTCTAATTTCTTCAAAAACTAAAAAGAAAAATTGGAACTTCATCTTAAAATTCAATATTTTTCCATCCAGAAAATTGAAAAACTAGTTTTAAAAGTTATTCAAAGTTCTTCAAAATAAGTTTAATTAGACCTGCAAAACCGGATCGAAATTCTATTTATAGCAGAATTCTATGCTTTCACATTACATATTCAAACGAGCATATTTTATGTCTTAGATATTAAAATCATGCAATTTAAAAGTTCAAAATCATCTACATATTCAAGACTATAATTTTTATGTAAAATGTCAAGTCAAATAATATTTTTTTGAAGATAAAAAGCTGGATGCAAGCTGAAGGAAGAAATTAATCTCCTGATTTAATAAAGAAACTAACAATGATAATTCTATCTTGAGAAGAAATCTAAGGGGATTAGAAAGATTGTTTTATAAAGCTTTTAACCTTTTTATCTTTAGCTTAATCTTATCATAAAAGCTATCAATTAAGATAAAAAAAAAATAGGGAAAAATCATGTGAATTTGATTTTATAAGAAAAATAATTGTAATTTTAATGTATTATTTTTTAAGTGAGAAATTTATCTTTATTTTTAACAAATGAATTTGTTTTCTAATTTTCATTGAAAAATAGAAATTAAAAAAATAAAAGAAAAAAGAAATAAAATGTTTTCGTAACTAAACACACCTGAAACTATACACGTGGCAATTTATAATTTGTCATCTAATCAAAACTGAAAACTCTGCGCTTTAACGTCTCAACTATAGTGAAAGACAGAAATACCACGAATCTATCCCCACAAAGACACTCACATCCCTTCACCTTCGATAAAAACCAAACTGATAAATACACAAGAGACCAGAACCAAAGAACAAAGACAACATTAATCACTCTAGAGATCAAATTTTTGTTTCTGGTTTTGGTGTGGTCCAATCAACAAATCAATGGCAGAAGATCTAGTGTTAGACACAGCTATAAGAGATTGGGTACTGATCCCATTAACAGTGGTGATGATTCTTATTGGGATTCTTCGTTACTTTGTTTCAAAGCTTATGCGATCTCAGCAAAACCCAGATGCTAAAGTTGTTAGAGAAGGGTAAGCTATCAAAAACCCAGGTCACAGAATCTCTGTTAAGTGCTAAAGTTTGTCTCTTTTTGGGATTTATATTGTTTTTTGTGCTGGTTTTGGTGTATTTTTGCTAGTTATTGAAAACCCATGTCATGAATTCTCTGTTTAGTGCTAAATTCTGTTTATTTTTGTGATTTTCGATGGTTTCGGCGATTTATTTTTGTACGTTATTGAAAAACAACGAAAATCTTGATTAGTGTTAAAGTTTGTTTCTTTTTGTGATTTTGTTGCAGGCAAGTTGTTATAAGAGCTAGGAACTTGCGAGCTGGAGCTAACTTTATACCTTCCAAGTCTTTTCGAGCACGAAGGGCTTATTTTAGCAATGAGGTTTTGATTTATTTTTATTGTTTTTGGCTTGTTTGATTTTGGGTGATTGAATGTTGGATTTGTTTATTATTTGTGGAAGTATCTAAATTGGTTATGCTTTGTGGCTAATTTTATGCTATTGTAATTGTAAAAGAGACCTGGGATTCAGTGGATTCTGTGGTTAGTTGTGGTGTATTTCTTAAAGTTGGTTGAAGCTGAAATTCTGATTGATGGTAAACTTGAAATATATTTTCTTAAATTTCCAAATAGTTTTGACATGATTCATACTGATTTTTATAAGGAGTTAGATGGGTTTTTGATATATGCCAGGTTGCCATACTTTGTTTGTGCTCCTCAGTTTTGATATTTCGGAGCTTTACTTAGGGTGCATAATCCTGATGCTAGCTTGAAGTTTTCATTTTTAGAAGGTCAGATGCTAAATTGAAAGTTTATTCTTTTTTATTAGGAAAATGGATTATTACATGTTCCTAAGGGCCAAGGTCAAAATCCACAAGCACAAATGTTCTCCGACCCAAATATGGCCATGGATATGATGAAGAAAAACCTTTCTATGATTATACCCCAGGTACTAACTGTTCAATAGCTTTTTGTCGTTCTCTGACATTTGTATTCAAACAAGATAATTGACTTGGTGGTTTCTTATTTTTTCCTGCTGGCCAGACCCTTACCTTTGCATGGGTCAACTTTTTCTTCTCTGGATTTGTTGCAGGTTAGTTTTCTTTCTTTCTTTTTTTCACTGTTTTTAGCCTTTTGATTCATAAACTATGTTTTATGTCCTTGATACCTTACTATGGCTTATCTGTACATTTAATACTCTTATATAGATAATATATAACCTTTTTCGATCTTAAATTTGTACTCGATTTGATCTTTACGACTTTGTTAATGATCTCTTATTCCCTGCAGCCAAGATACCGTTTCCACTGACTCAGAGATTCAGATCAATGTTGCAAAATGGGATTGATTTGAGCACAGTGGATGTTAGCTATGTCAGTAGTCGGTCATGGTATGTCCGCATTTTTGAATGAGAAGTTGTACTTCAAAAGAACTGTTGAAAAGCTTTTTCTAGAGAATTTCTGGACATTTGCCTAGTTTAATAACTCTAATTATCCACAATCGCTTTCTTTTGCAGGTATTTCCTTAATTTGTTTGGATTAAGGGGTTTATTTAGTCTCATTCTGGGTGAAGAAAATGGTTAGTATTATTTTATAAATTTTCATGGTTATATCTATTTTGACTGAGAATCTGCATGCTGCTTGCTTCTCTTGCTAAATCGTTGGTGCAAGAATCTAGAAGCATGGATTAGAGTTTTGCATACTTTAGGATTTCTGGATTTACTCTCTCTAGATGCTCAAATATGATATTTATAATGCAGCCATGGATGATACACAGCGTATGATGCAAATGAGTGGTTTTGGTATGGATCCAACAAAGGTACAAACTTAACTGGTTCTCTATTGAGCATTTTAGCTTGAAGAATTTAAACTGATGCACATGATCTTCTAGAACAGATTTAGTTATTAATAACATCCTTGATACATCAATTGCAATATGACTGTTATTAGTCAAAGAAATCCCTTTGTATGTTGATTTGCTGGTTTCTATTTTACTGTCCTAAATCTAACTTTGAGCCAAGGTTGTGCCCCTGCCACTGGGACACCACAGCTTTTTAGTTAAGTAGCAACTGTTTATTTAATTGTGCTACTATCACTGTATAAAAAGAATCAAAGGAATGATACATCTTTATAATTCTGTCATGCACAAAATCTTTAGATTCAGTGGTTTTACTAGCACCTCAGATCTGAATAGATATATGGTTGAGAGTTGAATCAAGCTGTCCTGTTTGAAATGCTAGTTGGACCATCTTAACTACTGCATGTAAGTCTTATTATTCTACTGTATGTTGATTTGCTGGTTTCTATTTTACTGTCCTAAATCTAACTTTGAGCCAAGGTTGTGCCCCTGCCACTGGGACACCACAGCTTTTTAGTTAAGTAGCAACTGTTTATTTAATTGTGCTACTATCACTGTATAGAAAGAATCAAAGGAATGATACATCTTTATAATTCTGTCATGCACAAAATCTTTAGATTCAGTGGTTTTACTAGCACCTCAGATCTGAATAGATATATGGTTGAGAGTTGAATCAAGCTGTCCTGTTTGAAATGCTAGTTGGACCATCTTAACTACTGCATGTAAGTCTTATTATTTCAATGAGTAAAAGAAATTAAGAAACTGTTTGACCATAAGCAAGTTGGAGAGTTCAAACATTTATAAGTACATCTAAAATTTGAACCGGTGATTTGGTGCTGGAGGCAACAAGTGTTTATCAAGTACCAACTAAGCAAGACCATCAAGTCTTTTTATGAGTTCTTGATGGGGTTTGAAGGACTCATTAGAAGTAGATCACTTCCATATAGACTCTCCGCGAGCGCTGGTGCTGGTGTTTAGGTAACTGGTACAGGGGTGGATTCTTCAATGTGTCTTGCCTGTTGTCAGCGTTGTCTGTAATACCATATGATGTCTGAGTCATTAATAGCACCTTGTCATGTTATATCAGCTGCAGGCTTTGCCTATCATATTGAGTCATTAATAGCACCTTTTGTGTTCCAGTTAGCTAAACTGTCTGTTATGCAGCTTGCCTTTTTTCTCCTTATGTTTTTCCCTTCTGGGAAAAGCCAATATTTAGCCCCTGTTATCAAATGGTTTGGGGGCAAAGGAAGTCCTCCTATCATTGACATCGTGTCTATTTAAAGGTTTCAATAGGCACTTGAAATTGATTCATATTTTGTGATAAATATGTAAATTTCATCTACCAAGAGATTAGTGGTCTATAGAGCTCGTTTTGTTATCAAATGTTCCTTCAAATAATAAAGCTCTAAGTGAGTAATAGAGATGACAGCCTAGAGGTTGATTAGACTGATTTGATTAGATTGATTTGATTGATGGATTGTAAAAAGGAATATTGCAGGTAGGAATCTTTAAGTCAGTGAGAAATAAAGATGACAGCCTAGAGGTTGCCTCTGGCCTGCTTAATTTACTCAGTACTGGTCCTAGGTTTGCCATGTCAGGTTGGTTTTGGTCAGCTGTGGATTAATGCATGTCTGGCAACTTAATAATAATATGAGGTCCATTGTACAGTTAGGCCTAGCTTGATTCAGGAGAAAGGGTGGTGAACAAGATTATGTCTCTTTCCTTTCACATTTGGCTAGCCTCTCTTTTGGCTGCTGCCATCATTTGCTGCCCTGGTCAATCTTTTGCTCTTCATGTGGCAGCTGTTATGCTACTTCTAAGTTTGGGTCATAGGTATGCATGATTAGGCATGTGGGGCTTTTCATGAAGCTTACTTTAGTTCGTTTTAAATTTGCTAAGCATGTCAACATAATCACTAACTTTTCTGAGCAGCATTGGCTTGCTTTTCTTCACTACTTTAGAAATGTCTCTTGCACGTTTAGGGGTTTGATTTGTAACTAGTGAGAATCTTTCCAATGGGACCCTGACAGACAGTTGACCCTGTTTTTGCTGGTTGAAATTTAGACCAGAATTGGCAAATCTGGAAAGGTGTGAATATAGCATTACATTTTCCAAAGGGATTGGAATTGTTGGGGTTGATTTGTACTTTATAAGATCTAAATTAAATTTATTTGGCAAGATGTTCACTGGCCTTGCTTTGTAATCAGTTAAATGTATGGTTGCAGTATGAGATGTGGTTAGAGAGAATTTAGGACTGTATAACTTCTCTTTCATGTTCTTAACTCGATAAATGCCATTTGTATGTATAAAGTTGAGCAAAAACTATTGACTTGTAATCTTGTCTATTTGCGTTCTCCTCAGACCTTGAGTGCCGAGAAAGACGGCCTTGACATAATTCAGCATGAATGGGCCCTACCAAAATTTGAGCAGCGTGCTGAAGCAGCGTTGAAAAAACTTATCAGCTGAACATTGTCAACAGGAGTCAGCTGCCACACGAGTTTCTGCTCGACGAGGCTCCCCTGTTCTTTCATGGATTCTTACTGGAATTTTGCTCACTCAATGGCTGCATGTTGGCAAGAGTTTTAACAATTATAAGAACCAGTGAATCATCGTTGTGGTATTTAGATTGAATACTAGTTTTTATCATAACCATTGGAGAAATTTTCCACACCGCTGGTGGTAATAACGTGCTTTCCCTGTAAAATTGTGCGTGACGCCAGTCTTTCAGCATGCTAGCCAAGAGCATTTGCAGCATATATATTGGCATGCAATCAAATCAATTACTAGTAATGTGATGACGCTCAATTTTTTAGGCAATGCTTAATCTTTGTATCTTTTCCATCTTTTTTCTGCGATTGGACGAACCAATAACGCCTTTATCTAGTGGGCTGAGCAATCCGATGTTTTTCTCTCTTTTTTTCTGGAGGGTTTAGTGTATATTACTTGATAGTCATCATATATGGTGGGAACTTTAAACGATTCAAAAGCTAAACAGATTCAGCTAAGCTGACATTCAACATTGGTGGAAACCTACGTAACTTTTAATGTGGAAACTTATGCTAATTGAAACCTTCCTTTGATGTATGCTGTCGGAGCCATCCTGCTCTTTTATTAACACTTTATCTGCTGACCAGGTAGATTGCCAAGTTATAGCAGAGAATTTAGCAGCGTAAAGCAATCCCTGGGCCACTCTCGAAATGGAGGTCCCTCTCAAGCTGGACGTTCCATTCACTGGAGCAATTATTTAGTTCATTACTGTGCTCTTATCTTTTGATTCATAGAGTTACGTTTTGGTTGCTATTTCATAACAAGAAACACAGACAAAAATAAATATATTTTTATTATAATTTTGGAGTGAGTTTTCTCCTCGAGAAACATGTCATCTCTGTTATTTTTTTTTTATCCCAAACAATAATCAGACGCTGCCCACAAGATTTGTTGAATCATGAGAGAAGGAAGAGCTGCAAGTCCCTGAACTTAAAAAAAAACTGTGTCCAGAAGAAGCTGCTTCTTGACTTGTTACTGATAGCTTCCTTTATATTGCGTGCTTGGAAGAGTTGTACGCTTGTGTCATGCGTACAAGTACCTGATATAAAGTTTCCTGATATGGCATTGAAAGTCTGTTTGAAAATTGCTTATACCAACCTAATTGGAATCTTAGCAGCCAAAAAAACAAAAGGTAATTATAGCAGATAAGACCCCATATACTATTGAAACTCTCTCTCTCTCTCTCTCTCTAATCAATGCCAGGCTTGCCTGGCCTTAATGGTGCACACATGCAAAGGAAAGCATTTTAAAGGGAGGGAATTATAGTTTAAGGATATTAGTATTATTTGTCTATCTATCAAAAATCCAGTTAGATTACTGACACAGATAGTATGAGAATAAAAAAAACATATTTTTCTGTATTTTCTGGTTTAAAAATATAAAAATTCACTTTAAATCTCCAAACATTTTATGAATATCTCTTCAATAAAACATGTTTTTTTATATATATATTTATGTTTTTATATGTTATACAATGCATGACCATTAGGAAGACCAAGAAGCCATTTAGGTATTCCACGGTGTTAAGAGATTTGAAATTGTATAATTATAAAGGGTGTAGTTTAACTAATCAGATTTTAAATTTATTTTTTAAATATCATCAGTTTAAGTATTACAAATTTTAAAATCACTAAAAATTTACATAATCATTAACATCAAAACCTCAAGAAATTAATTAAAATACTCATAAATTGATCTAAGCATCCACAATTATATATGTAAAAAATAAGAACCAAGTGGCATGCATGTTCCTATTTGTTGAAAGAATGGTTAACGGCTCAAAATCTCATGGGGTCAGGACACCTATCATCCTCCCATCTTTCCATCAACTTTTCTTTTCTCCCTTTACAGTGTGTACACATGTACATGGGAAATGCAACCCTCCTCTCATTGTATACTATAATTTAATTTCTCCTACGTTCAACAATAATGTTATTAAACTTGGTGAATCAATTCATTCATATGCTTAGTTTTAGACCTAACCCAGTCGAGTTTTAAATAGAACTAACCTTGTCAAATTTGATGGATCAAAAAATAAATTTATAATCTTGTTAAAACCTAATTTATATTTAAAAAAAATTAAAATGACTTTGTTTTTCTTTTTCTTTTTTAAATCTTGAAAATATATCATTTTAGATTCATATAATAAAATAACAGTAGAAAACATCAATGATTTACTTGATGAAAAACCCACTTCTAAACAATATTCTCTAATGTCACGTATTAAAGAAAATTAATGAAACTTAAATATACATACTAAGTAATAAAGTAAAATACATGCATGACCAACTTCAATCTTAGATCTATAGTAATACTATATAATAGATATAGAGCTAGTTTGGAATGCGTTGCTGGTCGTGTATTTTCTGTTAAGGTTTTTTTGTTTAAAATTAGTTTTTTAATATTTTTAGATTATTTTAATGTATTGATATTAAAAATATAATTTTAAAAATAAAAAATATTATTTAAATATATTTTTAAATAAAAAATATTTTAAAAAATAATAATAATAATAATTATTATTATAATAGCATAAGAGGAGTGGTGTCGAACAATAGACATTGTGGTTTAATGGCAGCTCCTCGATAGGGTACAAGATGATGAATTGTCATGCAAAATCTCATAATGACACTTTTCAAGCTGCAAATATGTCTGTCTGTCTGTCTGTCCATTTCTTTCTTGCATTTACATGAGACTAACATATTCGTTAACACCAACTTTTAACCACCGAAGTCGTCTTTTTTTTCAAAGTTTTTTAAGCTTCTTGATCACCATGGATATTAATTTCTATTAAGATGTGAGAGTTTTAATTTTTTTTTTCTTGTTTCAAAATTTACCTTTTCCTTCTCTCGTTTTAGATTTTGAATGCCATTTAAGTTGTTTTAAATATATATTATTTTATTTTTAACTATTTAAATACTATTTTGTTATTGTTCTGAGACCCAAAATAAAAAGGGTACTATCAAGTCGGATGAATTCAATAATAGATGTCTATTGACATTCCAGCTTTTTTTTTCAGAGTTTATCTAAAAGAGAATCCAATACTTCTTGATTATAAATATTTTAAACAGAATGAACTGTCTCATGGATATCTTTTTTTAGGAACAAAAGAATTAGAATTACATGTGGTCTACTGAAATGTGTATATTATAATTAAAATTAAAAAAAAATTTCTTATAAATTTATTCCAAAATTATCATAGAAATATTTATTTTAGATCCTTCTCTCTAACTTTCTAATCAATTATGTTTTTGTTTTTTATATATAACATATCTTCTGCTTTTAATGCTAATAAAAGCAATAGATTATACATATACATAATGAATTTATGAAAAAAAAAATATTTTTTCCAACTTCCATAAGGTGAAGATCATAGATGATACTAAACTAAAATCTTTTTACAAAAACAAATTGCAATATTTGCAAGAGATGGATATAGTGGGAAGTACATGTAGAATGGGTGGTTTGGAATTATATGATTTGGGGGTGCTCGGTATTGAGAAAAATCTATATTTTGAAAAGACATGATCAGATCAGTGACTGTGATCAAGCGTGGCAAATCAGACGGCTGAAAGTGGGTCCCAACACCACGAGAGCCCTACCTGGAAAGCATCTACACGTTGGCCCACCTAAAGCTCCATCTTTAGAAAGGTCGGTTCCCAAAGCTATTTATCAACACATTTATATACATCAATCGAGGCCATCCATGGTACTTTCTTTTAGTCACCATAATATATATATATATATATATATATATATATATATATATATATATATATGTGTGTGTGTGTGTGAATTTCTTCGTGAATCTATTTAAAGCAGCCTATCTTGCAAAGTTATTTTACATGATAGTTAATGAATTAATTCAAGATTTGAGATATGAGTTTGATGAATTAATTAGAATTGATTTAGATCAATTAGTGTGGTTTTAATTTTTTTAAATAAAAATAATATTATTTTTAATTTTTTTAAATAAACTAAACAAGATTTTGACAAAATCAAGAATCAATCAAGTTCAACAGGCCAAACTCTTATAAATTATAGGATTTACAAGTGTTATTTTTTATTATAATGATAATATATAAATAAAATCAAATTTACTTCTTTGTCATAAACCTCTTAATCTCGATATATTGAATAACTTATTTCAATCAAATTAAGAACATAAGCTTAATCTCAATATAAAAACTTCAATGAAGATATTACCATCAAAATATAGGATTAAAAAAAAACCATAACACCAAAATTGTTTCAATATTTTTATTTTTCTAGTGGGACCATCCAAGAGAGGTCATTTGATAACAATGATCATAGTTGGTGATTGAAGGCCCCAATTAAGGCACCGGCCGAGACACCATTGTTGGCTTTTGCTTGGCTCCACGCCCATCCTTACATTGTGAAATTGTTTTATGGTTTAAAGAAAGTGAAAAGCTAAAAATAAAAATAAAAAAAACCTTAAAAATAGCAAATTATTTGACCACAACAGTGAAAAGCAGTCCTTCATTATTGTTTACATACACAAAAGGTGCCATGAATTAGCCTTTCTTTAGCCTATTACTATGATTATATGTGTAGGTAGTAGGTACCCAAGCTCCCACCATTTTTATTTTATTTTATTTTTCGATATTGGTTCAAAAAGAAGTTGGGCACCATTAGTTTCTGTATATAGAAAATTAATTAGAATACAAATTACATAGAAATTTTTTTTTATCTATATAGTGAATTTTATTTTTTTATTTTATCAGTGAAATTATTTTAAGTTGATTTTAGTATATATATCAAGATTAAATTCTATCGAATTTTAAACAAGTTATTCATGTTTAAATCAATATATATACATCTCAAAAATTTTAGACATGTTTAAAAATGTTAATAAAAAAAAAATCATATGTGCAAGAAATTAAAAGAAAAAAAAAAAGAGAGGGTAAAACTTGTCTCTTGATTGTACTTAATTAGAATCTTTGAAAATAAACAAAACAATAATGTAAAAGATTTGCATTCAACTTACTTGGATGGCTCTTGATGTTCTCATATGGCAACAATATTATTTTGTACATACAAATATATTGCTTGGCATGTGATTGTGTCGAAACATATTAAATTGTGTTTGTCATGACATGTACGCCACTCCATGTCTTGATGATAATGAAGACTAGCAGTTTCAAGAAAGCCTCGATTCATGAATCACCATTTGTCTTTTAGGTTTTGCAAAAGCTAAATCATATACCAATTCTTTTAGTATATAATCTTAATAATTATAGGGTTAATTAGAATTGTGAGTAGCACGCGAGCTTATCAAATTTTTTTTAATGTGCAATATAGATGTTTACGCAAGTCATTAACTTGATAATATTCAATAACATCAAATAATATAATAATCTGATTTAAATTATAGAAAACGATGATAAATGAATCGTACAAAAAATATTTGATAGCAATTAACTAAAACAAATAAAATGTTAATATCATACCTGAAAGGAGAAGAAAAAAAAATCACTAGAGACTCACCGTTATTCTAGTATTGTAGATAATGCCTACCACCAAAAAACCTTGCTGAGACATTCAAATCTCACTGTAAAAAAGTGCATGATGACATTAAAAAACCCCTAGAGCAACGTTGTAGAAAATTAAACAAAAAAAAGAGAGGAAGGATATTTAACCAATCAATCTTATTTAACTCAAGAATAAAATTTATCTAAAATTAAACTTAATAAAAAACATTATTTATATCCACAATGAATTGTTTCCAGGTGAATAATGTTTTTTTATTTTTTTTAGTATTTTTTTTTCCTATATGGCTTGGTTACATCTTGCACCCGATTTTCATTATAAGAAAAATAATGAGGTGAAATATTTGATTTTAATATACTTTTAGGTATATATATTTTTTATTTTTTTGTTTGATGGTAAGTGTATTTTTAGACTAACTTATATGTAAATTGAAACTAAGTCTACTATCGAACATTTTAAGTATATTATCGAACATTTTAAGTATATATCTCTTATATTAATCTGTTTAACATTGCAATAGCGGTTGCTTTTAAAGTGATTTCTGCTTGTAAAGCCATCAAAATAATATTTTATTATTATTATTTTTTATACCAGTATATCAAAATGATCTAAAAATATTAAAAAAATAATTTTAAAAAAATTTAAAATGTAAAAAAACTTCATTTAAAACGCTAAAATAAACATGTTCAAACTAGAAAGATCTCTTCTCAAATAAGAAAAAACCAAAATGAATTCTCTTCAAAACAAATATCAGCATGATCAACACGGTTAATTCGATCCAAAAAAAGGAACCATTCTATGAAAAAAAAATAAAAAAGAAAAGGGACAAGGTTAGGCTAGTTCAAATTAACAGAAAATCAACTAGAAATCCTATACAAAACATGAATGCATTACATGATCTAGGCAGTAATTAACCTACATTATGCCCTCCTAGAAAATAAGAACACATGGGAACCCACTCAAAAGAAAGGTATGGTGCTGATAAATGAAATGGCCTCCACCATTTGGATTGCCAATTCATATTTGATTTAAGTATTTTGTCAATTTCATCTATTAAAATCATATAAAAATTCTAATCTCAATCATACTTTATATGAAAAAAGAAATAACATATTTACAACTAGCAAGACATGCTAAGGTGTCTTGTCAGCAATATGAGGTGTCAAGTTGAAAGATTCTCCAAGTGAGCATGCTCCCTATGATCTCATGCTCTCATTCTTTAAATAATCTATGCATTTCACTCTTCTATAAATAGCTCTCGCATTGATCATCTCTCCACTTCACTAGCTCACAAGCATCCTAATTTGTGTCTATACCCTCCTTTCTTAATTTCTTTCTATCCTCCTCCGAATTCTACTATCGTTCCCTCTAATTGCTTTCCAAAATGGCCACTGTTGAGGTAAATGTTTCTGCAAAAATCAATATTTTTCTTGCCTATAAGCACAAATCTTCAAGCCTCTTAGTCTATCATCACAACCCATTTCTTGATCTAGCACAAGTGGTAGCTAGATCACCTTGATAAACATGCAGTGTGTGCGTGTGCGTGTTGTTGAGTCCTTTTGAGCGATAGTATCTTTCTGATTACTGAAGTTTTTTTCCTACTTCTTTTATGATCAAATGTTTCTGCATCTAGATCAAGTGATAGATCAACTTATTCTCTGAGCTAGATTTGAAAATTCTGGTTTCGATCAACCAACTTTACCTCTTGAGATAGACCAACAATTAAAATCATAAGCCACTTGACACTTTTTTTTCTTTTCCTGATGATCTTTTCAAGAACCCTATTCATGTTCTAAGCTTTTGTTCTCAAGAGAAAGTAACACAGATTAAGGAAATATGAATCCTAAAAACCCTTCTAGTTTTCTTCTGTTTGGTTATACATCTTGGGATAAATATCAGTATGGTTTTGTTGCAGGTTGAAGCTGCTCCATCAATTCCTGAGACCGAGGTACCTAAGGTGACCAAGACTGAGGAGACAACAACAGAAACTGCACCACCTGCCTCTGAGCCAGTAGCTGAAGAGCCAACAGAAGCAGCACCCGCTGATGCTCCAGCCGCAGAACCTGAAGCTGAACCTGCAGTTGAGGTTGAAACCAAGGAGGTTGTAGAAGAACCAGCAAAAACTGAGCCTGAAGAGGTTGCAGCCCCAGCAGCAGAAGAAACTCCTGAGGACAAGCCTGAAGAGACTGTTGCTGAGGAGACTGTTGCTAAGGAGACTGTTGTCGAAGAGACTAAAGAGGAGGCAGCACCGGCTCCTGTTGAGGAAGAGAAGGCAGCAGAAGAAGAGAAGCCAGCTGAGACACCAGCTGCAGAGACAACCACCACAGAAGTTCCTGTGGAGACTACTGAGTGAATAAACTGATTCTAAGAAGTGATTGATACTAGTGGGGTGGGGTCTTTGTTTTTCTTTTAGGTTTCACTGTCAAAGTCCTCAGGTTTCTGTTTTGTTTCATTTCTCTGTTTATTGATTTATGATTATGGTTACAGAAAGGGTTTTGGATGGGATCAGGGGATATGGAAGCTATAGAGTCGATACTAAGCACTTGGAACACACATCAGATTACAACTTGCCAGCCCAGGTCAGAGCACACAGCAAGAACGGTTGCCATTGCAAGGGCCATGATCACTCATGGTGGCACGGGGTTAATTCGAATGTGTGTGGGTTTCCATAAGTTCTATTGGTTTTGAAATGGTGTGATATGTGATCTCTATCTAGGCTTGATAATAAAAATTATATTGCTATGTTTATGTTTAGTAAATGAGCACTTGCTACTGCTAGTTTTCTATGCTTCGTTTTTTTTGTGAGAAATAAGACTTGCCAAGGTTTTAGTATAAAGTCCAACGCATAAATCATGAAGGCATGCAGATGCTCATCATCCTTGCAGCAATAACAGCTTGCACATAATAGATTTCTAGGCCATGTCAAATCCAATCTGATGCAGGTGAAAGTAGCAAGCACGTACCAAAAGAAAAGGAATTAGCTGAAATAGAGTTATAAAACTTAAATCTTATTTTATTTCTGAAATATTAATCTAATAAGTTCTACATTTCTAAAAAAAATTACAAGTCACCTTGAAAAACTAGAAACCTAAACTGAAAAATGAAAGACAGCTAAAATCATAAAATCCAAAAAAATAAAGAAACTGAATCAAACATGATTTTTAAAGCCTAATTTGAGGATTTTCATGTGGCTAATAAATCAGAAAGTGCCTTTCGGGTCTCAAGAATCTCTTATAAAAATATAAATTTGATCTAATGATTCGATCAAAAGTTATAATTTTTTTTAATCACCATGCTAATATGTTATGACTGTCCTCTTAAATCTAGCTCTATCGATCACATTAAGTCATAAAAATATTTACTAGATTATTTAAATAGTATGTTTATTTGTGGTAAATTTTTATTTAATTATGATAAATCTATATTAACTCTCATAATCTTTAATTTTGACTAGGACGGCTATATCACAATCCTATTCATATAGGAAACATTAAGAGTTGGACATACAGGTTGATAGTATGCTCAATAGCAGTGGGAGATACAAGATTTTTATGTTACATTTGGTTAGAAATATATTTAGTTGGTGAGTTAGGGATATAAAATAAATTTATATATGTTAATCTTGAAATAAATTTTTATCATTTTAATATAAAATATACAAAAGGACATTTCCCCTTTATTCTCATTGTTTCTATATTTTCTATCTCTCGAAACAATAACTAAAGATTTTATATTTAGTAATTTAGTTCTAAATGCTTTTTGTTTGAAAAAAAAAATATAAATGCTTTTTACTAAGAAAAAAACACACACAAAAAAAATAAAATCAATTTGCTAAATTAATATACTTGGAAAACAACCAAACTGCAAAATACCAAACGATATCAGACAATAGCACGGATTGAAACTCCTTTTGGAACCCACACAAATAAAAAAGGACTGCAACAGGTTTACCACTAGCATTACATCAAACAGTGTGATTTTGATGAAATATCTCATTTTTTCAAGCACAGAAATAATTTCCCAATTAAACCTTCCAGACTTTTTATTTGCTTATCAACATGGCAAAGTAGCTACGCCACAAATCTTGGTTACGTGTGATCTTGAATCTTGTAGGCTAAGACAAGTTTACAGTGATCTCTTTCCAATGGAAAGATATGTAATGTCAGGTGGCTCAGGTCCATCTATGAATGGTGACAACAGCTTAGTGCCAGAACAATGAAACAAATATCTATCAATGTAACTCCTGTAGAATAAGCTTCATCATGCAGTTCAATAATTTGAAACAACATATCAAAGATAGACTCCAAACGACTTGATAATCCGTAACAAGATTCATACAGATACAGGCAAGAAGATTCATACAGAAACAGGCAAGAAACTTGATCCAGTGCCTGGTCATACGAAAAAAGCATAGGACAATGTAAGATTGTAACGACTTTCAGGGAAAAAGGTTGTTTCATCATGTTCCTTCACATGATGAACATAACTTATCAGATGACCTAATAATTTGCGAAACACGGAGAATCTTGTCGTAACAAGAACCGTGCTGTATTAGCAAAACAGAACCCTAATTAGGCATGAACATAGCCAAATACAAAGATAATAAAGCATTAGATGATAATAATATACTGACCAGTAAAATAAATTACATACATTTTTCAAGGAGACAGTTGAATCATTCAATAATTTTGGACGTGCAAACGAGAGAAGTGAGAATAATAACCTTTCTATGAATTTGGATGTCATTGCATAATCTGTGTACTTGCATGACAAGAAAATCAGCTACTGTTACTGATGAAGGAAGTCTATCTGGGAGCATAGAAATTTTCTTCCTTCTAGCCCCCAGCAGCATTATTTACGCTATACCTATATTAACAGTGACAAAAAGAGCAATGACATCCCAACTTTCCTGGAGGAAACATAAATTAACTACGAGACTTTCTTACATAGTCTAATGAAACTGGCGACATAAACCTATCTGTACAAGCTGAGATGAAATCTTTTCTATGTGCAGTAAGAACCCTTGTTTACCCTGAAAGTGAATGTACCCAATGCATTACCAAGTGCCAAAACTGCATCCAACATGTTCTTGGGTGATGACGCGGAGGCGATCTTGCATGATAGCCATGGAGGGATAAGGTGGGAAACACAGCCGGTAAAAGCATGTATGAGATGAAGGAAGGTGATCATGTGGTTCTGTGGACTTGTAAATGTAAAGTCGCGAGGCCAAACCACGGAAACCCTCAACAGGTAGATACTTCACCGAGGTCCAAAAGAAGAGAAGAACCTTTCTCTGATCTGCTGACATTCCCCCAACAATCTGCAAGATGTTCAGGTAGAGGATAAATAAAATAAAAAGCAATGCTTTTGCCCTGGCAGAACTTTTTACTATTACATATGAGAAATGTGGGACTATCTCAACTGCAGCTGACTGGTAAAAAACTCAAGGTCCATGAATGCAAATGCAGGCCAATATGGTTCTCACTTCCTCATATCATTTTCTCATGAATATTTTTAAGATCAAAAGCAAAAAATAATTCTATGGAGACTTCTGGAATAAAACTCAGTATATTGAGTGGAGCTCTCTATGTGGGGTTTGGCTACCTCTTTCATGGAGTGCACGATTATTTACTGGTTTCTCTCAAGTACCTTGAGTGTCATTTGTTGAGTATATTATGAACCAACCAAAAATCAGGCATCCTACCATTGGTGATCAATCAAAGTTCATGGGAAACCCACATCCTCTGTTTTTTATGACTAGCAAATTAATTAATAAGGTTATTCCACGCTGGTGATGGAATAAGGACATGCCTGATACACAAGGATAAAGAGTGAGGAGGACCTAATAAAGACCTGAATGGAATAACAAACTTTCTCAAAAGCAGTGCTTTATCAAATGAGCATCAATCAAATCCCACACTGTTATCAGAGATATGCTTTTGTTATGACCAATGACCAACTAGCTGAATAGGCATATCTACCTTAAGGCTGATTTTCAAAACAAAATGTACCTTATTTCTGTTTTGCTCAGCTCACTCTGCAAAGCAAGAAATTAAAAGAAACAAAATCCACCCTCATTTCAACTCTCACCTGGAATATTTTTATGAGACAATAAAACCTGATGGACCAACATTAGCGGCACATTAAAGTTCAAAGGGAAACCACATACTCAATTTTATCACCTAACAAAAAAATCAGTTAAACTCCAAACTGCTGATGGGATAAACAGCCCATCTGGTACAAAAGAAAAACCTTATAAAATACAGAAAATTCCTTAATGGATATAAAATCAATATTTTGACAAATAAAACACCACTCCCAAGGCCTATCCATTCACAACCCCATGGAAAGAGGAACCAATGGAAGTATGGAAACAAAATCCACAATTGTTCCAACTCTGGCCTTGCCTCCCAAAGTCTAGCACACTTGTGGAAGCACATAAGAAATCCAACTACACCCACCATACTCTAATTTCACAGCAACAATTTTTTTTCCCTTCCCATGTATATATGTAGTCAATATAACGCACATGCTCAACATTTTGACATTTGTATTTGTGTAAATGCCTGCATGAATACCATGAATTCAAACTTCAACACCAAAAATTCCCATAATAACATAACTTAAAACTCTTAAATTTGATCTTAGCAAACACAAACTAAGTTCCTAATATGCTTCTTTATTTAACCATGAGATCATCACTATGTTGAGGAATTCATGGCACAACCTTGAGCATTTGAGATTCAAAATGATCAGTAGATGTGACAAGCCAAACATGGAAAGCACTTTGAATTTGCTTTAGTATTTATCATGTGTCAACAACTTAAGTCACACATCTTTCAGCATTTAAGACATTGCACCAAAGTGATTAACTGACATGCAGAAGTCGAATGGTGAACTGGCAAACAACCTCACATGTCCTATTTTCCACACCATCGTACATTAGAAAAAAATGAATTCACATAGTATTTAGGCTATACTTAATTAGCAAAACAGCAGCACACCTGGTAAGGATATACAGAAAAGGATTGTTCTGTCATGTTAGAGAATAATGAACAAAAGCTACTTCCAAGAAATATAAAAGAAAGGAACACAAACAGTCTGCATTCTACAGATAGTTGTTTCCCAAGAAAATATATCATCCATCCCATAAAGATTATAAGTGATTATAAAGTCTAGAAATATGAGATGAAGAAGAACCTATACCGCAAAAAAAAAAAAAAAAGTTTAGATTTGAGATATAACATGAATGAAAAGCACGCAAGAGCATACCTCCCAGAACCAGGATATCTGAGGATCAGTTTCCTTGTAGCTGCTGTACTCAGTGTGAGCCTTCCAGTCTTCCACACATATAGCACTTTCACTTCCATATAGCATCCAATCAAGATCTTCAAGCTCCAAGCTTCGGAAGAAGAGCTTCTGTTCCCCAGGGTTTGAAAGAATATCAGAAAAACCACGTGCAAATCGAGATACAGGGTCAGAGATAGATGTGACAAAGCAATGTTGAATTAGCAGATTGACATATTTCTCCCGGTTCTTGCTATTTACAACAATGCCTTTCCCACCAGGGCAAAGTTCCACAACTTTTATGGATCCTAGCTCCTCAACTTCTCTGACAAATGTCAGCCCCAAAGCATCTGAATCAATGAACTCAGGATCCATCTGCAGAATCTGTTTGCAACTGCTATACAAGCGTGGATCTGCATCCCGTATGTCTTCCAAAGAAATATGCATCCCAGCCAATTGCAAGAAAAACACACGATCAAATACAATGCCGACTTGCACTTTATGCATCAAAGCTAATGCAATCACTCGACCAGAGAATGTGAAATAATCAAGGTGCATGGGATCCACCTTAGATGCTGCACGTGAAGTGAAAACAATGAAGTCCATATTTATACTTTGTTTGTTAGTGGTTGTCCATGCCAACAATTGAATCCAACCAAGACCATGGAACTTAATTCAAGTCCAGAACCAGAACACAATAAAAAACCTCAATGATAATTCTTTGAAGAGCCATTTCAGAGCTCATCAATGCAACTTTAATGCAGTGGAGTAATTACATATGTTAATCCTCCAAACAGAACCAATAACATATTTGTCAAAATATGGAGTTCAGATAACAGAATTGGAGAACATGGAAAACATTCATGTAGAACAATACTAGGGGCTCAGGTATTTCACAAAATATTTTTTTTGTAAAACAAGAGGTTCAGCAATTAGAGCTTAACAAATTTATGCTAGGAAACTTATTCTATAGGATGCAATGCTCCTTTATCCCATATTGCCATGGACCCACATGGTAAACACCTTTTATACCAATAAATGTTAGTGAAAGAGCACTAACAGAGTGCAATGACTAATCTCTCCTACAGTTAAATACCAAACAATATTAGCAAAATATAAAAGTTTAAGCCCCACAGTATTCGATCAAGTGTAGGAAAACTCTCCAACCTTCTTAAAATTGTTATTTCAATCCAAATTATGACCTAAATTTAATATTAAGTTTCACATTCTTCAGATTTAGGTGTAACTCTTCCTGGTTGTGAGTGATGGATAAGCATTGACACGTTAAAACTATTGAACCATCCAAAAATCATTTTTCCAATCCTGATTTTGACTTCCAAAAGAATTTAGGTTGAGCAATTTCAGATGAACTCACCCACTAGTAACATCATTACACATTAAATATAAGTTCCTATAATAGCAGGAACTGCACATCTAGTTTCTCTAAGTATATTTTTATTTTCCCGTATGAATATATGCAAATCAATGTTCCAAACATGATGCTTGTGTGCCACACTAGACACAGGGAAGTTCAACATATTGTTTATGAATTTTCATCATCTCGAACTACATTCAATCAAGAAAAGATAAAACGTATAGGAAAGCCTATACATTGTTCAGGTAAAGCATTTATTAAAAAGGCAGCAGAAGCTTACCGGAATTAGGATAGAACTTTCTACGATCACTTGGGCATGCCACAAAAAGGGCATTTTGAGGATCAAATATAGCTTGTGTAACCAAGAAAAACCACTCACGCAATACACCAGGACCAGTTGCTTCCTCATTTTTAAATTCCATAAATAAACCACCATGCAGTGTCTCTGATTCAGCATGCACTATGTACTCAAATGACTCTGCCAACAATTGCGACCGATCAATGAGCATCTCGTGCAGCTCCTCGTAATCTTCTTTCACCTCAGGGAACATCATCATAGCCAAATGCCTCCTAGAGTCAAAATCAGTCACATCCTTATGCTGAAGAAGCCACTGATGATCATCAGTTCGTTTAGCATATCTAATAATCAGCACACACAAGGAAGCTTTTCTAAGCCTCAAAACCGTCCAAAACTTTTCCTCAGCACCCTTATAAAGTTTAGCAATGTTATTCAACTCCTTCAAAATAAACAAATATTGGGACCAACCTGTATGATTCAACTCACCTTCTCCATTCGTTTCCAAATTCGAAGAATCCTGCATTTTCCCAAGACATTTCTCCATAATATCCAGCAAATCAATGAATATCACATGAAGCTGCTCAATTTCTTTTGCATACAATGGACAATTAAACGCCCTCTTGTTCAAAGGCATTGAAATTGGACTCCTAAATCCCCTTTGCTCGGAAATCACACTATGCAATGGTATCAAAAAGGCCGAAAAATCCTTAACATCAGTCTCCGATGGCCCCATACTCTCCGCCACACTCCCCGTCAAATCTTTAGACAACTTGCTCCCCAACTCACTAACAAATGGAAAAATCTCCTGCATAACAACTCCCTTCCCCTCCTCCCCTCCATGATACCTCCACCCACACGTACCCCCACCATTCTCCAACAACGAACCAAGACAACTCCTACAAACAACATACAACGGATCGTCACTCCCAACCTTCCTCAACAAATTACAAAACTCCATCACAATCGGCACACACTGTAAATGCAAATTCTTAGGCAACGAACTCCTACACGAATTCAAAAAGTGCCCAATAGCACCCTCCGCACACTCCTTATTCCCTTTAATACTCGAAACATAAAGTGCAACTAGCGCGGCCGGTGCACTATTGGACAAAAAAACATTCAAGTGCCCCGAAGCATCCTCATTATCATCCTTGGGCGTCAAACTAAAGAACTCATTCATCAACTCCTTTATATGCTTTGACGTGTAAGGATGAACACCACACGGCAATATAGACTTACAAATCCGACAAATGTAAGAAACCATATCATTAATCAATTGACAAGTACGAGGATGCCTAGTGCTACGCATTCGACCGACTAAATGAAGAATCGAATCGTTCTCAATAGAGTAATCGGAGAGTTTGTTCTCGTATTGCAATTGCTTACCTAAGTAGATTAATCTCTGCTCTATCACCGGAATTCCGGTCATCGCGCGAATCTGTTCGTGGAGTGATTTAACAGAATCGCTCGAGTTCGCGTTGATCACAACATGAGTTGCATCGGAGATCATTCTGATAAAGAATTGGAGTTTTGATTGTGACCTCCGCAGCGGCGAGGGTGTGGTGGTCCCCATGGCGGAGGAGGGGAAGTTGGTGGATGATGAAGAGGTGGAGGCGTCGGAGACACGCGTGGAGAGCTGATTGGTGGAGGAGATGGAGGGAGGTTGTTGTTGTTGTTCTTGATTGTTGCCGGTGGATGACTCGGTGTCGTCTTTACGCATCCTGACAGAGATTAAGTCAGAGAAAACGGCGTCGTTGTCATCCACATCGTCTAGTTTGCGTTTGGAAGAGACACGGTGATCAACGGTGGAGGAGCGCTGTTGATGAAGAGAATCAGCGGTGGGTGATTGGGGAAGAGACATTTGATGAACGGTGATGATTGTGTTCTCCCCGACCTGGGAAACTTTAAGGTAGGGGAGAAGGCATGAGATCGTTGTCGGAGAGAGTGAAACCGCGTGGTTTTGATTAACGGAGAGAGTAACGACGAGGAAAGGACTGGACGAAGATGGTGTCGTCTCTGTCTCGGTGGGGTTTCTTGAGGGACTGGCTCTGGGTGTTTATTTTTAACAGCCGTCAGCAACGAAGAGACTGTAATCTTACGCTAGTGTATTATATTATTGTGTGAAATTGGGCTTGAGAGAAGGTTAGGTGTGGCTCGGCTCATGGGGTTTTTGTGAGATTCTTGATGATCACGTCGGTAATGTGAACGTATTCTATTTGTGTGATTGATTTACGTTACTGGAAATTACTTTTTTTCATGATTCGGTGAAAGATAAATTTTACGGTGATCGAGCGATAATATCTATTTAATGAATTTTGGATTTATTTTTTTATTAAATAAGTACTGATAATTACATCTTAAGCATTATAATTTTTTTTCATGAAAAGATAATTAATAAATTTTGAATTTTAAATTATTACCGAGTAAGTGCTTTTTATATATATATATATTTTTTATTATATATGAATTTATCATGCATTTAATCCAATTTGTTTTAATAAGATAATAAACATGTTGATAAGAATATCGATAAAACTAATTTGAATGTGGATATATTTTTGATAAAAAATTGTAAGCAAATATTTAATAATATTTATTTAAAGTTTTATATATTCTTGAGCTTAATATGAAAAAAATAAATTTATATGAATATAAGTATAATGTAAAGGATATGCTTGAAAAAAGAAGAAGATTTAATTGGGATGGAAAGGCTGGACTCTAGAGCGGACAATGGAGGCATAAGATGGGTGTTAGCGAAGCTGGTTAGGGTCGGTGTACAGTGCAATGTGTGCTACCGTCTTCACATAATGAAATCCACGTGGCATAACAAAAAGAGGAACCCATCAACAACTTCCTGAGCAAGGACGGTGAGGTCCGCAGAACCTGAGGAAGCATATCCTACAATTTAATTAATCCAATAAAATGGTCATATTTATATGAGTACTCTTTTTTCTTTTGCTTTTATCTTTTTTATAATAATTGAGAGCGTAATTAGTAAGTTAGAAATCCATTATAATGGTATTTTAGATGAAAAGAAATACAGTGATACTGTTCTTTTTACAATAAAAGAAACTTAGATATCCTGTCTAAAATGCTTTCAGATCTTCTAAACAAGTCATTGGTAGTGGAGACAAAGTTTTATTTTTAGTGTTTTAAAAAAAATTAAATTAATTTTTTTATAATTTTAAATTGTTTCGAGCGGTTATATTAAAAATAAATTTTAAAAAATAATATAAATATTATTTTAAAAAAATCTTTAAAAAACAATCATCAGCGTAATAATAAACAACAAACGAACTCTTGGTCTTCGTATCTCTCCTAACATTCCAAACCCCCCACGTAATACCATTAGAGAAAGGACATACTGCTCGACTCCTGTTGATTAAATTCTTTGTTGCTAAGAAATCTCTTGTGCTGACTCAGCCCTGGACAGGATAAGTACTGATCACCACAGGTTGAGGAAGCTCCATGGACTCTTCTGTGCTCATGTCATAAGAAGTTAACTACCAAGTACCTCCCTTTTCTTTGAGCCCACGAATTGCTTTCCAGATAATAAAATTGTTTCCGAGCCAAAAAGCAGCTTTTATCAATTACATGGAATGGAATACCTCCAGTGCCTTTCCACTCATCTGTTTTCAAAGAGTAGACTCTAGCCTCACGTCCATAGGAGTCAATATTTTCATATACGTAAACACATCAGACGACCTTGTACTTGTAGTCATCGTCGCCATGATGATAACCAAAACCCAGGTAGCAGTGTAAGAGTCCTTGGGTGCGACAATATCGAAACCTGGAAATGGAAGTTTTTAATAGACCCCAGTAGAGGGATTGATGAGAAATTAGATATCTTCATTAAATCGTTGGTGTGAAATGCAAAGCAATCCATTGCAACAACCGGAGAGTTCATCTCTGCATAGTGCTGAAGAAAATGGCAAGGACAGCCTTCTAGCTTTGCTCCATTCTTCATCATCAACACAGAAGAGCTTGTTCGAGAACTGCTCTTTGGAGATGCTGCTTAATAATGCCTAAACAGACTTCGATACACATTTGAATCTTGAAAGAGACTTCACAGGGAGTCTACTAAAAATCTCAGTGATGATAGCACTAGGAAGGTTAGCTGAGAATTCAGAGAATATTGTACAGATGATGGTGGATGCTAAACTTGCTAAACTCATTTTTTGCTACTGGCATGTTGTAGGCTTAGTTGTATGCTAAGGAAGGAGAAGATGGGGGGTATTTATGGACAAAGGAGGAGGGATCTATATTGGCAATACTGTAGGATATCTGAGTGGATTCTGATCTCATTCTTGGAGAGAATCCAAGATTTCTACTCACACCCTGTAATTAGTTCATCGTGCAAAATGATATCAGCAAAATTGCAACGCAGTGCAGTACTGCAGGTTGTGTCACAACAACAAACATTATTTTTTGTGTTTTATATTGCTGGTGAAATTTAAGTGCAGTCGCAATGCACCGTGTTGTCTATACATAATTGCCGGTAAGTGGAGGAGGAAATGATCACTATCTTAAGCACAATCAGATTCGATTTCTTTTCTTTTTACTTTTGGGATGCCGTCTTTTCTGTTTTGAAATGTGATTTCTTGAGTAAAGTGGCCAAAAATACAAGAGCTGGTTGATGTGATGGCAATAATATAAGATACATATATGAAAACAAGTAGGATATGAATATTCCTATTGTGTAAGCAAACTTACAATTTTACTCTCTCTTTTTTTTTAATTTCCTATAGATTCATTTTAAATTATAGGAAATTTATTTCATTCTCTACAAAAAGAAAATATAGTGCAATAAAATATAAAGATTCATTATATATGAATATTTTTTTGTAATAGGGATAGTTAACTTTACTTTACATCTAGATACTGCATCAGTACTCTATATATGAACAAAATTATAAATCTTGATTTGATGGTTAACTTGAAATAAGGCCTAGATTATTGCTTAAGAGGGTAATTCTTAGAGCTCTTCATGGGGGTCGCGCTAATCCCAAGCACGTTGCAAAGAATTTGACCTAGATGAAGAGCAATAATCTATGTTAGGTAGTGCCTAAACGGAACTTGACATGGGCGTGCAATGGTTTAACACGGTGAAGTCTTAGAGCTTGAATTGAATCTTGGTTGGTAGAGAGGGGGCTCGGATGAATGGACCGGTTTGAGGGGAGACTCGGTGGTCCTTTGTTCGAGGGGAGGATTGTTGGGTATACAACCAAAGTCCCACATTGGCTAGAAATGGGGAGGATCATGGGTGAGTGATAAGGATGGACGGGGAGCATATCTCGGGCATCTGGTATGAGGCCTTTTGGGATCATGCCAAGAACAAATCCAGGGCTTAGGTTCAAAGTAGGCCACTAAGATCATGGAGACCAATGGGGAGAAAGTGCCCCACTATGTCCTTAAAAAAAATACGGATTAGTGGTTGAGTGATGGCAACAATATAAGATACATGTTTGTCTATAAACAAGTAGGATATGAATATTCCTATTGTGCAAGCAAACTTATTGCAATTACACACACTCTCTTTTTTTTTAATTCCTATAGATTCATTTGATAAATATAGGTAGGAAAATTATTCTTGTAAAGTTCTACAAAAAGAAAATATAGTGTTTATTATTTATTTAAAGATTCATTATATATGAATCTTTTTTGTATTGAGCGAAATAGTTAACTTTACTTTACATCTAGGAAACTGCATCTATAATGAGCAAAATTATATATCTTGGGACTAAATTGGCTATTAGGTTGAATTATAAGACCAAAAATTTAATCGCTTAAGAGGGTAATCCTCTAATTTTTTGAAAACAAATAATAGGTTAAAAGGACTCATTGTGTAAAAATAAATAAATCAATAAGTTGATTGGATCAGGATTCACCATATCAACTTAAATTTTAAATCATGTAATATATATATATATATATATATATATATATATATATATATATATATATATATAAAAAATTCAAATCAATCTAAACCCCAAATCAATCGAGTTTACAGTCTGGATTTTGTAACATGACTAAGACTCCTGCAAATACTATGCTTATCTATACCATAGTACCTTCAAATTTAAGTTTGTCGCTTTGTGTCATTTGTGCAAAATTAAATAAAAGAAATTATTTAGTGACGTTTAGATACTATATAATATTGAGATGATACGAAGACATGAGACTATTTATGAAATAATGAATTTTTGATTCAGGATTAATTATGAATATCTGCTTCATAGATAGTAAAATTAACTCAAGTCTATCATCATTTCTAATTTACACTATATCTAGAGTTCTCTTTGAAATATATTATTCAAGTAGCTAAAGACAAGTATTCTTTTAAAAAAATAATTTTAAAGGAAAACTAAGTTGTGTTTTATTAGTATCTCAAGATAGAAAAAACTTATAAAAAAAGGTTAAAAATATATTTAATTGAAGAAATAAAGATAAAAATATAAAATAAATCTGGTATAATTTTTAATTAATTTCTTTATTTTCAAAACATGAAATTCATGTATGCATGTCCCTTTTTATTTTTATTGTTTTTTTTTATATGATATAGTAACCCAACGCTACCTATGATGAGGATTTCAAAGCTGATGAGAAATCAAATTCAAGTTAGGCAACCCAACAATTCGACCATGACATATATGTTTATTAGATCAGCCTAACAATTTCAACCTTAGAGAAATATGTGTGTCGGTGGGTAATGTTCAAGATACCAGTTTCTAGAATGATTTATGGATTGGTAATCCTCGACTGTATAATCTTTCAGAAGACAACAAATGTTCATCAGTATCTGCGATGGGAATATGGGATGGTTTTGAATGGATTTAATTTGGAATTTCGGATGGAGGAGGACACTTCGAGGAAGAGAAGTGACTCATTTCAGTTCTATGTTTGAAAAGCTATCAAAGGTGGTAATTGTTTCATGTCATTTAACATTTTAAATTATTGAATTGAGATAGTTATTTGATATGGTATCAGAATTTTGATGATTAAACAATTACGAATTCAAATTTTACCATCTCTACTTATTTGATTAAAAAATTAAGCACAAAATTATATAGACCAGTGCAAGTTTCAAGCTTAAAAGGCTTTCACTTGAAGGGATATGTTGTAAAATAATATAAATTATATCTTGAAATCTTACCTAATAATTTAAGCTATTAAATTAAAATGATTATTTTTTAAAAAATAACAAATGGATTGGAGCAAGTTGACATGATAAATTTTGCAAAAAATCTCAAAAGCTTTTATTTAAAAGGATATATTAAAATAACAATTTAAATTATTGAATTGAGTTAACTTATGAAAGTTGGCATTTTAAGCAAATACAGACGTTGGTGTGTTTACGGTGACGTCTATGTGTAAACTATACCATCTTCTGCTTCTCATTATAAACATGCATGATTCTCTTTTTGTGGTCTGTGGAAAGGTTTAGTCCCTCCAATTATTCCAATATTTTGTCATCCGAAGAATCGGTCGATCACTTTCTCATTCACTGCCATAACCATTGGAGTATTTGGTCTAAATTCATTGATTGGTGGGGCCTTTCTTAATGCTGTCCAGGGAGTCTGTCGGCATTGTTTCGGCAATGGGAGTGCCTTGTTCAGAGGATTTCGAAGAAAGGTAGTATGGTCAATGGTATTTTTTCTCCATATCTTGGTTTTTATGGATCCTTAGAATTGAGCTTCTATTTAGCAATGAGCAACCTACTTATCATACTGTTTTTCTTTAAATTATAACAAGGCTGTGTGTGGATCAAAGCATTATACCCTGATTTCTCTTATTGTGCACTTTTCTTGTTAATTTCTGCTGATGGGCAGATTAAATGGAAAAATATTAAGAAGCCTAGACCGCTTGTCACGTTGTCTGCTCTAGAATCCTTTATACTTGAATGGAATGTAGATGGCTCTTCTCTTGGCAAACCTGGTCCTGCAGGAATCGGTGGAGTTCTGAGTGATCATAATAGAATGGTGTTGTGTTTATTCTCTATACCTGCTGGAGTCAAAGATTCTAACGAAGCCGAATTGCTTGCTATGTTAAAGCACCTGAATTATCTTCTCCATGAGAAGATATGTTTGGAAGAAACATTCTGACTCCGCTCATGTGGTTAATGGATGCTTAAACCATCTAATAGACCGTGGTACTATCATGAACTCTTCATTTTGGCTTCTCAACTCTCTTCAGCTATGGGTTCTGTTTTTTTCTTTCACACCAGGATGGAGGCAAATCATATGACAGATCATCTTGCGAAACAAGGAGTTTCGAGGAATGGTGAATCTGTGGCATGGCTATATATGATGTTGTAGTATATATCTTCAGGAGGCCGGATTTTTATCGAGCTGCAGGCTCTTTGTTCAAAATATCAATGCTGCGCTTATGGATTCCACAGTTGGTTCCTCCTTCAAGAGATTAATATAATCAAGTAGAGCTAATGAGATTCTAGCGACAAGTCCGGGAAATTATTAGGCAATTCAGTAGCACCGAATATAATCTTTATAAAACAATGCCAATCAATCCGTGGATTTTACGTCTTCACGGATCAAGAGACGAACAAAGAAAACAGCTGTAACATATATGCTCTTGGAGCTAAACATTTGCATAACAGTAGATACTCTCATTGTGAGGCTCCGGGCCCACAGAACATCAGAGAAAAAAACACAACGTTCCAGCCGGAAATTTGTACGGTGTAGATATGATTTTTTCAGATGTGGTTAGTTTGAGAAGGATTTTTGATAATTTGATGTAGGTGGTTTTGAAAATATTGATAGTTCGGAATAGTAATTTATGTATCTGTCACTAGTGGATTATGTAGAAAGCTTAGGAAGCTTGTTTATAAACTAGTGGATCAGAGTTATATCTAAAAAAAAACTTGTTTATGCTAGATGAATAGCCTAACAAGAAAATACCATAATTTTATATTTGACTTTTGGATAATCAGCTCAAATTTTCCTAAATGATTCTACAAAACCAGTTCAATCGAGGGCTAACTAGTTGTAACTAGCTGATATACAAAAGACCCTCACATTAGGCTTGAAAAATGATATTAGAATCAATTTCGTTATTTTCTCTTATAGATTTTTAGCTTAATTTCAGATTTCTTGTTGTCTTTCCTATTTAACTTGGGATTTTGATTTTTATACCTTATAATGATCAGTTTTTGACCTATTTAAAGGATATTGTAAAGCTCTTAAAAAAACATATATATCAGATTAGAGAAAAATATTTAGAAATAAAATAAGAATTATGTTTCTTGTGTTCGTAACCCTTTTCGGCAACAACTTTTCTTTGCTTGTTCGTCTTCTTGTGTTTTGCTTTCTGTCTGCATCACAATTTCTTTCATGCTTAATTACTGAATGAGAACCTCAAGCATTTCAAAATAGAATTGTATTGACATGAAGGAGAAAACGAACCAAATTGGCAACACTGGAAATTGGCACATCTTCGCTCATTTGATCTCTCTTTAGATCATACCATCTAAACTTCAAAATTGTACTGATCTGTAGTAAGAGAACCTTGTCGTCATCATCCTGAGAAAAAGGCATTGGATTTGTGTACACGGAGCCTGTAAATGAAAACTGTTTATCCCATGAATCCTTCATCACCCATATGTCAATCTATCAATTCCATACACAAATTCTACTAAGCAAAGGCACTCAACTTTCTGGGTATAGGCTGAAGATCCAAGTTCGGCAGTGGCGAGTGCAAAACTGCTCCATTTGAATATCAAATGAAACAATAAGTTTCTTTATCGCAAATCATCAACCAATGAAAAACGTCATGAACAAGGACATGGTGGCTGTAGCGTAAGCACATCAATTGTTGTCCATGAAAAAAAAAAAAGGGTTTAAAAGAGACAGAATTAAGCTTTCCAACAAAACTAAATCCACAATCATAATCAAGCAAAATGAATTTTCTGTCTTTTAAAAAGTTTTGTGTTGTTAAGTCATATTCTTAATAGCTATAACAGATGATTTAACAAATCTCTCGTAAAAATTATCGTCCATGAAGTAGTAGTCAAGCTATATAACATAGTTAACCACTCCAGGTAGTGCAATTCTCAAAACCTTGTAGTCATCATGATATCATCCATGGAATCATCTCCAAATGCATAAAAAACATCAATGAAGAGTTAACCGTAGCTAAAGTAGAAAAACTGGAATTGAGCATGTTGTTTGAAAACAAGGCCTACTGTTTTATTGAATTCTCACTTGAATGAGCCGTGAGCACTAACAGTGCAGTAGAAGATTACTTGTACATGGAATGCATTAACTAGTTTCCCTAAGAATACGCAAGACAATATTCATCTTTACAATATTGGATGAATTGCATATAATGTATCAAGACTACAATATGTTCCTGTATATTCTTTAAAGGGAGATTCTGATTGATATGCATTCATTCCTTCAGATTGTATAGCTGCAGTTCCCTTATCGGTTAGACTACCATCTTAGCTTGAGTTTGTTGCCTTTTAAACCTTTTTCTCTCCAAACATTTCTCCAATAATATAAGATACGTTGCTGACAGCAGTTTGTGAGTGTTCAACCTTATTTCTGTCATAATCTTGAGTCACCTTATCACTCCATCTACTCACACAATGGTTGCTGCCATCAGAATGTGTATTGTTAACAACTAGCAATAAGATGCTGTTTATGAACTTCACAACAGGTAGTATACGAACTTTCTTGATTGATGGGTTCCACAAAGCAATCTTGAGAGAGATGTCATTTATTCTGTCCTGTTTGTGTTGGCTTTTGTGGTCTGATTCATCAATGCAAAGCAAACCATTGCAAGAGCCCAATATCAGTAAGGTTCTTTCATTGTTATTGCAAAGGCAGGGGCAGGTTCCTTGATTGTCATTTCTCTTTTGTTATCAAGGGCCTTGTTTGCATAGTTCTTTGTAGTTTTCTGCTCCTTTTGGCTTACAGACCCTTGTGGTCTCTTGGTTCCCACAACCCCCCCCCCCCTTTTTTTTTTTTGAAGAAGTTATATTGAAGTGGTTCACTAGAAAGGAGCCAAAAGCAAGAGACAAGAAAAAAAAACAGAAAAGACAAAAAACATAAAGCAGACAATGAAAAATAGAAAGCCAATAAATATAGATAAGAAAAAGGCATCAGGACTGAAGGAGCTGATGCATCATGCTTAAAACCTTGATTTGGTATTGTTAGACCATTCTATAATATTTTCAGGCCCCATAATTAATCAATTCCAATAGCTATGAAAAGCTTATCTGTAAACTTGAGCCAATTCGAGAGATGATATAGAATCAAGGGGAAGTTGTCTTTGAAGGTCGCGGTTCCATAATTGAAGATAACCTTGTTCCTCATAAGTTATATACTCCAGCTAACACAACAAGAAAGCATAGACCAAGCCTTACGCTAGAATTTTCCAAACACTAGGTTAGGTCACTGATATAATTGATCATCCACACAGTAGGGAAGACAGCCACTAATACCCCACCAATCCAAGAATTTCATCCAAAATTTTCAGAAGATGATTTGAAGTCTCAATCTCATTTTCACAAAAAATACAAACAGCTTGATCAACTAGGATTATATTACAACAAAGTAAGAATTCCTTAATGCATAATCTATTCTGAACAGCTACCAAAAAAAAGATTGAACCTTAGAAGGAATCTCTTTTAGCCAGACTGAAGCCTTAAAAGTTCTAAGCCCTGGATTCACAATTCTATTAATAAGTAAAGAGCAAGTTTTAACTGTACAACTTTCGTCTGCTGATAAGGACCAAAATTTCTTATATGAAGTTGTTACTTTTAGCCAAAAGCTTTCTAGAGATGAGAGAGGGTAGACAACTTGTTCAATTTTGAAGAGAAACAATTGTCTCCTCCAAGATAACTCTCACTTCCATTCCCTTAGCTCCTAATTTCTCATATCAGCAATTGTGGCATTCAATTTAGTGGAGAGAATATATAGTCGTGAGTAAGTGACTTTCAATGGAAATCTACTAAACCAAACATCAGACCAAAACCGAGATAGATTCTCATTTCCCACTACAAATATGTAGTTATTAGCTAAACCTGAAGAGATGGAGTCTACTGAAGTTGTAAGGGATGTGGAGTCCCTTAATTCAGATACAAGATAATCTTCTACTAAAAATAGAAAGATCATTTTCAAACACCGGCTTGAATTTGTTGTATATCATCTTCTTCCATGGCTCATTACTAGGAAGAGAGAGCCTCCAAATTCACTTGAAAAGTATTGTTTATTTTTTGCTATCAATGACCCAATCCCAAGGCCACCCCTATCCTTACCTCTAACAACCACACTTTATTGAACTTTGCAAATTTTTCTCATTCTTAGAGTTCCTGACCATAAGAATTTGCGTTGGATGGAAGTAAGCAAACAACACATACCTTTTGGCATAAGGAAGATGGACATAAAATACGAAGGAAGAAAGTTCAACACACTTTTGATAAGGCAAATATGACCCACCATTCTTAACCTTCTCCCTTTTCACAAATTGAGTTTCTCTCAAAACTTATCAATGACAGGTTTCCAGGTTGAAATCTTTCCAGGATTAGACCTCAAAAGCATCCCCAGGTAGTTACATGAAAGTGTATCATGCCTACAGTAAATTGATTTTGCGAACTCATTCAAGCAAGAGTCATCAACATTGATTCCAGAGGAGAGCTCTTAAAAAAATTAATGTGCAAGCCCGAGCATAAAGCAAACCACCTTAAAACTCTTTTAGCTGACCGGAGGGCATGCAAACTAGCTAGCATAAAGACAAGAATGTCATCTGTGTCATCTGCGTACTGAAAATGATACAGGAAGTTATTAAAGCAAAAATCAATACAGGAAAAATGTTTGAAACAACCGCACGTTGAAAGAGAATAAATAGACCTTTAGCAGCTATTTTAAAAAGAAAAGACAATAGGGGATCACCTTGCCTAATGCCGCCCCCCACTTTGAACTCTTGTTTGCCTTTTATAGGCTTATTCTGGCTTTGTAACTCTTGAGAATTACGAGTGACGGACCTTTTTACCTGGAAGAGTGAGGCTGAGTTTGGTGTTGTTGTCGACGATTTATATTAGATATGAAGTTGGATGAAATATTTGCTTCTGAACTGAACACCAAAGTTTCGCGATGCACTCGAAAGTTCAAAAAGTACATGTCTTTTTTTATCTCCTCTGTTTTGTTTATTATATCCTGAGATAGTGACCAAAAAATAACATCTAAAAGTATTTACCGATAGAAAACTTCGCAAATTAAATTGATCATTACAGTAAATGCCAGCAATTAGAAACTAAACTGTTTTAGAGAAACCATAAAAAGAAACTTGCTTGAACAAAAAGAATAAAAAACAAACCTTTTTCTTCCTGCTATTCTTTTTCTCTTGTGCCTCCACTTCCTATCAATCTTGCCACCTCCACCACTACTTTTTAGTGCTAACAAGGCTTCCTACAAAAATCTCAGTTGTAACCATCTCTGGAGCCCCATGAATCTTGACAAGCTCGGATTTTCTCATCCTCGAATCACACAAAACAAAAAACGTTTTGTCCAATTCCAAAAGAACTTTGTCCTTGCTCTTTGAATAAGCTAAAGTTCTAACATAAAAGTTAAATCGATCCACTTGCAGCTCTGAAACAATAGTACACAACTTACTCCAAGAGTCCTTCATAGCCCATATTTGCACACGAAAACACATCTTAGCACAAAGCAAACACAAGCACCCTCCTAGAACCCCCAAATCAAAATAATCATGCTCATTGGCCAAATAATCTGCAGGTTTCGCTATAATCCTAAAACCTTCAACTCCAAAACCAAACGCAACAATCATAGTACGTAGGCGAAAGGTCTCGTCTTATTATTTCAGTACTTGCTGTCCAATGAACAGCACTGTTAGCAAACACACCATATATATATATATATATACACTCCCCTTTATTAGCACGGTGATATATACTCAGGTTGGAAAATAGCGTAATAATTAGGGTATCCCTTAATTCTTTTCCAAGAATTAGACTTCATCAAGCTATAAACTTTAACCTCAGAAAAGAAACACCTGTCAATAGTATTACCATAATAGTCAACAATCTTCACAACTTTATAGTCTTCATTAATGGGATCGTACCCAAATCCATAAAGAGTACGTTCCCAACAAAATTTGTCATATTCCTTACCGCTAGGTATGCGCAACTCAAACAGTGTAGAGGGTAGTATTTTGTATTCTCTTGTACACGGGTTATACAAGGCAATAGTCTTCTTATCAGAACATAACAAAGCAAGCAGTCCATTACAAGAGCTTAGCTAGCTATTACTTCAATATTCTAGTTTTTGTTACTTACAAATAGTTCCATGGAATTAGTGGGATTTGGCTTGTCCAAGTCTACAGTGTATAACTTGGTGGAACTTCTATCCCCAAGGATGAGCCCTAGATTGGTACGCGCTTGTGTCAACTTTTGCAGATGCATGTTGATGAAATATGGACTTTCGGTTTCCTTGCACCATGATTTTGATACGCACCTGAAACGTTTGAGAGTTTTGACCGGTAGCTTGCTTAGAATATCTGTTATTATCTCTGCTGGTATGAGCATCCTCTTTAATGTTAGTGTTTTTATTTTTTGTTTAGGTTCTTGTATATCAGAGGAGAATATTTAGGGTTTCTTCACATCTGAATAAATCAAGAATTTATAGAAGTTTTGATTCTTAATTAAAGCCTAAAATTTGTTGATTGATGGGACACCTATATTTTGAATAAAACCACACGATCTCTTGGACATTTAGATCAATCATGTTTTTTAAAGGATTTTTTAATTAAAAATATATTAAAACAATATTTTATTAATTTTTAAAAATTATTTTTAACATTATTATATCAAAATAATCTAAAAATATCAAAAAAATATTAATTTTAAACAAATAAAATAAAATAAATTTAAATATTTTGAAACACAACATTCCATTAAAATTTAATTTCTTTTTTATATTTTCAATCATTTTTAATTTTATTTTAAAAAAAAATATTATTTTAATACATTTCTAAAAAAAATACAATTTAAACTTCAATTAATATTACATTCTTAAACACAAACTTAATCAGCTTGCTTAAACAATAGTTATGCGATTTAGCCCGTGACCTAACCTGCATTGGGGTTGAAGGAAAAAAAGAGAGTACTGAGAAATAAAGGAATACTGGGAAAGGAAGATGCAACACTGAATAGATAGTAAATTCTCCAACATCAATCCTCAGTTGAAGTTTAATCGTAGATTATGTTTTACAACTCAGAGATTTCATCCATACAATACAATAAAGCCATCCAACTTCACAAAGTTGAGCAGACTTACAAAAACATATGACCGACCATACTGACTAGATAGAAAAGTCTTCAACATCTTGAGGCTTGATCAAGAAATTACATTACTTTCAGGCAATCAACTCACGAGATCTGATATATACAGTAAATCTCTGTCATCACAATCCTTTCTAGCATGGTAGCTTTATCATACATTTATGAAGCCTGATTTTTATTTTTATTTTAAAAAAAATTGGCACTAATAGGTTTAACACTAAGAGCAAGCAGTGGCTAAATGAACATAGACGTGGCTCATAACTCTCAACCAAATTGCGTTTTTGCAACCCAAGCACGTTCATCCAAATATATCAGCCCATCTTTCCCTGCAAAACAAATAACCAAGTTGATCTTCCAGTGATCACATTGCTTTATCAGAACTAAATTCAATTCATCAGCATGTTATGATCTTTCCAAATCAACCAGGAAAAAAAATAATAACTATCTAAAATCAAAGAGCTTGCATTCATGCGTAGTGCTAGCCAAATGAAGAAAGCATCAAATATCTCACTGTAAAAGTAGTCATCATTAAAGACTTCTCAGATTCTAACAGCTTACTTTTGTCTTCCTTAATTTCTCTTCTCCCACACCAAACCTTGAAGCTAAATCATGATGGCATTTCTATTACTACCCTTCAAAGCATATAGCAGGACAGGCTCTGTTTTTTTTCCCCCCTCGGAAACTAATGGAAAGTAGAATATTTGTAATCTATCTTGTACAATAATAATGAATCTTTCAAACTTAATTTCCGAACTCAGAGAACATTTATACACCAGCAAAATTCCAGCACTGTAATCAGCTCAACTGTATTCACTCTATGAAGAAAGGAAAGCATAAGCTTCTCCAAGTCCATAGACCATACCTAAGCATCTGGTTCAGATGGAGGTATTGATGAGCTAGTCATGACACATCATTCACCAGGCAAACCACTCAAATACTAGGTTGCTGACTACAACTGTTAAGTGCTCAATCTTCTAGCATTGCAGAAAGACTTAACAAAGTTAAACAATCTAAAATATCAAAATATTCAAAGCCAAACACATGAAAATCTGGAGGGAAAAACCAAAATCTTGGAACTGACGCATGGAACAGCAGATCTCCTGAATTGCTAACTATATTACAACAAGGACTAGATGTTTTTAGTCTTGTCCCTTGTTCATCAAAAACCAACTAGGTTCCAGATATGGACATTAATTTTGCGAGGAGAGATTTTATTAATTTTGAAAAAACAAACTAGTTGGAGCAATTTGGTGCCTGCAGGAATTCATCAAAATCCCCAAGGAACGGAGTTATTCCTCCCATATCCATATGAAGCCATTCTGGAAAAACCAGAATTTAGCAACAGGCTCCAGAGGCCCTGGTGGTCATTTAGTTTCCATCATTGAGGAAAACCAACTTCTAGGACCTTGTAGAGCTTAGAGGATTAGGTAAATATCATATAGAGTCATGACCATGAACGCCTAACGGTACTACCAGTTACATAACATCCTATTTGATTGAAGTCTACACACCCTATGCTACTTGCAGAAAATAATACATGGACAGAATATAGCCTCAATTAGACAATACCTGACCAAGTACCTTTTCATTAAGAAAGACGCATGTGAGTGCATGACATATATAATGAGCATAGTTTTTATCCATTCTTTGCTTCATCTGCAAAATTTCTCATATGCTCAATTATATCTCCATCCGCCAGTATCAGCCCTGAGAGAAATAAAGGCAGCAAAGGACAGAGAAGGTAAAATAAAACTTGTGTTGAAAATATAATAATTGGAAAGTCCCCTAAAATGCACAAACAAGCAGCCTCTTATTTCATTAATTCGTAACATATACTATCCCATCCCAATTTGCAAATAATCTGCAAGTAAAACTAAGCAACTGACAAACATTTTAGAATCTAGCAAGCTTCATGTCAACTGATATAGTTTAATGCAGCAAATTACCTCTTTTCCATGTTTTCTCTGCTGTTTCTTCTGGTGAATTATAAGACCAATTTGAACCCCTCGGACAAGAAATCATCCCTAATAACAAAACCAAGCCAAAATAACAAGTTACATCATGTGAGCTAAAGATAGACATGAAAAATAGAAGCATAAAATTCAGCACTGCATACCTCTTATTCCTATCCTTCGAGTCCTCATCTTCATCCTGTGTCCTTCCATCAAGATACCTATTCGGACTGACAGAAATAAGGCTTTCAACAAAAGTATCAGCTTCAAAGGAATATGGTATACCAGGAATCCTATTCTTTACTTGTTTCCTCTTCAGATCATACCAGCAAAGGTCCAAATTGTCGTGTTCGATGAGAACTTCATCACCACTCTTTGAATAAGCTAAAGGCTTAAGAGATCTGAGAAACCCGATGACCTCATACTGTGCAACTGAAAACAGTTTAGTCCAGGACTCCTTTACCCCGTACTCTTTCATCATCCACACATCAACACGTTCGCCTAGAAAATTTGCAAGAAAACACAGGCATCCTCTCAAAACCCCCAAATCAATATAAAAATTCTTATCCTTATACTCAGGTTGCAGCACCTCCCTATAATCCTCGACTCCTAAATCCAATGCAACAACTATATTTGCCACATTCGATTCAGGATTCTCACCCACAACCCAATGTAAAGCACCATTAGCGAAAACCCCATTTGCACCAGGATAGTGAACACAATAAGGCATATCACCAATCCTCCTCCACGATTGTTTCCTCAAACTATATACCTTAACCTCAGACTCAAAACTCCTCTTCCCCCCACCTCCAAATTGCGCAATCCTAACAAGCTTATAATCATCCCTAACACTATCATACCCAAATCCAAACACATAAACACTACAAGACTTGGTCCCAAAATACCTTTTCAGCTCAATAGGCAAAAAGGGCACCACACGATGCTTTCTAGTTGATGGGTTCCACACAGCAATATCATCAACAACATTAGAAATGCAAAGCAACCCATTAACAGAACCTAAAACTTTAATCCCATGATTATAACACATCAAAGGATGATTCAACTCTTTCAGAGTAACACAGTCATTTAAGACTAAATTTTGCTCAAAATCCATGTAGTGAACATGTGAAGTAGTTCTAAGGATGATGTAAAGATTGGAACTTGTGTCCATAGAGTGCTTCAAATGTAATTTAACGAAGTTCGGACCATCAATTAAACCACACCATGGTTTAGATACAGACCTGCAACAAAGAAGTTCCTTTGCTGGTAATCTGCAGAGGATTTCTGCTATCATCTCAAGAGGAAGACCAGACATGGTTATGATGAGAACTCGAAGGTCACTGCTAGCTTAGGTCTTCGTGTTCTGTGGAATTTTGTCATAGAAAGTGTGAAGGAGAGATAACGTTGTTGGAAGTTAAATATCTGTCTTTGTTAATACAATAAATTACCTGAACATCAAGGGTAGTTATGTCTCAAGAAAACAATCAAGGGTAGATATTTCTGAAAACAAAACATAAGGGTAGTTATTGTTAACTGTTATTTGGACAGTAAAGGGCAGCTTCGTCATATTGGTTCGCTTTTAAATCTTTTGGTATCTAATGTTTCAATACTATTACATTTTAGTCCATTTCTTTGCATAAATTAGTACAACGATTCTATTTCAACTTTATTGGTCATGGGAAGGAATCAATAACGCTATGTCAACAAGAATAAATGGTAGAGAAGATGAAGATATTACCAGAGCTATGAAATCAGCCCCATTGGTCAATTTAATAGCATATTAATTTAGAGTTTAACTCAAGCTTAATTTTATATTAAATTATTTTTTTAATCAAAATAATATTATTTTCAAGTTTTTTTTTTTTTTTAAAAAAAATAGCTTGGATTGATCGACCCCCTGTCAACTCTACTTCCTTGGTGCCAAATTTAGGTCTTGATCTTCATGTCTCCTCTTACATCTAGAACAAGAAGAAACAACAGAGACAAAAACCATGGAGTTATATATATTGGTGAGACCAAAGGTTTCTCATTGAAGGCAATCAATTTCCTTTGTGCGAGGGGAGCTCCCATGTCTGAGACAAAAACTTATTCCTGCTAGGTTAGGTTAACTAAAGATAAGATGATCGAGGTGTTTTTTTTTTTCTTTAAATAGCATTGGCAATTTTATTTTTTTAACAAACTAGTGCATTTTAAAAACTATTTGAGAAGATAGCATGGATTCATGAATTACGTTCAAATTTAAGCTGTGTTGTTGAGAATAATACATTCTATAGATTTCACGACCCACAGCCTATATCTTTATGTTATTTTTTAAAATATATTATTTTTCCAAATATATTTTTGATACCTTCTAGTTTGTCAAAAACAAATTTTGGGCAGTGGTATTTTTTTTTAAAAAAAGAAACTACAAGTTGATCGATCCACTGATTACGAGATGCTCGGAAGGTCACTTTATGAGTGCCTAGAAGGAAGCAACCCACTCAGAATATGCCCATTATTTTACTCGAGGAGCATCTTTTTTAACACTTTGCTTCCAGCAACTTGGAAGCATTGTAGCAAGGCAAGGAATTGCATTTTCACTTTTGGCACAAGGGAGGAGATGGGGCATGCCCTAAATTGTAAAAAAAGGCTGAAGTCGGTCTGATGAATCGACAAAACTCATGAAGAAAGAAACCATGTAAAAATGGTAAAAAGGACACAAAAAACTATTACTAGGAATGGATTGCACTTGAAGAAATTACAAGCATTGGCCTGGACGGCAAAAAAATAGCTTGTATTGCCGCATAAGCTTCCACTTTAAATTCCTCCGTTCACACCATCTGTGAAGAGACTAGAGAGCCTAGCAAAATGGCCAGACCACAAACCCATAAATGAATGGGACAAAACTGAATCAAGGGGGACTCTTTCAATTGACCAAAAGCATATATTGCAGCTATTTCATGAAAGGTCTTGAACTGGTGAGCTTGAGAATTGACCTGGTTCAAGCTTGAATAGTCCTTGCAATGATGCTAGAAGAATTGTACAGTGAAATTGCTAAAAGGAATGCTATAAATATTGCTAAAATGAATGGGACAGAAAGGAATGCTAACAGGACAAAATCAGATGTTTCCCAGAAACTTTCATGGCCAAATCTATATCCATTTCCACATCACAGCAACATAACTGTTGCTTCAATACCACCAGGCCAGTGGATTCAATCTTCGGGTAATTAGGGAGTCCCTGTGTGCTATTTTGTTCAAATTGACAAATCCAATGGTTCCAATGAATTTCCCCCATAACACGGCAAAGTACATATGCAATGTCATTAGAACATGAGAACAACAAATTTCCACAGCAAGTACCCTGCGAGATGTTCCAATGACATCTACCACATGCTTGGTCAACTTGATAGAAACAAGCTACCAGGTCTTCTCATGAACATTAAAAGCAGATAAATTTGCAATTAAGAAAGAAAAAACCCATAAATTTGTAGGCTTGTGGGTTAATGACTTCATTTTATTCATTGCAGAAGAGTTTCCTCCAACTTTGAAAAGTAAACAGACTAGCTTCTCTGTCTGGGAAAACTATACATGATTTCCAAAGTTTTCTTGCACTGTTGAGCCATTAAGTATCTGATTATTCTGATCACAACATGCCCTAAAAACAAATCTAACATTGTATAGTACTTTCTGCAGAAGGCACAGTATGTTCAGCATGAAGGATTCTTCTCTCCATTCTCTGTCTTCAAACTAGTATGTATCATAACTCCAGTATCAGCCCTGAGGATAATAGAATAAAAGGAGCAAGAACATCTGGGAAAATGGAAGCAGCTATTAGTCCTCTGAAACCTGAAAACTTATTCAATTTGCCTTGATATTTACAAAGTTTAAACCAGATAACAGAATCAAAGCATTAGTTAAAGTGTGCCGTACAAAAAGCTTACCTTCTTCCATTTTGGCCACTGTCCTGTATCCTTTCTCTCTATTGGTCTCACAACTTCAGTTTGAACCCCACAGACAGGAAATCATCCCTGTGTGAAACAACTGACATGAGGTACTAAATCAAAATACGCAAATGACCACAAGGTATATAAATAATCAATCTTTCACCAATCATAAGCTGTTAGATTGACTTGTACGTTGACTTGTCATCCCAATTGAAAAAGAAGACTTCTCATTGACTTGTCCCCCAAAGTGAAAATGGAGACCGCCTTCTCATTGACTTGAGACCCAAAATCAAAATTCAGGTCCCAACAACAAATAGCATAAGTTGGTAACATGCTATAGCTTAAAAAGAGATAAAAAAACTCTACCTATCAACATTACTTGGAGTTCCATTTCATTATCATCCGTAAAATTAAATGGCTTCAAGAGAATCATTCACAACAAATTCATTCTATTTTACCTCTTATTCCTATTTGTCTTCCTCTTCTCCTCCTCCTCCCCATCTAGCTCTTGTTGCTTCTTCCAGCCAATTCGATCACCATCATTAATCCTAATAAGGCTTTCCACATACATCTCAGAACCAAACGAGCTCGGTCCACCACGAACCCTTACAACCTTAGCATGCTTATTTTTCCAATCATACCACAATAGCTTCTCACCATTCACTTCCAATAACACCATATCACCACCTTTCGAATAAACCAAAGGTCTCAAAAACATAAAAGCACTAATCCACTTAATCGCATGAACCGAAAACATCTTACACCAAGATTCCTTCACACCATATTCTTTCATAACCCACACATCAACACAAACATGCTCATAATTACACATGACACACAAATTCCCTTCTAGAACCCCAACATCAACCTGAAAGTTCATACCCTTGTTCTCATAATCCGGCTGCGGCAATTCGAAAAACTTATCATCCCTAATATCAAAACCAAGAACACAATCTCTAATACCAAGTTCACGCCTTTGCGGGACAATCCAATGCAAAGCGTGACCTGCAAAAACACCATACCCTCTCATATTCAAAATATGAAAAAAGGGCTTGCTTAATAACCTAAGCCGAATCGGCAAACCCTCAATCTTCTTCCACTTATCATTCTTTAAACTATAAACCTTAACTTCATACTCGCAACCCAAACCACCACCATCGCCGCCGCCATCTTCTCTAACGAACTGTGCCATTCTCACCACTTTGTAATCATCACCATAAGAATCATAACCAAACCCATAATAAACATACCCAGTTGTCATATCCCGCCGTGGAATCTCAGTTTCCGCCACATAACATTTCTTACACTCCCTTGTAGACAAATTATACACAGCAATATTTGTCTCAGAACGTCTCAAGAACACCAACCCATTAACCGAACCAATAACCTCCGTTCCACCACCGGAATAAAGGGGATGATGTTTAACCTCCACCGCATCAGATAAAGCATCAAAATCAACAGCGAAAAGATCCCACTCTTTGAGGATGATACAGTGATTAGATTTGGTAGTGATGGAATGGTTTAGATGGAGATTGATGAAATTCGGGCCGTCGATTAAGGAACAAATTGGCTTTGATAGAGATCGGAAACGGACGAGGGATTTCACCGGAAGTTGAAGCAAAATGTCGTGAATAATTTCGTGTGGGATTCTCGACATTTCTTAATGAAGAGGTTAGGTTGGTTAGTTCATAGTTGGTTATGTTGGGTTGCCTGCCGCTATATCTAATAGCAAGAGAGAGTGGACAGGTGGGAGAAGGCAATCAAGTAAAACTTGACAACATTTTGAGAGGTGGCCTTTTTGGCCATGGGAGTAAAAAGACAGACCCTACAAAATCATCGGTATCCATATTTATGCTCGAGCGATGGATTAATTGAATTAATTTATAAATTAGAAAATCAACTTGGAATTATTCAAGTCATTCAATTTATAATGGATGAGTTCTTATCATTATTTTATCAAATTGAATAATGTAACTGATATTGATATTTTAGACCTATCTTTTGATAATTTTTGCTATTATCTCTTACAACCGATTATTGCAAATAACTTGAGACTACATATTGTTTCAAATCACTGATCAGTCGGTGAGCAAATCCACGGCTAGCCCACTGTCATGTGGTGTACTTAATTTGGAGGTTCGTCTTTGAACTTGCTTTCAGCTCTTCTGTGCGTGTAATTTTGATAGTAAGAGTATTTTCACATCAGTTTTTGGATAATGAAAAACAAGAAAATATTTGTTTCAAGAAAAAAGAAGGAAAAAACACAAATAAGAGTCCAGCCACTTGTAGCTCAAACATTTCCAAATTTATTTTTTAATTATTATTATTTATCTAGAATTTCTAGACCAATTTTTACATAATAAAGAAAATAATTATTCTCAACCAAGTTTTAAACTGAACAGTTATCAGAGCAACAAAATAAAGCTAAACCCTAGAAGGATTAAATTAAGCTGATGAAGAGGAATTGCATAGAGCCATAATATAATCATAGGTACATTACACAGTCCCATCCCAATTGAAGCATTAAAAATACTAGTACTTTTTAAAAATAGAAAAACAATAGCACTCTGTACATCATATATAGACGACAGTCTCGAGAAAATCATCCAATTGGTCACGTCGTGCAGGTGGACACTGCTTGCTCAAACCGAGATGGGCCATGAGAAGGCAGACATGAGTGAGTAGCTCCCCACCTCGGGCAAGTGCATCAGCATGCTCCTTCCATCCAGAATGGCTTGCAGCATACATCAGCATTTCCACCCACAATTCACTTATCATTTCCCATTTCTTGTCATTTGACCAACCATCCTGTGTCTCCAAAGACTGCAATGACATAGCAAGCCTGCAACCATCTAGTAGGGCTGACTTTTCTTCCTCTTGTTCTCCAATTTCTTTTAAAATATTGGTAGACGGACTTTGAAGCAATTCATAGAAAAATGCTTTCACTTGAGCTTTGGGAAACGATAATGCATCCAATTTATCCATGGGAATGTTGTTCTCCGCTTCTTTAGGAGTATTCCTGATGAATAGGAGACGATGCAAATGAATTCTAGTATCAGTATACCTTGTTCCGCTGAGCTCCATCGCTAACATATTTGGACAATGAACCAGGAGATACAACATGTAGTTAGATAATGATCGGCTCATTGCGCAATTTTGATGATTCGCAAAACCGTTCTTCCTAGAATCGTCAATGTAGCAAACATGAGTGGCAATGTGCCAAGTGAGGAGGCTATGACTGAATTCTGCATCATCCACACTCCATCCCAATTCACGGAAACAACCCTTGCTTTGAAGCGAATTGCAACCTCTCTCTTCCAATAGCTTAAGGAGGACAGGGAAATCACTGGTATCGGGATCGTTCTTTGAACGTTCGTACCTTAAACGTTCGTAGCTTCTACGTTTATCCATAACTTGTTTGAAGATCAATTCTTTTAAATCCTTGTCCGCATCCACCCTGCAATGAATGTTCAAATTCCCTGGAAAGTATTTCTTACGAAGCTTGTTCACTGGTTTCTTTGATAGAGAACTTATTAGGTTGTGTTGTCCCATTAATCTTGACCATCTTTTGCGCTTCCTGGAAAAAGATAGTAACAGAGAAAAACAACGGGTTCTATAGAGATAAGGAAATGTTTTTTCCCACCTACTAAGCCAAATCATAGGCCAGTCGGAAAAGAGATGCCCAATGATAGAGTAACTTTCAAGGCAGACAACTCCACTCAGCAACACGTAAGATATAATTCTATCATTTTTCGAATAGACACTCTTGCTCTTTATCATTATTGAGAAGGAAACTAAAGCAAAAATAGAGGATAAGAAAGTGACTGAGCGGATAATGAAGCGATGCCAGGAAATCGTTGCCACCTTAGAATAAAGGCGATCATACTTGAGTCCCAACTCAATTTCTGTCAACTGGAAGGCTTCCTCGGCTTCCTTTTCAGAAACCAACTCATAGGTGATTCTTTGATCGAAATTGACGAGATCAAGACTTTGGAACAGCCTCTTAGACGTATTGAACAAAAGACGAGCTTCATGAAGATATCTGACCTCACTTGAACTTTCGGTGAAGGAAAATAAATCTTCGAACGGGATGCAAGGTCGTTTTGCAGAAGGTTGCTGTGACAAGTTATTGGATTCCTTGTTTCTTTTGAAAACCCAAATCCTTTCACCATACTTGATCATTCCTGAAATAAAGATGGGAATGGCTACCAACATGAAGGCATTTTCTCTCAACCTGAACAAGACATAACCAACCACTCCAATTCGGGTTACTAGCTGAAGAAGGTGATTTATCAATAATTTGTCGACTTCATGCATTGAATAAGCAGAGATGGTTCCAGGGCCACCAATGTGAACTAGAAGGATTGGTGCCCAAAACACTGGAATCAAGTTCGGATTTGTGGAGTTGGCTACGCTGCGAGCAAGGATTCCCAATGAAAACATAGCCACCGAATCTGCGGACAAGTATGCTAACCAAAGAAAATCCCCGAGCCCAACAGTATACTTCCGTCGTTCTCCTAAAATGGTGAGGATGATTTGAAGAAGGAGACCAATTAACATTAATGAGCGAATCTGCCATTCATTCCATAGTTCTTCAATATCTAGAGACAAATTTACTAAACCCGTCTTTGACGACACGTCCCTAGCAAACACATTTTTTCAAAAATAAATCCACCTAAATCAGCACAGTTCCAAACAATTTGAGCAAAATGAGCTTGAGAAAATGAAAAACAGCATACAAAAAATGACCTTTTCTTCATTGTTGTTCAATGGTCATTAGGGTGGTTTTGGAGAGGGACGCGAGCCCTAGCCATATGAATTTAAAATATCTCTGCCTTGCAATCAAAATTACTATTGAAAACTAGATAAATGCCTCTACGTAGTGGGTATCTACTTTAAATCATCCAATTTGTAAATAAGCAAACTAATTTCAATCAGACCATCTTAATTGTCATACTCATAGTGTTTATATATAAGTGATGTCTATTTCATCCGTTTAATACCTAAAAGTATTAAGTTAGTCATTTTTTAAGATTTTTATAATAAATATATGGACTTTCTATTTTTTTAATTATTAATTATTGAATTCATTCATAGTAAGTTAAAAAGAAATATTAAATATATACTTAAATAATACATGTGTGAAGCATGTGACAAAGAAATTAACTAGTCATTATAACAACATGTATTCAATACATATTCATCCATTGACTTGATGGTTTTCTGAACCTATCAATAAAACTTCATTATTATCATAACAAAAATTTAATAATATTCAATTTAAATGTTTGATTGCTCTCCTATTTTAAAAGAAATAATACAAATTATATATTATGATTTAATAATTTTATGAAGAAATGACCACCTTGAAAAATAATAATGGTGTAAATGCCACATTATTCAACTAATATACTTTTACTTATCATAAATAGTTTTAAAAAAACTTGAAAAGGACTGACCTCATGTAGAGACTTTTTTTATCTCTTTTTAATACATGTATAGAAAAAAAATAAATTCAATATACATCTTAAATAGAATATTATATGATGATTTTTCATTAGATTTAAGTAAAATTAATAAACACAAAACTAAAACTTAGATTCAAACCTTTTCATTTAAGATTTTTTTTTTGTCACTATCAGAAAAATAATAAATACAAACAGAGATATCAATGAAATTTTTCCGTCTGTAAAACTGTTAAATCTGGTAATGGTAATGTATATTCTATCTATCTAAATTTTATTATAATATTTCTTATGTAAACTTTTTTATGAGTTATTAGTTATTTTTACTACTTTTGTTTTCTTAATTTTGATGCATTAATTTTTTTTTTTTTTTTGGGTTCATGTTCTTCGATGGTTGTCATTATAATTTTTTATATACATTTTTAACCTTTTAGTTTTTCTCTAGTTTAAGAATTAAAATATAAGGAATAAAAGGAAAAAGTCGATGAACTCCTAATATTATGAAAATAGTATCACAGTACTATCATGTTCCCAAAATATTTAGAACTAATTAACGTCTCACCACTTTTGCTAACATCAAAATATATCATATAATTAGCATCGTCGCTTTCATTATTGAAACTTACAACTAATATAACCAGTAATTATCATAATAAATTTAATGGAAAGATTATTTAAACAATAAATACATGAAAAATTTTATTAGGTTATTAGGTTAACCATCTAATACATGAAAAATCAGCAAAGAAAAGAGATCCATACAACACAGAATAAAATAAAATAAAATAACTTAGCCTGGATTGAATCTACTATTCACTAATTCAAAATCACCAACTCTTCCTCCGCAACACTCTCTGATTAAGTAGCTGACTTGATTAGTTATGATTTACAGGCGAGCCAAGTTAATGCTGATAAAAAAAATCATTTTTAACCCAACCTTTCTACAGAAAAATTAAATGGAATAGCATCACCTTTATAAAATAATATTAATAAAAAACTTAATGCATAAACAAAAGCATATATGTATACATACATTCACTCAGAAGAACTTGCAGCTAGCCCCAAAGTTGGTTGAAGTAAATCTCTGCCGACCACGCTGCTGTGTAACCAGCTGAAGTTGCGGTCCCAATCCCAGTACTGCGACAAATTTAATTGTGTTTTATTTATTGAGATAGTGATCTTTTTTATTCTTTGATAATAGAGATAGTGATTTATTTATGGAGACTGTGCAGCACTATGAACTTGAAAACGAAATACCCCTCACAAAGCGAAAATGTTAAACGTTTTTTATGCTGCACAAAAGGAATAGAATAGATAATTTCCTCTCGTCACAAGCTACATACAACTTTATAAAAGATTTAAAGGTGAATATATAGAATAAATTAATTTCTCTATTCACAAGCTAAACCTTGAGGACTTTGTTGCCTGGCTTTACTTAGTTTCCATCTCAAACTGAATTATATATCCTTGTTCATAGGATATTTATCGGTCAAAATTAAATTATTAATTTGATTCTCAACTAATCTTTAACAATATCTACATGTTTTTTATTAATATCTTTTTTAAATTTTTGTTTTTTTTTTGTGAGGGCTAAAAAATAAATAACAATATTAACATTCACACACGTCGTTCTAGATATTCATTCCTTGAAATATTTCTCTTGTAAACATTCACGTCATTTTCAGGTTTTGCAACTTAAGTCTCATCAGCACTCATAAATATTCATTCAGACAAGAGCATCAATTACTTTCCTTACTTGCAAGCTAAAGTAAAATTATACCTAGCTCGAAGGAAAGATCGATTGAAGAAGACTCTTGAAGTCTATCGGCCCGATTTTTTATTTGGTAACCCCTACCTCTGGCCGCCTCCCCCGCAAAAAGGGAACACAGAAAGGGCCGACCACCACCCTCATCTGCCTTTTTGTTCCTTCATCTTTCCCCACAAGACAGCCCCCAGTAAGCCGACCCATGGCCTACCTCTCTTCCCTCGATCTGTTATGCTTTCTTCTCCCTACAGATCAGCCTCCACTGACCACCAATGTAACAATCCCGGTTTCCTATATTCTTTTACGCGATACATTGAAAATTTTCAGGTAATTACTTTTTTGATATATAGGTTTCACCAAAATTTCAACCAAAATTTTGACAAAGTCTCAATCCAACTCATCATATAATATAATCATGTTACATGATGAGTTGGGTTGTGTTGATGATAAAATCATATTACACTTTCAATCAATTATCCTGGACCTCAACCCAACTCATCATCATCAACATAACACATCTTATTCAATAACATCATATAATATAATTCAAGTGAAAGATTCGATTTCAACTATAAATATGCAAGGTTAAATAGGTACTTAAAGTTACAAACATTAGATTAAGGTTGTACCTTCAAATTTATAAATTAATATTACATTTCAAGTTTTAGAAGATAAGTTTCTTAATTTACAAATAATTTACATAGTCAAAAGCAAAAGATAATTAAACTAATATCACTCCTGACGTGACCTTGATGAACCTGAAAATAAAAATTAACATGTACACATAAATATAAAAGGTAGTAACAAGCAATAACAATGATAAGTAATAATCTCTATGGAATATCTTTTGATATATAAAATTAGGCATAAACCTCTTTTACAACATATATTTTCCATCTATTATCAATATCCATCTAATATCCTATCTCATTTGCCAAGAATTAATAATTTCATCTTGGAAATCTCAACACAACTCAACGGTTTGTGAACAACATCTCCTTATAAATCAATTCTCACTTGATACCAAGGTATTCCTCTCTTGGTATCATTATCTTATCTCATTCTTTTGGAATAACTAATCAATATTTTTCCTTTCATTTTCTAGAAGGTAATCGCCGATACTAATAAATCTCATTAGTATCATTAGTCTTCTAATATTGGGCTAAACTAATCAATTACATTCACGTGCCGATATCAATACAACCGATTAGTGTCATTAACTATTCCTTCCTCAGAATAGTTAATCAAATCTTATTCATATCTGGTTTACCATTAAAGTTATTGATGTCAAGAACCCTTAACATCATTAACCTCCTTACCTAGAGTACTAGTTAATCACACCAGAAACAGTTGTCGATACCAATGTGACCTATTGATATCATTAACTATTCTTAACCCGGAATAGCTAATTAACTTATCTTTTTCACTAAACCAGGAGTAATCATGCCGATGTTAGTAATCTTTACTAACATCATTAGTCACCTAGTTGTTTGGGATCGACTAATCAATTTGATAAATGTTGGCATCAATGAAACCCCATCGATACCATTAGCAATCCAAACTCGGATAGCTAATCAATGTCGTTTGAAATGTCGTTACCAATGAAACCTCATTGATACCATTAGCTATCTAAACCCAGATAGCTAATCAATGTCACCTGAAATGCCGGTACCAATGAAACCTCATTGATACCATTAGCTATCCAAACCCGGATAGTTAATCAATATCACCTGAAATGCTGGTATCAATGGAACCTTATTGATACCATTATCTATCCAAACCCGGATAGCTAATCAATGTCATCTGAATTTTCCATTCGTACTGATCCCCTTTCTTTTCTTTTTTTTTTTATTAATATCATATACATTGCAACCACGGCTGCTAAGTATCATTCATACATAAATTTAGTTATCGACACTACGACCACTAAGCATCATTCACTTAACCTTGGCCACCCTCATCGCAGTGCCAAGTATCATTGTAATATATCCTTAGCCACCGATATTATGGTGACCAATTATCTATCATTTCTCTCCCAATCTCTAAGTCATTGTATATACCCAATCCATACTGAGGTATGTAAGATAATTACATTTATTCCAAGGTTATTATGGCTATTTCGATGCCTATCAATGTAAGGTAATTGTATTCATCCTAATAATAATATAATTAATTCGATACATAACAATGCACACAAGGTACTCATATTCGTTCAAACATCATCCTAACTAATAGAGGTATACCGTTGCATGCATGGTACTCTTATTCATTCCAAGAATATCATCATAAGTTTGATACATATCAATGTATGTAAGATACTCATATCCATTTCAATTATATCATAACTAGTTGATACACATCAAAGCACACAAGGTACTTATAATTCCAATATTATCAAAGCAATAAAATAATAAATTGTAAAATTTATCAGTAAGTTTACACAAATTAAAAAGACAAGATGCGATGCACCTACCAAGAGTATGTGCATATGTTGCCACTCCATGCAATTGTCCAGTCCCCACGGCTTCCTCTTTACCACCAGAGATTCAGTTTTTATCAACAATACAACCAACATCACAACTTTATTTAATTTTTGTTCAACTAGTATTCTCAAACCAATCACAATGAATTTTCTAAGGATCTCATACCCTTACCCGTTTTCATGATCAAAACTAAACTGAAAAAAAACTCAGTTCTGGGCGTGATTTGTCTCTATGAAAGGCTGAAGCATAGAAATACAACTTTCATGAAGAAATCAACTCCAAATTATTTAGTTTCAAGACTCAAAATCAATAATCACAACAACCCCTCCTTTATAGCTAAAATTTTGGACAAAAAGGATTTTCATCCCTTGGAAATCCTTTCCAACTTTCAATTTATTTTCATGCATAAACAATATTATCCAAAGTCATTTGGCATCATTACATTACAAATTTAAATCAATTCTAAAACAAAACATTCAAACATTTTCCCTTCCTCTACAATATAGCAAGATTCGGCCAAAATAGGAAAACTCATCCCTTTGGGATTTCTCCTATTATTATTATTTATATATTTATTTACACACACTATATATGTTATTATCCTTGTTTAGCATTATTAATACAACAAAATGACAAACCATTCATTTTCTTTCACTTTCTCCTTATGCGATTAAACATATGCGACAAACCTTAACAATTAATATTCTTATATTATTATCACAACAATAATTTCACCCTACTAGTTGGAATCCATGACAATCTTCATTAACTAATCAATTTGCCAAAAATATACTTATAGCTAGCTTTAAATATGTTTTATTTTCTAAATTTCTTTCATTTCAATTTCTTCATGGTTCCACCCCATTCATATCCACACAACCAACAAGTTAGCTTTTTATTCAATCAAAATGTTCATATAATAATGTTCCTTTCCTATTCTTACACAATAATTATTATTCCCTTCATATAAAGAATACACAATTAATTTATAACAATACTAATACACATATTTTACCATTACATCTTCTATAAAACCTACACCCACACAATTCTAATTTCATCAAAACATGTATTTAATCAAGTTTAATAAATTTTGCCAAAACTAGCAATAGATTCAAAAAGTAATAAGTCATCAACCTCTGATTTTTATTTTGAACCCAACGGTCAGAATATAGATCATAGAGTTGTGCATAATATATCTCAAAATCAGAATGATCCAACGGTTGGATCTCCCTAGATCTGAATAAACCGAGCTAACCTGAAAATGGACGAGCTACTATTCAACATGAATGAAACCTTGCCGGAGAGTGTGTTTCCAATATCCAACGTCGAGAATGAAGGCAACCTCTAGGCACAGCACATATCAAAAAATAGGCATGATCTAACGGTGGAAGAGAGAGAAATCGGCTGGCGACCAAACCTGCCTTGTAGGTGTATTTTGTTTTGTTTTCCAGGGAAGGTCCAATGATGATTTTTGTCAAACGAATTGTTTTCCTTCAAATCCCTCCTGTCCGTTAGTAAAGGAGTGTGAGAAGAACAATATATTCAAAAATCAACATGATCCAACGATGGATTCTAGAGATATGGCAACCAGAGCATTATTGGTTCCTTCAAATTCTACAGTTCTCTCTCTAGCCAAAATTTCTCTATCATCTCTCACCTTTTGTTTTTAACTGGTGGCCTCTTTACTGTTTTAAAGGAAAATTTTCCTCTAATTATAATTTTGTCCCTCATTTATGCCTTTGTGTATTTTATTTTATTTTTTACGTAAACTATCCGGTTTATTTCTGCTTAAATCGCTAGTCTTTACCGAATGCTGATTAGGATGAGATCTTTAACCAAGATAAGAAAACATATTAATAGACTTCATGCAAAATTGCATCTCAATCCAACGATTGGATTGAGAGCTTTGCTTTGTAATGTAAAATTGGTCAGTTCATGACTTTTCATCAACAATCCAGATTTTCTTGTTCAATCTTCATATAAAATCATATCAATTATCCTTCTAAACCTTTAAGGTTATTTTATTATTTTAGAATATATTCATTTTAAAATTTTCACCTTTATTTATTTATCGGGCTTATTACCATTTCAAAGTAAAGTCATTGATTTTTAATCGGTGTTTGCACCTTCAGTCCTACCTTTTTCATTGCACTATCCTTTATTATAATGTATTCTTTATTACCTCACTTATTTCTTAGAAATATTTTGTCATTTTTCTCATTATTTTATCCATCAAAACACATTATCAGTTTCTCTGTCTTTATAAATTCTATACCAAAATTCATTTTAGGGAGGCCATCCCTTCCATTATTTATCATTATTTATCTATTGTTTCTTATCTTGGTTTCCATCACTCATTGAGATCATACCACTTTCAGTCTTATGTTTACATGGGAGTTTACACATCCACATATTTAAATTATAAATTTCCAGGGTTTCACAACCAAACCAACCTCCCAGCCACCCTCACCTCCATCTTCGACCCAACGGAGCCGCCAGCCACTTGTAAAGGAGAAGAAGAAAGTGAAACCAAAGGAAAAAAAAAGATCTGAAAAGGAACAAAAGTAAAATAAATTGTTGTATGTATTTCTTTTCTTGTTTTGCAGGTCATTGCTGGTGAGGAAGGGAGGAAGTCATTCTAGATCCTCTCGCTGCGTGGTTTTTCCTGTGGCGGCGTGTGAACCCGATTGCCGCCAGTGGCGGTGGCGGGTGGAGCAAACGCGCCTCCACTATTCCCAAGACCCGTAAAATTCCAGCATGGTTCTCGAGTCCAAGCAATTGATATCCTAATAATTTTTTTACCTTTGGAAGGTCTTTTTGTAATTTTTAGATGTTATGTATATTTAAATTGTTATCCTTATGTAAAGAAATTCTAACGTTAATAAAACAAAATGAACAACTTTTTTTTATTTAAGTTTCTAATTCTATATATTAAAAAAGATATTAAAAAAATAAAATATTTTTTTGTAATATGAGCTAAATTTTTGAAGTCTTTAATAAACTGAATTATTAAATCATCAGTAGATGACAAAGTCCCATCCGAATTGAAGCATTAAAAATAATAGTACTAATAAAATAAAACCACTAGTACTCAATACCTCAATGTTATTACTTGGATTATAGAGTGTGATTCTTACAATGTTATTACTTGGATTAAATAGGTGACAATATCATGTGACCATGGCACTTGAAGGAAATTTTAGACTTACTAATTTAGTTGCGTGGCTTTCTTAATTATAACTTGGAGAATTATTTAGTATGAGAGGGTTTTGCAAGTATAAATTCGCAACAATCTACTTTTTTGTATTCTCCTTTATGTTTAGCCATGTTCTTATTGGCTTTAATTGTTGATTATTGAAATCTATGGTGTTTCATAAAAAAAAGGATAACATCAAAGAAAAAAAAATAGAAGCTAAACCCAACAAGGACTGAACTAGGTGATCAAGAGGAATGGCATAGAGCCAAAAGGTGCATGAGAAAGTTCCATCCTAATTGAAGCATTAAAAATAATTGTACAAATCCAAAGAAATAACAATAATACTCTATGCCTCATGCCCAACAATATCATCAAGCCTTTGAGACCGATCAGCTAATTGTTTGCTTACTTCAGGTCGACATTGCTTGCTTTTTTTGTTTTTATTATTATCGTGAGTGTCCGGGTCAGCTTGTGTGCACCTCGACTAATCTCACGGGCTCTGAAGTTAACGGTCATGCAAATCTTCAGTGTCACTAAGATTTGTGGAACTTGAATTTGTGACCTTTAAGGAATAAATCTAGGACCTAATCAGTTGATCTATACTCCTCAGAGTTGGTCGAGAATACTTACTTAAACACATGAGTGAGTAGCTCCCCACCTTGGCTAATTACATGAGTGAGTAGACCTAGATTTCTTCACACCATGTTCTTTTATAACCCACACATCAACACAAACATCCTCATAATTACACATTACACATCAACACAAACATGCTCATAATTACATGATCACAAACATGCTTAGGTCTTCGAGTTCTGTGGAATTTTGTCATAGAAAGCATAGTTTTGAAACCCGACCCGGTTGTTGACCCGGTCTAATGATCAGGTCACGGGTCAGATGAGTTGACCCGGGTTGACCCGGGTTAACCCAAAAAAAAGTTATTGCAACAATGTTTACATCAACTTACTAATGGAGTAGCTGTTCTTGGTAAGAAATCATCCTGGATAAGAGCAATATGTTTACATCAAGGTATTGCCTTTAACACTGAAATAGAGTGATCTAAGTAAATTACAACATTATTACAACGCAGATTCAAAGAATAACATGAAACATCTAGCACTGGCATCCTAATTATTTTCACAAAAAAATGGTTGATTATACATGCACACACTCAAAGAACGTTGATTTGTTTCATTTCATTTAGTTGGGAGGCAAGGTACTAATTGCACCATTCATCAACTTATTATGTCCTAAATTCTGCGCATCATACAATACGAAACACAGATCAATTAGATTCTGCAGCAACCAGGTATTGAAACTGTGAAAGCAGCCTTTAAAATGAAATATCCAACAGCTCTTTAAACGACAGTTAACTGCAAAGTCCTACAATTGCCTTAAAAAAAATTCAAACCCGAAAGATCTTATCAGAAAATTCAACATAAATCAAACTTTTGACCCATCAAAGATCGAGAAAAAATACACCAGACAGTCAAAACTAGTAGCCTTCATTGGCATCACAGATCAAACAAAATCACAGAACCAAATAAATCAATAAATACCAAACAACCAAATAACACAATCCATCGACAAAACTAACCTGCAAGATAACAGAGTGAATAACATCAGCATACTTAACAGCCAAATTAAGAGACATGCACCTTGCCGTTCACCACATAATCAAGATCAGTATTAACAAGTGAAATAGTGAAAAATTAATTCCCATGATAGACATCAATCAACAGTTAAACATTCTGCTAGAATCATTCACAAGCAAATTAGTCAGTAAATCAACCTTATTCGAAGAAAAGAGATCAAGAAAAGAATGTGCTTGTTGAATCAAGAAAAATGAGGTAGAGATCAAGAAAAGAACAGAGAAACATACCCATGGGTGTGAACTGCGAATGAATCATTGCAGAGATCAAGAACTGCAAATTGATGCCAGATCAAGAACAACAAGTTAAAAAAAGGCAAAGAATAAAGAAAAGAGAGAGTGAAAGAAGGAGATTCGTGAAGAGAAACAAAAATCTAACTTTATTCGCAGATTTGAAATAGTGATCAAGAGTTTTCTGCTCCTCTCCTCTTCACGATTGAAATTGCTTTTCCTCAATTAGGTTTTATCTCTGTTTGCAATTGCAACAATTATGCATCGTTCATCTTCGTCGTTTGACCAAATGTTTCCTCTTACATCTAGAACAAGAAGAAATTAACAGCAGAGACAAAACCATGGAGGATTATCCTAGTTATAAATGTTTCTCATTGAAGGCAATCAATTTCCTTTGTGCGAGGGGAGCTCCCATGTCTGAGACAAAAACTTATTCCTGCTAGGTTAACTTAACTAAAGATAAGATGATCGAGGTGTTTTTTTTTTCTTTAAATAGCATTGGCAATTTTTGTTTTGTTTTAACGAACTAGTGCATTTTAAAAACTATTTGAGAAGATAGCATAGATTCATGAATTACGTTCAAATTTAAGCTGTGTTGTTGAGAATAATACATTCTATTTGAGAAGTATATCTTTATGTTATTTTTTAAAATATATTATTTTTCCAAATATATTTTTGATACCTTCTAGTTTGTCAAAAACAAATTCTGGGCAGTGGTATTTAAAAAAAAAAAAAAAACTACAAGTTGATCGATCCACTGATTACGAGATGCTCGGAAGGTCACTTTATGAGTGCCTAGAAGGAAGCAACCCACTCAGAATATGCCCATTATTTTACTTGAGGAGCATCTTTTTTTACACTCTGATTACAGCAGCTTGTAAGCATTGCAGCAAGGCAAGGAATTCGCTTTTTCACTTTTGGCACAAGGGAGGAGATGGGGCATGCCCGAAATTGTAAAAAAGGCTGAAGTCGGTCTGATGAATCGACAAAGCTCATGAAGAAAGAAACCATGTAAAAATGGTAAAAAGGACACAAAAAACTATTACTAGGAATGGATTGCACTTGAAGAAATTACAAGCATTGGCCTGGACGGCAAACAAATAGCTTGTATTGCCGCATAAGCTTCACTTTAATTTCCTCCATTCACACCATCTGTGAAGAGACTAGAGAGCCTAGCAAAATGGCCAGACCACAAACCCATAAATGAATGGGACAAAACTGAATCAAGGGGGACTCTTTCAATTGACCAAAAGCATATATTGCAGCTATTTCATGAAAGGTCTTGAACTGGTGAGCTTGAGAATTGACCTGGTTCAAGCTTGAATAGTCCTTGCAATGATGCTAGAAGAATTATACAGTGAAATTGCTAAAAGGAATGCTATAAAAATTGCTAAAAGGAATGGGACAAAAAAGAATGCTAACAGGACAAAATCAGATGTTTCCCAGAAACTTTCATGGCCAAATCTATATCCATTTCCACATCACAGGAACATAACTGTTGCTTTAATACCACCAGGCGAGTGGATTCAATCTTCGGGTAATTAGGGAGTCCCTGTGTGCTATTTTGTTCAAATTGACAAATGCAATGGTTCCACTGGATTTCCCCCATGACACGGCAAAGTGCATATGCAATGTCATTAGAACATGAGAACAATAAATTTCCACAGCAAGTACCCTGCGAGATGTTCCAATGACATCTACCACATGCTTGGTCAACTTGATAGAAACAAGCTTCCAGGTCTTCTCATGAACATTAAAAGCAGATAAATTTGCAATTAAGAAAGAAAAAACCCATAAATTTGTAGGCTTGTGGGTTAATGACTTCATTTTATTCATTTCAGAAGAGTTTCCTACAACTTTGAAAAGTAAACAGACTAGCTTCTCTGTCTGGGAAAACTATACATGATTTCCAAAGTTTTCTTGCACTGTTGAGCCATTAAGTATCTGATTATTCTGATCACAACATTGCCTAAAAACAAATCTAACATTGTATAGTACTTTCTGCAGAATGCACGGTATGTTCAGCATGAAGGATTCTTCTCTCCATTCTCTGTCTTCAAACTAGCATGTATCATAACTCCAGTATCAGCCCTGAGGATAAAGAATAAAAGGAGCAAGAACATCTGAGAAAATGGAAGCAGCTATTAGTCCTCTGAAACCTGAAAACTTAAATCAATTTGCCTTGATATTTACAAAGTTTAAACCAGATAACAGAATCAAAGCATTAGTTAAAGTGTGCCGTACAAAAAGCTTACCTTCTTCCATTTTGGCCATTGTCCTGTATCCTTTTTCTCTATTGGTCTTACAACTTCAGTTTGAACCCCAGAGACAGGAAATCATCCCTGAGAGAAACAACTGACATGAGGTACTAAATCAAAATACGCAAATGACCACAAGGTATATAAATAATCAATCTTTCACCAATCATAAGCTGTTAGATTGACTTGTACGTTGAATTGTCATCCCAATTGAAAAAGAAGACTTCTCATTGACTTGTCCCCCGAATTGAAAATGTAGACCGACTTCTCATTGACTTGAGACCCAAATTCAAAATTAAGGTCCCAACAACAAATAGCATAAGTTGGTAACATGCTATAGCTTAAAAAGAGATAAAAATACTCCACCTATCAACATTACTTGGAGTTCCATTTCATTATATCCGTAAAATTAAATGGCTTCAAGAGAATCAATCACAACAAATTCACTCTATTTTACCTCTTATTCCTATCTGTCTTCCTCTTCTCCTCCCCCTCCTCATCTAGCTCTTGTTGCTTCTTCCAGCCAATTCGATCACCATCATTAATCCTAATAAGGCTTTCCACATACATCTCAGAACCAAACGAGCTCGGTCCACCACGAACCCTTACAACCTTGGCATGCTTGTTTTTCCAATCATACCACAATAGCTTCTCACCATTCACTTCCAATAACACCATATCACCACCTTTCGAATAAACCAAAGGTCTCAAAAACATAAAAGCACTAATCCACTTAATCGCATGAACCGAAAACATCTTACACCAAGATTCCTTCACACCATATTCTTTCATAACCCACACATCAACACAAACATGCTCATAATTACACATTACACACAAATTCCCCTCTAGAACCCCAACATCAACCTGAAAGTTCATACCCTTGTTCTCATAATCCGGCTGCGGCAATTCGAAAAACTTATCATCCCTAATATCAAAACCAAGAACACAATCTCTAATGCCAAGTTCACGCCTTTGCGGGACAATCCAATGCAAAGCGTGACCTGCAAAAACACCATACCCTCTCCTATTCAAAATATGAAAAAAGGGCTTGCTTAATAACCTCAGCCGAATCGGCAAACCCTCAATCTTCTTCCACTTATCATTCTTTAAACTATAAACCTTAACTTCATACTCGCAACCCAAACCACCACCATCGCCGCCGCCATCTTCTCTAACGAACTGTGCCATTCTCACCACTTTGTAATCATCACCATAAGAATCATAACCAAACCCATAATAAACATACCCAGTTGTCATATCCCGCCGTGGAATCTCAGTTTCCGCAACATAACATTTCTTACACTCCCTTGTAGACAAATTATACACAGCAATATTTGTCTCAGAACGTCTCAAAAACACCAACCCATTAACCGAACCGATAACCTCCGTTCCACCACCGGAATAAAGGGGATGATGTTTAACCTCCACCGCATCAGATAAAGCATCAAAATCAACAGCGAAAAGATCCCACTCTTTGAGGATGATACTGTGATTAGATTTGGTAGTGATAGAATGGTTTAGATGGAGATTGATGAAATCCGGGCCGTCGATTAAGGAACAAATTGGCTTTGATAGAGATCGGAAACGGACGAGGGATTTCACCGGAAGTTGAAGCAAAATGTCGTGAATGACCTCGTGTGGGATTCTCGACATTTTTTAATGAAGAGGTTAGGTTGGTTAGTTGGTTATGTTGGGTTGCCTGCCGCTATATCTAAGTGCAAGAGTGAGTGGACAGGTGGGAGAAGGCAATCAAGTACAACTCGACACCATTTTGAGAGGTGGCCTTTTTGGGCATGGGAGTAAAAAAACGTGGACCCTACAAAATCATCTGTATCCATATTTATGCTAGAACGATGGATTAATTGAATTAATTTATAAATTAGAAAATCAACTTGGAATTATTTTAAAATGATAAGTTTTAATTTTAAAAATTTGAAATAATACATTATAGATAAAATAAAAAATAACTCAATAAAACTTCATTTAAATTTAATTGGGTTAACTGAATTAACTAGTCAAATCATTTGAATTTTATGAAATTAATTTTTTTAAAAAAAACTTAATCCAAACTAGATTATAAATGAGTAAAATTATCCAGTCAACTCCAATTTATTAACTATAGTTGTATTATAGATCTAATATCTCAAAAGTTACTTTATTATACTATTATTTTTGTTTTAATTATTTTCTAGTAAAAAGAAAATTGATATGAAAGCTTAATTTAATTGGTGAAACTTCTTAAATTTTTTATGAAGAATTAAGAACATGAGATTTTGCCTTAATATATAAAAAGTTCTTAATATAAAATAAATTTTATATTTAAATAGTTACTAAAATGTCAATATCAATTAAAAAAAAATCAGATACTATTCATGTCATTCAATTATAATGGATGAGTTCTTATCATTATTTTATCAAATTGAATAATGTAACTGATATTGATATTTTAGACCTATCTTATAATAATTTTTGCCATTATTTTTTACAACCGATTATTGCAAATAACTTGAGATTACATACTGTTTCAAATCATTGATCGGTCGGTGAGCAAATCGACAGCCAGCCCACTGTCATGTGGTGTGCTATGGAGGTTCGTCTTTGAACTTGCTTTGAGCTCTTTTCTGTGGGTGTGTGTGTAGTTTTGACAGTATTAAGAGTATTTTCACATCAGTTTTTGGACAATGAAAAACAAGAAAATGTTTGTTTCAAGAAAAAGAAAAAAAAAGAAGGAAAAAGCACAAATAATTAAGAGTTCAGCCACTTGTAGCTCAAACATTTCCAAATTTCTTTTTTAATTATTATTATTCATCTAAAATTTCTAGACTAATTTTTACATAATAAAGAAAATAAATTCTTCTTGATCAAGTTTTAGATAAAATTCTGTTTTTCTTATTCGTTCAGTTGCAGCTGCAATTCACAATGCTGGCCTTTTAATAGCAGAAATAGTTTATGTGATACCTATTTACATGAGAAGTCTAACAACCATGATACTCCTAAAACCTAAAGATAGTCACCGACTCTAACAAACTGATATACAATTCTATCCCGCTTACGTAACAACCAAGAATATACAAAGGGAGTAGAAGTCTTAGTAATTTTTAAACTGAGCATATATCAGAACAACAAAATAAAGCTAAACCCTAGAAGGATTAGATTAACTAAGCTGATGAAGAGGAATTGCATAGAGCCAAAAAGGCATAATATAATCATAGGTACATGACAAAGTCCCATCCGAATTGAAGCATTAAAAATAATAGTACTAATCCATAAAAAAAAGAAAAGAAAAGGAAAACAATAGTACTCTATACCTCAGGCCCGGGAAAATCATCTAATTGCTTAGTGCAGGTGGACATTGCTTACTTAAACCGAGATGTGCCGTGAGAATACACACATGAGTGAGTAGCTCCCCACCTCGGCCAAGTGCATCAGCATGCTCCTTCCATCCACAATGACTTGCAGCATACATCAGCATTTCCACCCACACTTCACTTATCATTTCCCATTTCTTTTCGTTTGGCCAACCATCCTGTAACTCCAATGACTGCAATAACATAGCAAGCCTGCGACCATCTAGTAGGGCTGACTTTTCTTCCCCTTGTTCTCTAATTTCTTTTAACATGGTAGACGGACTTTGAAGAAATTCATAGAAAAATGCTTTCACTTGAGCTTTGGGAAACGATAATGCATCCAATTTATCCATGGAAATGTCGTTCTCCGCTTCTTTATGAGCATTCCTGATGAATAGGAGACGATGCAAATGAATTCTAGTATCAGTATACCTTGTTCCGCTGAGCTCTGTCGCTAACATATTTGGACATTGAACCAGGAGATACAACATGTAGTTAGATAATGATCTACTCATTGCGCAATTTTGATAATTCGCAAAACCGTTCTTCCTGGAATCGTCAATGTAACAAACATGAGTAGCAATGTGCCAAGTGAGGAGGCTATGACTGAATTCTGCATCATCCACACTCCATCCCAATTCACGGAAACCCTTGCTTTGAAGCGAAGTGCAACCTCTCTCTTCCAATAGCTTAAGGAGGACAGGGAAATCACTGGTATCGGGATAGTTGTTTGAACGTTCGTACCTTAAACGTTCGTACCTTGAACGTTTATCAATAACTTGTTTGAAGATCAATTCTTTTAAATCCTTGTCCGCATCCACCCTGCTATGAATGTTCCAATTCCCTGGAAAGTACTTCTTACGAAGCTTGTTCACTGGTTTCTTTGATAGAGCACTTATTAGGTTGTGTTGTCCCATTAAACTTGACCATCTTTTGCGCTTCCTGGAAAAAGTTAGTAACAGAGAAAAACAACGGGTTGTATAGAGATTAGGAAATGTTTTTTCCAGCCTAATGAGCCAAATCACAGTCCAGTCGGAAAAGAGATGCCCAATGATAGAGTAACTTTCAAGGCAGACAACTCCACTCAGCAACACGTAAGATATAATTCTATCGTTTTTCGAATAGACACTCTTGCTCTTTATCATTATTGAGAAGGAAACTAAAGCAAAAATAGAGGATAAGAAAGTGACTGAGCGGATAATGAAGCGAGGCCAGGAAACCGTTGCCACCTTCGAATAAAGGCGATCATACTTGAGTCCCAGCTCAATTTCTGTCAACTGGAAGGCTTCCTCGGCGTTCTTTTCAGAAACCAAATCATAGGTGATTCTTTGATCGAAATTGACGAGATCAAGATTTTGGAACAGCATCTTAGACGTTTTGAACAAAAGATGAGCTTCATGAAGATAGCTGACCTCACTTGAACTTTCGGTTTGGGAAATTAATAAATCTTCAGACGGGATGCAAGGTCGTTTTGCAGAAGGTTGCTGTGACAAGTTATTGGATTCCTTGTTTCTTTTGAAAACCCAAATCCTTTCACCATACTTGATCATTCCTGAAATAAAGATGGGAATGGCTACCAACATGAAGGCATTTTCTCTCAACCTGAACAAGACATAACCAACCACTCCAACTCGGGTTACTAGCTGAAGAAGGTGATTTATCAATAATTTGTCGAGTTCATGCATTGAATAAGCAGAGATAGTTCCAGGGCCACCAATGTGAACTAGAAGGATTGGTGCCCAAAACACTGGAATCAAGTTCGGATTTGTGGTGTTGGCTACGCTGCGAGCAAGGATGCCCAATGAAAAGATTGCCACCGAATCTGAGGACAAGTATGCTAACCAAAGAAAATCCCCGAGCCCAACAGTATACTTCCGTCGTTCTCCTAAAATGGTGAGGATGATTTGAAGAAGGAGACCAAGTAACATTAATGAGCGAATCTGCCATTCATTCCATAGTTCTTCAATATCTTGGGACAAATATACCAAACCCATCTTTGACGACACGTCCCTAGCAAACACATATTTTCAAAAATAAATCCACCTTAATCAGCACAGTTCCAACCAATTTGAGCAAAATGAACTTGAGAAAATTAAAAACAGCATACAAAATGACCTTTTCTTCATTGTTGTTCAATGGTCATTAGGGTGGTTTTGGAGAGGGACGCGAACCCTAGCCATATGAATTTAAAACGTCTCTGCCTCGCAATCAAAATTGTTGGTCATCCAGCCAAGCTGCGATGCATAGCTTGTGCATGCCAAATTAGTATTGAAAACTAGTTAAATGCCTCTACCTAGTGGGTATCTACTTTAAATCATCCAATTTGTAATATCTATTTCATCCGTTTAATACCTAAAACTATTAAGTTAATCATTTTTCAAGATTCTTATAATAAATATATGGACTTTGTATTTTTTTAATTATTAATTATTGAATTCATTCATAGTAAGTTAAAAAAATATATTAAATATATACTTAAATAATACATGTGTGAAGCATGTGACAAAGAAATTAACCAGTCATTATAACAACATGTATTCAATACATATTCATCCATTGACTTGATGGTTTTCTGAACCTATCAATAAAACTTCATTATTATCATAACAAAAATTTAATAATATTCAATTTAAATGTTTGATTGCTCTCCTATTTTAAAAGAAATAATACAAATTATATATTATGATTTAATAATTTTATGAAGAAATGACCAACTTGAAAATAATAATGGTGTAAATGACACATTATTCAACTAATATACTTTTACTTATCATAAATAGTTTTAAAAAACTTGAAAAGGACTGATCTCGTATTAGAGACTTTTTTTTTTTTTTAATACATGCATGTATGGAAAAAAATAAATTCAATATACATGTTAAATAAAATATTATATGATGATTTTTCATTAGATTTAAGTAAAATTAATAAACACAAAACACATAACTAAAACTTGAGATTCAAACCTTTTCATTTAAGAATTTATTTTTATCACTAACAAAAGATTGACAAATACAAATGGAGACATCAAAGAAATATTTCTATCTTGAATCTGGTTGTATATATTATCTCTATCTATCTAAGTTTTATTATAATATTTCTTATGTATACTTTTTTATGAGTTAATAGTTATTTTTACAAGTACTTTTGTTTCATTAATTTTGTTGCATTAAATTTTGTGTTTTTTTGGTTCATGTTCTTCGATAGTTGTTGTTATAATTTTTTATATACATTTTTAACCTTTTAGTTTTTCTCTAGTTTAAGAATTAAAATATAAGGAATAAAAGGAAAAAGTCGATGAACTCCTAATATTATGAAAATAGTATCACACTATCATGTTCCCAAAATAGTGTCACACTTTTTGCTAACATCAATATATATCATATCATTAGCATCGTCGCTCTCATTATTGAAACTTACAGCTAATATAACCACTAATTATCATAAAAACGAGATAATTTAATTTATTAGGCTAACCATCTAGTACGTACATGAAAAACCAGCAAAGCAAAGAGATCCATACAACACAGAATAAAATAAAATAAAATAACTTAGCCTGGATTGAATCTATTATTCACTAATTCAAAATCACCAACTTTTCCTCACCAACACTTTCTGATTAAGTAGCTGACTTGATTATGATTTACGTACAGGCGAGCCAAGTTAATGCTCATGCAGATATGAAGGTCAAAGACCTATTTCCTTAATATACAGATATGAAGGAACAATATATCTTGATAGTGTTCACGACGTGCTCGAATTGAGGTACAAACTGATTCATTAATTTTTTATGTATAAATTGTTTTTTCATTTTTAACCCAACCTTTCTACAGAAAAACTTAATAAAATAGCATCACCTTTAATTTATATCCACCTCAAATAACATTAATATAAAAGAATTAATGCATAAAACAAAAGCATATATACATACATACATTCACTCAGAACTTGCAGCTAGCCCCAAAGTTTGTTGAAGTAAATCTCTGCTGACCACGCTGCTGTGTAACCAGCTGAAGTTGCAGTCCTAATCCTAGTGCGACAAATTTGTGTTTTATTTAGTGAGATAGTGATCTTCTTTTCTTTTTGATAATAGAGATAGTGATTTAATTATTTATGGAGACTGTGCAGCACTATGAACTTGAAAATGAAATTCCTCTCACAAAGCGAAAATGTTAAACGTTTTTTATGCTGCACAAAAGGAATAGAATAGATAATTTACTCTCGTCACAAGCTATACACAACTTTATAAAAGATTTAACGTCCACATTAAAGGTGAATATATAGAATAAATTAATTTCTCTATTCACAAGCTAAACCTTGAGGACTTTGTTGCCTGTCTTTAATTAGTTTCCATCTAGCTCAAATTGAATTATCCTTGTTAATAGTATTTTTATCGATTAAAATTAAATTATCAATTTAATCCTCAACTAGTATTTAATAATATCTACGTGTTTTCCATGTTCTTTTTATTAATATTTTTTAAAAAATTTTGTATTTCTTTTTTTTTAGGGCTCAAATTCAAATAAATAACATTAACATTCACACACGTCGTTCTAGATATTCATTCCTTGAAATATTTCTCTTGTAAACATTCACGTCATTTTCAGGTTTTGCAACTTAAGTATCATCAGCACTCATAAATATTCATTCAGACAAGAGCATCAATTACTTTCCTTACTTGCAAGCTAAGGTAAAATTATACCTCGAAGGAAAGATCGATTGAAGAAGACTCTTGTAGTCTATCGGCCCGATTTTTGATTTGGTAAGACTAGGAAGGCCTCATTTGTATTTGAGGGAATAAAAGCTATGGGTCGGGTCAAAAAATCCTTTTCCACCAGTTTCATCTTATGGCTAAGCAGATTTGTTCTGATTTTTTGACTCTTATATTCAAATCTTCGAACCAATACCTGGGAATTTTTTTAAACAGATACACATATAGAGACAGAGAGAGATTGAGATTTACCTAAAGCTATATGTTTCTTTGGCTGCCTCTCCATATGATTATTATTATTATTAATATGTGATAGTGTTTTCAGTTTTGAACATAAATTAATATACTTAATCTTCGTTAAATATTATGTTTTCGATTTCCTTTAACATGGTTGACGGACTTCGAAGCAATTCATTGAAAAATGCATCCACTTTAGCTTCCTGAACAGATCGTTTGCCAAGCAATGCATACAAGTTATCTGAGGTAGTATGTTGTGCTTCCTTTCTATATGAGCATGCCAGAAAAGGAGAAGAAACAAATGAATGGTCGTATCAGTATACCTTGTTTTGCTGAGCTCTATCGCTAACATAGTTGGAAGGTCAACCGGGAGATAGAACATGTAATTAGATAATCTTCTGCTGCTCATTACACAATTTCGACTAGGATCTTTTGCACAACCGATTATTATGTACCGGTTAACTGATTCATTTAATTCGGTTAATAGACTAGCTTTATTTATCTTTTAGAAAAACTAAAATATAGTTTATTTTTAACATTTTCCCTTAAACTTGATTTTTTTCTAACTCCAAGCATATGATCTCTCATCTTAACAAAAACACTATATTTGAGTTACTTTGTGAAAATATTTGCAGCTTGGTTTTGAAACTTTACATACTTGATTTTAATTTTTTTTGTTTTAATGTAATCTCGTAGATAATGAAATCATGTGTCAATATATTAATTTCTATCATGGAATATTGGATCTTTTGTTAAAGCAATAACTATTGAGTTATCTACATAAATTTTTATAGTTTTTTTTTGGCATTTGTAACTCTTTCAATCTAGCAATTAGGGAAAAAACTTCATCATAGTTAATTCCTTGATTCTGACTATAGTTTTTTTGTCATTAATCTCGCCTTGTCTCTCTTCACTTCTCATTTGATATTATTATTTTTTTTTGTATATCCATTTGACATTTATTGATTTTTATTATTTTTTTTTGTCTAGAAATCAATTTTCATGTGTCATTTTTCTCAATTAATATAATTTTTTTTTTCCCATAGCAATTCTCTACCTTTCATCCTTTATAGCTTATTCAAACCCTATAAGATCATATGTAGTAAGGTGACAATATATTATTACATTATTATCAATAAAATTAGTTATCTTGAACAAATAATTAAGGCTTTTTATTTTTCTTGATGGACCTGGTGAGTTGTCACTACTTGAACTTTCACTCTAAAAAAAAGAAAAAAATGAAGATGAAGTTAAACTCATTGATTTTTGTAGAGGTGTGAATATATATTATTCATAATCTTTATATTTCTCATCTTTTTTTTATTAAGAATAGGTAGAAAATTATATTTTTTCATCATTATCTATCTTCCAATCCTATTTTCCTTCTTCGTCAAATTCGACATCCATTCTAACCACAATTATTTTTTTTTAATTAGAATTATACAACTTATATCCTTTGAATTTTTTTTATCACAGTCATAAAAATTATTGCTATCTATTTTTTAACTCAATCTTCTAATAAATTTTTGAAAAAAAATTAAAATAGCAAAAACAACAAAAATTTCAAAAACAAAAAAAAAATACATTCTTAATATTTACATTATATTTAGTATTTTCTACCTCTCTAATTCGTCTAAAAGAAATGTAAATTTTAAAAGTTTTTTTTGAACATATTTGACTTTTAACATATTATTTTTAAAATTATTATTTACCTCATTAAATCTATGTTAATATTACTCGTTTTTGAAAACAAATCAAAATATAGATATTTGGAAGTAAAGAGGGGCACTTTACCAAAACCAGCCGCCGCCCAAGGAGGCCCTCTCCCTTTGCCAAGCCAGCCCATTTCCTCTCACAGATCTTCCCTCTCTCACCCGAACACCCACCAGAGCCACAAACGCCCCCCCTCATTCTCTCATCAACCACAGCGTCTTCCACCTTAACCCCATAGAGCCCTTTCCCAGACAGCAGCGTTTCCTTCTCCCTTCCTCTGACAGCCCTCACTCCCTTCACTCTGCCTTCCGCCGCTCACCCTTGAGGCCAACCTATACCTCTGGCCGCCTCCCCCGCAAAAAGGGAACACAGAAAGGGCCGACCACCACCCCCATCTACCTTTTCGTTCCTTCATCTTTCCCCACAAGACAACCCCTAGTAAGCCGACCCACGGCCTACCTTTCTTCCCCCGATCTGTGCTACTTTCTTCTTCCTACAGATCGGGCTCCACCGACCACCAAACCAACCTCCCAGCCACCCTCACCTCCATCTTCGACCCAACAGAGCCGCCAGCCACTTGTAAAGGAGAAGAAGAAAGTGAAACCAAAGGGAAAAAAAAAAAGCAGATCAGATCCTCTCGCTGCGTGGTTTTTCCCGCTGCGGCGAGTGAACCCGCAAGCCGCCAGTGGCGGTGGCGGGTGGAGAAAACGCGCCGCCACTGTACCCGAGACCCATAAAATTCCAGCAAGGTCCGAGTCCAAGCAATTGCTATCCTAATAATTTTTGACCTTTGGAAGGTCTTTTTGTAATTTTTTAGATGTTAATGTATATTTAAATTGTTATCCTTTATGTAAAGAAATTCTAACGTTAATAAAACAAAATGAATAAATATTTTTTATATAAGTTTGTAATTTTATATATTAAAAATTATATTAAAAAAACAACATATTTTTTGATTTTTTTTTAATATGAGTTAAATTTTTAAAGTCTATAATAAACTGATTTATTAACTCATTAGTAGATGACAAAGTCCCTTCCGAATTGAAGCATTAAAAATAATAGTACTAATAAAATAAAACCAATGGCACTCTATACCTCAGACCCAGAGACGACAGTCTCCAGAATATCATTAAGCCTTTTAGCCCGAGCATCTACTTGGCTATTTATTTTTCTTTGCAAACTATTTTTTTTTTTTGGGTATGTCATCAACCTTCGATATTTTTCTGGAAACACTTTATATACTCAACAAAGTTCTGCATTTATTAATAAAATTCGACTATTATAAAAAAAGAGAAGAAATGTTGGACTCCTACCCCTACAGGTATATATGTTGGAATGAAGTATTGACGTCTCTATAAGTGACAATCCAGGACTATTAAGAATTAGTGGAGTTCTAAGAGATCATGAAGGAAACTTCTGTGTTTTCTCTAGCTCTACAGGTAATATAAGCTCTCCAATAAAGCTAGGTCTGGCAATTCAAAAAACACTATTTTTGAATACAGATTAGAGCTACGCTTCTTCAAATCAATGGATTATAGAGTGTGATTCTTACAATGTTATTACTTGGATTAAAAAGGTGAAAATATCATGTGACCATGGCATTTGAAGGTGAATTCAATGATATATACACCGCTTCTAATAATATCCTTCTTTTTGTGTTTTTTGAGAATGTTTGTAGAGAGAAGAATTATGTTGCTGATAACTTAGCCAAGCAAGGAAATTATAGACTTGCTGATTTAGTTGCGTGGCTTTCTTATAACTTAGAGAATTATTTAGTATGAGAGGGTTTCGCAAGTATAAATTCGCTACAATCTACTTTTTTGTATTCTCCTCTATGTTTAGCCATGTTCTTATTGGCTTTAATTGTTGATTATTATAATCTATGGTATTTCATAAAAAAAAAAAAATAACATCAAAGAAAAAAAAAAAAAGAAGCCAAACCCCACAAGGACTGAACTAGGTGATCAAGAGAACGGCATAGAGCCAAAAGGTACATGAGAAAGTTCCATCCTAATTGAAGCATTAAGAATAACTGTACGAATCCAAAGAAATAACAATAATACTCTATGCCTCATGCCCAACAATATCATCAAGCCTTTGAGACCGAGCAGCTAGTTGTTCACTTACTTCAGGTCGACATTGCCTACTTAAACCGAGATGTGCCATGAGAAGACACACATGAGTGAGTAGCTCCCCACCTTGGCTAAGTGCATGGACATGCTCCTTCCATCTACAATGACTTGCAGCATACATCAACATGTCCACCCACACTTCACTTATCATTTCCCATTTCTTGTCATTTGACCAACCATCCTGTGTCTCCAATGACTGCAATGACACACCAAGCATGCAACCATCTAGTAGGGCTGACATTTCTCCTTCGTCTTGTTCTTTAATTTCCTTTAACATGGTAGACGGACTTTCAAGCAAATTTTTGAAAAATGCATTCACTTCAGCTTCGTGAAACGATAATCCATCCAAGGGAATGTTGCGCTTCACATCTTTACGAGTATTCCTGGAAAGGAGACGACGCAAATGAATTCTAGTATCAGCATGCCTTGTTTCGCTTGGCTGTGTCGCTAACATAGTTGGACAATTAACCAGGAGATACAACATGTAATTAGATAATGATCTGCTGCTCATTACGCAATTTCGAGTCTTGTCAAAAGCATTTTTCCGAGAATCATCAGAGAAACAAACATGAGTAGCGATGTGCCAAGTGAGGAGGCTATGAATGAATTCTACAGTACCAGCTACACTCCATCCAAATCTATCAAAGCAAATATGCTTGCGTCGAAGCACCTCTAAACCTCTCCCTTCCAATAGTTTCTCGAGGTCAATGAAATCATCGTTAGAAGGATCGTACCTTGAACGTTTATCCAAGACTTGGTTGAAGATCAATTCCTTTAATTCCTTGTCCACCTTCTCCCTGCTATCAACGTTCCATTTCCCTGGAAAGTACTTCTTAAGAATTTTGCTCACTGGTTTGTTTGATTGAGCCCTTATCATGTTGTGTTGTCCAATTAATCTCGACCATCTTTTGCTCTTCATGCAAAATGATACTAACCAAGAACGAGAAGTGATTCGGGAGACAATAGAATATGCTATTTCACTTCTGCTAAGCCAAATCATACCCCAGTCGGACAAGAGATGCACAATAATAGAGTAACTTTCTAGGCAGACAACTCCAATCAGCAACACGTAAGAAATAATCCTATCGTTTATCGAATAGACGCCTTTGCTCTTTGACGAGAAGGAAACTAAAGCAAAAATAGAGGATAAGAAGGTGATAGAGCGGAGAATGATACGAAGCCTGGAAATCATTGTCACCTTATAATAAAGTCGATCATACTTGAATCCCAGCTCAACTTCTATCAACTGGAAGGCTTCCTCGGCTTTCTTTACAGAAACCAACTCATAGGTGAAGTTTTGATCAAAAGTGACGAGATCAAAATTGTTTAACAGTGTCTGGAGCGCTTGGAACAAAAGATAAGCATCTTGAAGAAATCCGACCTCACTTATACGATTGTTGTTGAAAAGTTCAGCACCGTGGATGGAAGACACTTTCGTACCAGGTTGCTGCGACCTATTATTGTCTTCGTGGCTTCTCAATAAAACCCAAATCCTTTCACCATACTTGATAATTCCTGAAATCAAGATGGGAATTACTACCGACGTGATGGCATTCTGGCTCCATAACCGGAACAAGACATAACATGCCACACCAACTTGGGTTACTAGCTGAAGAAGGCGACTTAGGAATAATATGTTGACTCGATCCACTGAATAAGCAGTAATAGTTCCAGGGCCACCAAGGTGAACAAGAAGGATTGGAGCCCAAAATACTGGAATCAAGTTCGGATTTCTAGAGTCGGCTTCGCTGCGAGCAAGGATACCCAATGAAAAAGTTGCCACCCAATCTGCTGACAAGTATGCTAGCCAAAGAGAAGGCCCAAGCCAGCGTGAAGTAGAGAACTTCCGTCGTCTTCCAAAAATGGAGAGGAAGATTTGCAGAAAGAGACTGAGTAACATTAGTGAACGAATCTGCCACTCACTCCATACATCTACAACATCTTGAGACAAATGGGATATATTAATCTTTGACGACGCGTCCCTAGAAAACACATTTTTCAAAAATAAATCAGCATAGTTCCAAACAATTTGATCAAAACGAACTTGAGAAAATTAAAAATTACCATTTTTTTTCCTTTTCCCTATTGTTGTTCAGTGGTCATTAGGGTAGTTAGTTATTGGAGAGGGAGGCGAACCCTAGCCATATGAATTTAAGAACGTCTCTGCCTCTGAATCTAAATTTTTGGTCATCCAGCCAAGCCGCGATGCATAATTTGTGCAAATTACCACCCAACATCTTAATTCAAGTTATGTTTATTTCTAAGTATTACTATTTCATCCGTTCAATACCGAAATTCTAAACTGATACCAAAAACTATTAAGTTAATCATTTTTTAGGATTTTTATAATACATATATGGACTTCATATTTTTTATTATTAATTAGTGAATTAATAGTAAATTGATAAGAAATATTAAACAAAAAAGTAGTTATTATAAATAAGGAAACAACAAAAACTTTAAGAACATGTATTCAACAAATATTCACGTTTAATTGCTCTCTTTTTTTTAAAATACAAATTAGATATCATGATTTTATAATTTTATCAAGAAATTACCATTTTACACCATAATTCAACTAATATAATATTATAAATCTTAAATAACTTCAAAAAACTTTGGAAGGATTGATCTCTCCTATGTTTGTTTTTCAATATCATATGTAAAGAAAATATATATTCAATATATATCTTAAATAAAAGCTTATAAGATAATCTTTCATTTGAGTCAAGAAAAAACAATAAACACAAAATATGCAGCTAAAAATTGATCTCTCTAATTTTCTCTCTCTATGTTTTATTACAATATTTTTTATTTATACTTTTTGATGAGTTAATAGTCAATATTTTAATTAGTACTGTTTTTTAATTAATATTTGTTGCATTAAATTTTTGTTTTGTTCATGCACTTCGATAGTTGTTATATATATATAACCTCTTAGTTTTTTCTGTAGTAAAAGAATTAAAATATAATGAATAAAAGGAAAGGTTTGATGAACCCCTAATATATATGAAAATAGTATCTCTCTGGCTTCCAACATAACATTAATTTAGAATTAACGTCTTACCGCATCAATACCATCTATTGTCCCTTGATAATTACAACTAATTTAACTACTAATTACCATTTCCCACAACCATTTTACCCTTGTCCCTTCCACCTTTATTACACCCATCTCCCATTTGAAACCAAATTAAAAAAAAAAAATGTAACTATCATTAGAATCACCACCTGCTATAATTCCTATGAGTACTCATTCGAATTATAAGAGAATGTGAATTGTACACAGAGTATGTGAAATAAAAGGACATAAAAATTAGATGAATCATACACTAACTCATTATTTTTAAAGTGAAAAATTCGAATATCAATACAAAAAAACACACATCTTCAAGAAAATAACTTCAATTAATTACTAAAAGTGCTTTTTACAATTTTCTAGTTTTCAAAACTTATTTTTTAAAATATCAAAACATTTCTCAACTGGTTAAACACATTCTAGTGGGTATTTGACTAAGTTTTCAGGCCTGGTTGGTCCTAGTTTGTCACAGCCCAGTTTGGTTAGTATTTGCATCGATTTTTGGGACTGAATGGTTTCAACCTGATAGGGCCCATTTCAATGGGTATTTGCATTGGATTTCAGTCGTGGTTGGTTCAAATCTTTAACCCTCTTCGCTAATTAAATCTTTTAAGTCTTTAGTTGCTATTCATGTTGTTATACATACATAGCTTTTGCCAGCATTACATTGCATTACATTGGTGTGTGTGTCTATATATATATATCCCTAGAATCAAACAAAATTCGCATAGACATATGACATAGTATAATGAAGTTTCAACAACATGAACTACTTGTCATTGGTAAGATTTAGGATCTCATATCTATTAAATCTAAATTCATTGTTTTCTAATATTTATTTTTTTTCCACCACAAGGTCAAAGACCTATTTCCTTAATATACAGATATGAAGGAACAATATATCTTGATAGTGTTCACGACGTGCTCAAATTGAGGTACAAACTGATTCATTAATTTTTAATGTATAAATTGTTTTTTCATTTACAGAAAAACTTAATAAAATAGCATCACTCAAACAACATTAATATAAAAATTAATGCATAAACAAAAGCATATATACATACATTCACTCAGAACTTGCAGCTAGCCCCAAAGTATGTTGAAGTAAATCTCTGCCGACCACGCTGCTGTGTAACCAGCTTAAGTTGCGGTCCCAATCCTAGTACTGCGACAAATTTGTGTTTTATTTATTGAGATAGTGATCTTTTTTTTTTTTTTTTTGATAATAGAGATAGTGATTTATTTATGGAGATTGTGCAACACTATGAACTTGAAAATGAAATTCCTCTCACAAAGCAAAAATGTTAAACGTTTTTTATACTGCACAAAAGGAATAGAATAAATAATTTACTCTCATCACAAGCTATACACAACTTTATGAAAGATTTAACGTACACATTAAAGGTGAATATATAGAATAAATTAATTTATGTATTCACAAGCTAAACCAAGAGGACTTGGTTGCCTGGCTTTAATTTTCTGTATTTCTCTTTTTGGGTTTTATATCAATATATCTTCTCGATAACAGCCAAAAACCATACCTGGAGATTGTGCAAGAGCATTATTAGTAGGTACTAGGCAGCTTAATTATAATATGCAGTCAACTGAGCTGTTTTACAAGTGCTGGTTCCAGAAAATTTGTGTTATGAATTAGTATATAGATACCTTACTTTGGCATAATTTCTCAAAACGTCACGGGTAAAAAAATTTGATATTGAACTCCTGTAGAACGATGATGATTACTTACAAGTTACAAAAGAGAGGAAATGTTAATGTTCTTTCAGAATAATTTACTTTCTCTTGTCACAAGGCAAAACTTTATGCTGCAGGCTTCTAGTTAACCCGTGATTATCATGGTCACGCTTTCTGTTTTGGAAGAAATTCTTCATACGTACATCTAATTAGTAAAGTGAAGTAAAACATTCATTTTGTGTTATGTTTTTTGCTGTTAATTTCTATTTCCTCTATTGAGGTTTCTTTTTCAAGATTCTCTTGAGGTTTTTTTGTGTTAATTAGAAGTAATGTTATACAAACAAATTTTTCATACAAAATTTCATACAAATTACTTTCTTTATGGCAAGTCAATCATTTAAAATTTAACACATGAGTTTATTTTAAAAAAACTTAGTATGGAAAATTTGTAATGATTTTACTTTGATTTATCATCGAAGCCTTTTTTTACCACAATCAATCAACTTCTTGAGATTGCCTAATTTTTATCCGAAAATTGATGGAATTAATGATACGATACTGTTTTTCCTTTTCCAATGCATATACTTTATGGATTCCAAAAGAAGTTTTAATCTAATAATCATTCCTTAGCTATGATCATAAAAAAATTGATGATTAACCAGAAAACTGAAATCATAGTTTGTTCTTAGCCAGAAAAATAATTAGTGAAGAACCTGAAGTGGAATGCTTGAGAAACCTGAGAACAACCTGGGTTTTGCTTCAATTATGTCCCACTAAATTGTGTTTTATTCGTAGTCATGATGTAACATAATGAATTTGTATATATACTCTAGCATTAAAATCATAGTTCGTTCTTAATCAGAAAAATAGAATAAAACTTTTACTCTCACAAGTTAAAACTTATGTAAGCTAGCTGTTGTATCACCTGCATGACTATCAATTCTCTTACAGCTGAAATAAAACCTTATTCTTGAGCAGGAAAATATCCAAAACAAGAACAAATCACTCTCTCTTGTTCCAAACTAAAACTTTGAGAAAAGTGTATGAAATTGAGAACCTACATAATAATAACAGTACTCCACAAGTTAAGGACAACAACCATGCTATATTATAGAAAGTGCTACATTATAGGATGTGCTGTACTTGCCTTGTATAGTGATATCTTGTGTAGTATGGTCTACCTTGTATTCTGTATGTTGTCCTATTTATATATAGAGAGAGGATGACTATCAAAACAGGTCAAGCCTCCTAATATACATAAAACTTATCAGTATTCTGTATTATCTTCTCTGATTTAGTATCAGAGCTTCCATCTTAACAAAATTCTTTTTTCAATGGATCCAATCTCTACAGCCAAAACTTATCAGCCTATCCCTACCACTGCTGCACCCCTAGCCTACTTGTTAGTTCTCAATCTATTGTTTTTTCTCCCTTGGTGGTGCCGCCACCTAAAGCAATAGAACAGCTGCCAACCGTCTGTCTCGCTTCCCTTCACCTCTGCTGCTGCTGCTCACAATCCATTGGCAACCGTCATTCCCCTCTACAACATGCAACAAGTTATCAATTTGAAGATAATCAACACAAACTATCTCTATTGGAGGAAGTAGATGAAACCGTATCTTATTGGTCAGGGTGTGTTCCCTTTTGCTGATACCTCGTTTCCATGTCCTGCATCTCAAGTCCTATCTCCTGTCGATTCTATCAATCCTGGTTTAGCGATCAATCTAGCCTTCCTCTCTTGGAAACAACAAGATCAACTAATCCTCAGTGCTCTACTTTCTTCTATGTCCATGGACGTCCAACACCTTGTAGTCGATTATTCCACCTCGTCTAGTGTATGGAGCACGCTGGAACAAGCTCTTGCTTCTCCAATCTAATTCTAGAATTATGCAACTTAATGGCTCTTTCAAAAATCTTCATCAGGTTGATGACACTATCACCGCTTATTTGTAAAAAGCCAAGTGTTTGATGAGTTAGCAACAACAGGCTGGCCTCTTTCTTTTTTAGAATTCGACTTATATCTCTTCATTTGATTGTATATGGCTAATACTCTAGCAAAGTATTATAAAATATTCTCAGATTCAAGCATATGTAACTTTTCAAAGTCACCATGTAACAACCTCAATTTTCTACATCTTTTTTCTCTATACATTGAAAATTTTCAGTAATTTTTTTTGTACAGGTTCCATCAAAATTTCTACAAATTTTTTGGCAGAGTCTTTCCTATACTGGAAGGTCCCAAATTATCGACAAAATCATATTACACTTTCAATTTCATTTCACAACCCGATCCAATCATCATGGATCTCAACCCAACTCATCATCATCAACACAACACATCTTATTCAATAACATCATACAATTCAAGTTTACAAAATAGCAATGCATAATTCAATTGTTACATAATATCATCATATAAACTACATCTTGCATAATAACATCATATAATATAATTCAAGTGAAGGATTCGATTTCAACTATAAATGTGCATGGTTAAATAGATACTTAGAATTACAAACATTAGATTAATGTCATACATCCAAATTTACGGGTTAATATTACATTTCAAGTTTTAGGAGGCAAGTCTCTTAATTTACAAATAATTACATGGCCAAAAGCAAAAGGTAACTAAACTAAGATCACTCCTAACGTGACTTCGATATACCTAAAACAAGAACTAACATGTACATATAAATATAAAAAGGTAGTAACAAATAATTACAATGACAGGTAATAATTTTCATGGCATTTCTTTTAATACATAAAATTAGATATAGACCTCTTTTACAACATTCATTTTCCATCTATTACCAACATCCATCTAATATCCTAATCCATTTGCCGAGAATAATTTCATCTTATAAATCTCAACACAACTCAATGGTTTCGAATACCATCTCCTTATGAATCAATTCTCACTTGATACCAAGATGTTCCTTTTTTAGTATCATTAGTTTATCCTATTCTTTCAAAATAACTAATCAATACTTTCTCTCCTATTTTCTAGAAGGTAATTGTCAATACTAATGAATATATTTAGTATCATTAGTCTCCCAATACTGGGTTAGGCTAATCAATTCCATTCAAGTGTTGATATCAATATAATTATCGTCGTGACGCCGCACACGTGCTATAGAATGACGACTCCGGTAGGGACCTTGTGGACTAAACATTGTTTTCGTTTGATAATTGTGTTGTATGGTTTGCGTGTTTTCTGTTAATATGCTCATTTTATTAATTTTCTTATAAACTTTGAATTATGTACATATTTGTTCATGCATTGTATAAAATCGCTTCAAAAATCATTCATATTTTTAAGGGAATTTATATTGAAAAACTTTAGGTTAAGTGGGGGACTAGCAGCTTACTTTATCATATTGCCTTCACGAGGGTGTTCACTGTGACATCAAGAGACCCTTTTGAGACCAGGTAGAAAGCCACCCATCATGTAATGGCCTAAAATCTAACCTTAGAGTATGAGCTCCCTAATATAGCCATCCTTACCCAATGCGCATGTATATATATTTGCATTTATCAATTCATTATAAATAACATACATATATACCAGGTTGAAATATAGGTTCCCAAAGAGTCTACAACACCTGACTTCGGGTGAGAAACCACTACCAGAAAACTAATAAATACAAAACGGAAATACCGAGGGAATTATGGTGGGACAAAAAAATTAAAACAAAGAAAAAAAATGATGACGTGTCAGGATTTACCAACGGAATTACCAATTCCGTCGGTAAATCTGTTGGTAAACTTGTTTACACTATTCATCATGTCAATTACAAAGGGAATCACCGACGGAAAAAATCCGTCGGTATTTTCCAGAAAGCTCCAGAACTGTTCACTTTCCAATTGCACTGTTAATTGTTGTTCTTTACGGACAAAATCATCAACGGATTGAAAAGTCGTCGGTGTTATTTGGCGATTTTCTGAAAAAATTCAATTGATTTAAAATTTTCATTGAAATATTACAGACGGAATCACCAACGGACTGAAAAATCGTTGGTAATTATTGGCGGTTTCTGAAAACTTTTTATGAAATTGAAAATTTAAATTAAATATTACCGATGGAATAATTAAAAAAATAATATTCAATTATCCGTCGGTAAATCTGTCGCTAACGCGCCCCAATAAAAAGCTTGAATCCCGTTATTTCACAAGAGATACTTCTTCTTCTACTTCTTCTTCTTCTTCTCATTCTTCTACTTCTACTTCTTCTTCTTCTTATTATTATTATTCTTCTTCTTCTTCACTATATGTAAAAAACATCAATATATATTTCTTTCTCTTCTTTTCTCTCCTCATCTCCTTCTCTTTTCCTCGATGCTCGGGTATGTCTTCTTCTTCTTTCTTCTTTTATCCTTTTAGTTTTTTTTAATTAATATGCTTTATGAAATTTTCTCTCTCTCCTTAGCTTCACTTGCAACTACATTAAGGTAAGATTTTTCTTCTTTTTTCATGATGTTTTTCACTATATTTGTTTTTTATTTTATTTTTAATTGTTTTTGTTCTTAATAATTGTATAAATGTTGTTGTGAGGTTTGTTTTTTCATATGAGATTAATTTTTAGTTGATTTATTTATAGGATTTTTAAATTTTTAGCAATTGCAACTTCATTTTTTTCATATGAATTTTTTTAGTTGAATTTATTTTTTTCGTTTTGTTTATTTGTTGCAAATTTGTTTGAGTTGATTTTCTTATTTTTTTCAAGTATTTTGAGTATATATTATACAGTGTTGATTTATGTTAATTTAATTATTTTTTAATTTTTTAAAATGAATTTTTAAAATTTTTTTTAAATAATTACCGATGGAATTTCCATCAGTAATTCCGTCGGTAAATCCGTTGGTAATAAAAAAATATTATTATCGAGGGATATACCGACGAAATGACGCGGGTAATTTTATTTTTTTATTTCCGACGGACAAAAAATTACCGATGAAAGCTTCACCGACAGAGCATTTCCGTCGGTGATTATGTCGGTAAATTAATTACCGACAAAATATGTGTCTTACATCGACGGGAAAATTCCGTTGGTAAAACTGTTAAATCTTGTAGTGAACATGGAAGATGAAGAGCGTGCTCACCGTGATGCCCACTTTCAAGAAGAGTTGGAACCTCTAAAGACAAGCGTGGCTCACCTCACTAGTTTACTCAAGCAAACACTAAGAAATATCTCTAGTGAAGGTCCTTCTAACCGATCGGTTATCTTTAATCAAGCTCCGACTATAGCTCAGCTTGAAGAAATAAGGGGCAAACATGGTCTAGGGCCTCAGCACAATCCAGCATTTCTTCAAAAGCTTTTGTGAGGAGGTTGACCCAAGGGGAATTGCACCACTGTTGCAGAATGGAGCCTATTCTTGTTCTATCAAAATAAAATAAAATAACTACCTCTGTTTGATCATACCTACAAAGCTTCTTGATTTTTTGTTTCAACCTGTTCTAGTCTTATTGGTAATTTGGCTCAAACTACCACAAGACTTTCCCTGTCAAATGAGCCTTTCTTGTTAATAAGATCATCTATTTATGACATGCCTTCATTTTTATTGTTGTTTCATGCAAATAACACATTGAGCATAACCTTTACTCACGAAACCATTACGCCAAGAATCCTTTAGTGTGTTTCCCTTTTCTTCCAAAACTATGCATGATCTCATATGTTCACAAGGATTTTTAGGAATTCAAAATTTAGTACAAAAATTAGAAATCATATTGGTGTTTGTCCAAAACAAACACGTTCTGGAAATTTAAGTGATTCCTTAGAAAGGTAACCATACACCTAGAAAAAAAAAAACAAAAACATCATGAAGTGACTCCAAAAGCTGCATTTTAATTGAATAAATAATGAGAAATCATTTTGCATACTCGCATGAAAGCAAACCTTACAGATCCTAAGTGCATAAGTTTGAAATGAGGAAAGGCTATTTTTTATAATCCTTTCACGAGGCTAAAATATATTATTTGCAGTCCCCTTTTGAGCCTGGTAACATTTTTGAAAATAACCTTAGCTAGGATCACACCCCAAACTGGGAGCAAGTGCGAGAAACATAGAAAAAATCTCGACGATTGATAGTGTCCAAATAACACTGGGGGGCATGAAAGAAAATTCTCAATGATCAAAAGTGCCCAAACAAAGCTGGGGAGCATGAAGAAAAAATCAAAGAGTCTAAAAGATTTGACCTTTCTAAAATAACTGATATGATGATGCTTAACTAAGTAAAGAAAAAAAAGCCCAAGCCTAACATTAGGGGGCACGATAGACCATTTTGGAAAGATATTCCAAAGACAAAAGGTCAGGAAACAAGCACTAGTGATCCTTAGTCATGAAATCCCTTGAAACACCTTTTGAGCCTACAAATATCATTTTCTTCATAACAAAGAGCCCAAGCCTACATTACGTGTCTAATCAAGCCTTTCTAATCAAAGGCAAACAATCTGGATTGGTAGGCAATGCTTTCTTATGCGAACCAAATCATTATTCATGCAAATAAAATGAATGTTGAATGCTTTGAAGACCGGTTCTCTGTAACCCTCAAATTAAATCTTAAACCTTTTTGACCAACCAAATGTCACTTCATATTTTTCACCAAAAGCAAAACAAAATTTTTTCATCACTTCTGAAAACCTCTCCATAGGAATCACTTAAATTTCTTCAGAACGAGTTTGCTTTAAATCGATGTCAAAATTATTTATGTATGGAATAGCTTTGAAATTACAAAATTTCTGCATGAAACAACTCTTTGTCAAACCTTCCTTCACATAGCCTCATCCCCAAAGAAAATCCAAATGGAATACTTGGGGGCATGATGAAGCTGAGGGGGCAATAAAAAACATATGGTAGGGCTGGCTCCATGATTCCCTTCCTAAGAAAAATATCGGGCAAAATTGGCAACCCTTAAGATAAAGAGTGAAGGACAAAGAAGTATGATGATATCAAGTCCTTCCTATAAGTTAAGATCACAAGATATGACTCGAGTAAGCAAGAGAGAGAAAGCCATCAAGGTTTACTACCAACACTCCAATTTTTGAGAAAAGAAAGACACCATGAAGAAATGAGAACTTATATTTCTCAGGTAAGTATGCATATTGATCATAATGCATTGCTTTCAACATTGTCGGATCAGTATTTCACCATCAACTTTTGGGTAATGCATTTTCTAACCCTACCTCTTTCGAGTGTGTCTTTGAGCCCTCACTTCCTTTTGAGTGCGGCTTTGAACCCTCACCTCTTAGGTAATGCATTTTCTAACCCTACTTCCTTTCAAGTGAACCTTTGAGCCCTTATCTTTCAGGTAATGCATTTCCTAACCCTATTTCATTTCGAGTGCGCCTTTGAGCTCTCATCTCCCTTCGAGCCTTATTATGTCGTCAAGACATCATACTTCATCATTTTTTCTAGGCAGGTCACCCATTACAATAAGACCATTCTCCATGTTTTTTTTACTTGGGTAGGTCACCCATTATAATTAGACCACTTTCACAATCTTCACATTTTTTTTCACTTGGATAGGTCACCCTTTACAATGAGACCACATATTTTTGGAAGTTTAGTTTTGTTTATCTTTACAAAGTCTTTGCTCCATAAGCATTGTAAAGAGGGGGGCAACTGTTATAACCTATTTTGTGTTATTCTCATATTCATTTCCTTTACTAAAATAAAAAACCTGAAACAGTGTCGTTTTGAACGACACTGTTCTCTTTCTTCCCCTACACACGCAGAGGTAGGGGAAGAAGGGGTTTATTCCCCTGTTTTTTTTTTCTGCTTTCCCTATCTCTCCCACTTGTCAAAACCATGACAAAACCCACACCCCTCACCTGCCACCAGATGAAAAATAGAGGGGACAAGCCCTGCAGGCAGCCCAAAGACGGCTGTCCAGTGGCCACCCAACCACCCCCTACCCTTGTCCATAACTGGACAGGGGTAGTAGACCTCTCTCCCCATGTTTTCTCTATAAATAGTGATAGAAAGAGAGGAATCGGGAGGGGAAAACAGAGAGAAAAAAGAGAAACAACAGAGGCGGAGAGATAGAAAGAAAGCAGAGGGAAAAGGGTCAAATAGAGGGAAGAATAAAAAAACAGGGGACGAGGAGATTTTGAGAACCAGAGGGAACAAAAAACAAAGCATGACAGTTTAACCATGAGAACGTTTTGAGAAGACTAAAGAAAGAGAGAAAGATTAAAACAGAGACAGGAGGAAGAACAATCAAAACAGAAGGTGAGGAGAAAACAAGAGAACTAGAGGGATAAAAGAGAGAGAGAGAGAGAGAGAGAGAGAGAGAGAGAGCTGAAAACAGGGGAGAAAAAAGAAAAAAACAAGAAAAAAAAAGAGAGCAGACCAGAAGGAGGGGGGTCGAAAGAATAACAAAGGGGATAAAGAGAAGAAAACAGGGGAGAACAAAGGCGGGAAGAGGGAAACGGAAACAGAGAAGAGAGAAAGAGTGAACAAAACAAAAGAAAAGAAAATAGAAGTGAAATAGAGAAGGAAGAAGAGTAGAAACAAAGCAGAATAAAGCACACTTACAAGAGGAGAAGAACCATCGACCGGCACAACAGCTCCTCACTACACAACCACCATGTTTGGAAGAATAATCACCGGGGTTCCCAGCCATCGCCACCGCCACCACAAGCCACCGTCAGCCCAGCTCTCTTAGCGCCTCCATTCTAGGTAACTCGCTCCCCCTCGTCTCTGTTTCCTGATTCATTTCCTTATATGCAGAACATGCACAGTGCACATTTCTGCAAGTAAGGAATAATAATTACCCGGTTACTGTGCATGAGCACAGTAATCGGCTAATTATAATGGCACGGTAACTAGTCCTGGTTGGATCATCAGCCTATTCCATGCGGCTGGGCTGAGTCCAGCCCAATACAAGATAGATTGTATGTTATTTTGGGCTGATCTCGGCCCAATTTCTTTTTGGGCCGAGTCTGGCCCGTTAAAAAAACACAAACAAAAAAAAATATTTTTGTTTCATTCATGTTGTATTTTCATACAAAAAAAACTTCAAAAAATATGTTTTAGCATGCATTTTAGCTTTAATAACCACTTTATTAAAGTCACAAGAACTTGGCCAATATTTCAAAAAAATCTAAAAATATTTTTTTTTGTTTTAGTATCACGGATTACGAATTTATAAGTAAAATGTATTCTCGATATTAAAAAGGTAGTTCTTTTGTTGACGCTAGAACTGTTAGGTTTCACCCGATAAGATCTCCTTACCGAGGATGGACCAACAGTCAGAAAATACGATAAAACCATAGCATATATCAGACAATAAAACAATGCAGCTTACCTTAGGTATGTCGTATTTGGGGTGCTAATACCTTTCCTTTACGCAACAAGTCCCCGTACTTGATCTCTGAGACCAGTTAGGGTTCTTAGTGACCAAAATACTAGGTGGTGACTCTCATTCTATTTTTCCACTGATAAGAGACAAGAATTCCATGTCTCCCTATATTTGTCAGATACCAGACAGATACATTTACCTGAGGGTGGATGATCGTCGCGATGCCGCAGACGTGCGACAACAACCAATTGATATCATTAACTATTCCTACCCTAGAATAGTTAATCAATTATTGTTCACATTTGGTTTACCATCAAAGTTGCCGATGTCAATAATCATTGACATCATTAGCCTCCTTACCCAGAGTAGCTAATCACATAAAAAATGATTGTTGATACTAATGTGACCCATTGATATCATTAACTATTCTTAACCCGAAATAGTTAATTAACTTATCTTTTTTCCTTAACTAGAGTAATCATGCCGATGTTAGTAATCTTTACTAATATCATTAGTCACCCAATTACCCGGGATCGACTAATTAATTTAAGGAATGATGGCACTAATGGAACCCTATTGATACCATTAGTTATCCAAACTCGGATAGCTAATCAATGTAATCTGAAATGCTAGTACCAATGGAACTCCATTGATACCATTAGCTATCCAAACTCGAATAGATAATCAATGTCATCTCAACCTTTCATTTGTACCGATCTCCTTCAATTTTTCTTATTAACATCATATACATTGTAACCACGATTACCTAGTATCATTCACACGTAACCTTAGTTACCGACACTACGGGCACTAAGCATCATTCATATAACCTTGGTCACCCTCATTATGGTCCAATTTGGTCACTAAAGTTTTGTAATTAAACCCCATTTTCAGTCGATTCCAACCCATATATGAACGTGCATTTTCCAGTTTGGTCCTTGGTTTTGGATTTCTTCAATAAAGTCCCTAATTGCCCATCAATTTTTAATATTTATGAAATTAAACCTCTAATTTGAACAAATTAACTCTTAAAAATTATAATTCAACCCCCGAGCTTTAATTTCATCCAATTAAAACCAAAATTGACGTAAAAATCAATTTTTCCTGCAAACAAATATTTCATAAACTCAATTAATTTTTCAACAAAATCTAATTGAGCCTTTGAGCATTTGATTTTGGACCTTCTTTTTATATTGAATTTTATTTGTCAACAAGACTCTTGTTAGTAAAAAATATACTGTCAAATTTTAATCTTTGTATTTTTGAACTTCTTCAACCAATCTTTAGTTATTTTCTGGGCACTCTGACATTCTCTTTTTACTGCTATTATTTTTTGGTTTTCTTCCAACATTTTTTTTTATGTGGGGGCCTAAAAATAAGTAACAACATCAGTTAATGATTAAAGTTGATGTTAATAAATTCTTATTAATATTTTATCAAATCTAATAATATAATGACAACAACATTTTAATCTTACCCTATATAATATTTTTTTTGTTATTATTTCTTACAAACGATTATTGCAAATCACTTGAGATTACATATTGTTTCATATTTAAAATGTTTACATTAATGTAAATATAACACATTGTGCTAATTCACAAATACAAGCCATGCCCTTCGTCTGCCTAACATATATATGGTGTTGAATTTCCAGTATCAAATCATTGATCGGTTGGTGACCATACATCTACATGCTTTTGACAACATTCATAATGCAGAAAGACTAAAGAATACAACAAATAAATAACATATAACTTTTTTATGAGTGAAAAGGGAGCGAAAGAGACCGCAGATATAAACTCTAAATTTGTAGGTTTATTCTATTTAAAATAATAATATTTAAAATGTGCCTTCTTAAAAGGTTTGTGAAGACTTAAATAAATAAAAAACTTTACCTTAATTAGAAAATAAAAAAAATTAGAAGCATAAAATTTGAAAAAATAACAAGTAAAATCACAATAACAACCAAAACAGGGGACAGGGGTTTGAGTGAGATTTTCAATGTTTAAAGATTCAACAGTCCATATAGTAGCGTTGTAATGATTTTAATAGGAAAAACAACTTAGGGAAACTTTTATAAAAATTATTAAATGGATAGTTCAAAAGTTATTGTCCTTTTAAGTTTTTATTCTGGTATGGCAGGATCAAATCTCTTATTAAATACAAACTTATTTTAATGGGTTAAAATATATTTGCTAAGTCATTTATATAATCTATATTAGAATAAATCATTATCTATTTATAATACACCCATACATAACTACTCAAAATTATTTATTATCGCAAGCCTTACTATATTAATTCTTAAGGAATAGGTGACCACACTTGGCAAAGGGAAACCGGAAAAGATCCGCCTCGAGAAAAAATAAAAATAGTGTTAATTAAGACGATTTGTTTATTTTTCCTGTGTTACTAATAAAAGATGCCAAGAAAACAAGACAACGGAAGGTCTAAAAGACAAAGAACAAGCAATGTTATTAATGACCAAGCAGCGGAAATGAGGAAAAGTTACAACACATCAAAACAACAAAATAAAGCTAAACCCCAAGAGGGCTAAACTAGCTAAGCAAGAGGAATCTCACAGACCCAATGACGTCCAGACAGATCACGAAGCCTTTCAGCCCGCGCATCTACTTGGTCACTTAGTGCAGGTGGACATTGCTTACTTAAACCTAGATGTGACATGAGAAGACAGACATGAGTGAGTAGCTCCCCACCTCGAGCAAGTGCATCAGCATGCTGCTTCCATCCACAATGACTTGCAGCATACATCAGCATTTCCACCCACACTTCACTTATCATTTCCCATTTCTTTTCATTTGGACAACCATCCAGTGCCTGCAATGACATAGCAAGCACGCAACCATCTAGCAGGGCTGACATTCCTCCTTCCTCTGTAAGTTTAATTTTATTTAACATGGCAGGCGGATCTGGAAGCAATTCATTGAAAAATGCATCCAATTCATCTAAGGTATTCCTGCGAAGGAGACGACCCAAATGAGCGGTAGTTTCTGCATACCCTGTTCCGCTGAGCTCTATCGCTAACATAGCTGGACGATAAACCAGGAGATACAGCATGTAATTGGATAATGATCTGCTGCTCAATACGCAATTTCGTTCCTTGGCAAAACCATTATTCCGAGAATCGTCAATGTAACAAACACGAGTAGCAACGTGCCAAATGAGGAGGCTTTGAGTGAATTCTACATCAGTCACGCTCCATCCCAGTTTATGTAAACAACAATTGCTTAGAAGCGCATTGTAACCTCTCTCTTCCAATAGCTTAAGGAAATCACTGGTATCGGGATCGTACCTTAAACGTTCGTACCTTGAACGTTTACCCATGACTTGTTGAAAGATCAATTCTTTTAAAACCTCGTCCACATCCACCCGGCTATGAATGTTCCATTTCCCTGCGAAGTACTGCTTACGGAGCTCGTTCAATGGCTTGTTTGATTGAGCACTTGTTAAGTTGTGTTGTCCCATAGATTTTGACCATCTTTTCCGCTCCCTACAAAATGATAGTAACGGAGAAAGACAATTGATTCGATACAGAAAATCGCCTCCTACTTTATTACTAGTAAACCAAATCACAGCCCAGTCAGACAACAGAAGCACAGTGATAGAATAACAGTCAAGCAAGACAGCTCCAACCAGCAACAAGTAAGATATCACCGTATCCTTTTTTGAATAGACGTTCTTTCTCGTTGTCATTATTGAGAAGAAGACTAATGCAGAAATAGAGGATAAGCAAGTGATAGAGTGGAGAATGACGCGTAGCCAAGAAATCTCTGTTACCTTAGAATAAATCCGATCATACAGGAATCCCAGCTCTATTTCTATCAACTGGAAGGCTTCTTCCGCATTTTTCTTAGAAACCAATTCATAGGTCTTGGTTTGATCAAAATCAAAGACAAGAAAATTTGTGGACAGCTTCTGGAACGCTTTGAACAAAAGACGAGCTTCACGAACAATTCTGACCTCATATGCACTTCTGCTGCTGGATGATATATATTCTCTTCTGATGCTAAAATCCTCTAAGGTTTCTAACCTCAAAGCCCAAATCCTCTCCCCATACTTAATAATTCCTGAAACAAAGATGGGAATGGCTACAAATATGATTGTATCCTTGCTCCATAACTTGAACAGGACATAAGAAGCCACACCAGCTTGGATTACTAGCTCAACAAGGCGCCTTAGCCATAATTCATTGTCCGCCAATGAATAAGCCGTAATAGTTTCCGGGCCACCAAGATGAAGAAGAAGAATTGGAGCCCAAAATACAGGAATCATGTTAGGATTTGCAGAGTTGGTTTGGCTGCGAACTAGGATACCCAATGATAAAGTTGCCACCAAGTCTGCTGACAAGCATGCTAACCAAACAACAGAACGAAGCCAGAATCCAGTAAAGCACTTCCGCCGACGACCAAAAATGGCGAGGATAGTTTGAAGAAAGAGACTGAGTAACATCAATATTCGAAGCGTATCCATCGTTGATGACTAGGGCATAACAACAAAAAATTTACAAAATAAATCCGCACAAAATCAGCATAGTTCCAAACAAACCAAAATTAACTTAATTAAAGATAACTAAATACAAAATTAAAAAATAAATTAACCTAGTATTTTGTTTTGAAATTAGCCAAAATTAACTTAATTAAAGAACACTAAAAAAAAATGTCAGTTTCCAGCAATGGAGATATCCCACGACTTGTAAAATATAACAAAAAAAAACAATTTTAAATTAAGTAATTCATTTAAGAAGCCAAGCCTAGTATTTTGTTTTGAAATAAGCCAAAAAATAGTTTGAAATAATAAATTACATTGGAGTTACTTTTTCTTAATCAGAGATCTGGTCGGGTTTAAATTACTTTCACCAAATAGTTTTCTAATAATTTCCATCTTTGTTCTTTTAATTAATCTTAAAAAACATTTCTAGGGGAAACTAGAAAATCATACATGTTTAACAAATATAAATTTATTAAAATAAAAAAGGTCCTTATATATATATATAGAATAAGTTTTTGAGTGTTCAAATGTATTCTCATTATGTCCATCATTAAAATCATTTTGACTGACCCGTATTATATTCAATTATGAAAAATATTTTTTGACTGGTTGCTATTATATTATATTAAATTATGAAAAATGAAATAATGATAAATTAATTATTCTCTTATTGGTTCTTACAAAATGGGAATTCTAAAACACTTTTATGTCTAAAAATGAGGGTATGTCCTATCAGGATTTATAGGGGAATTAAAAAAAATCTTTTTACACCAATTTTACGAATAAGCCACCCCTTTTTTTATTCTTTTTCTCTTTATAAACAGGGATATTAATATTTATCGTATCAGTATTAGAAGAAAAAAAAAATCTCTTTACACATCAATTTCACAAATATCATACGTGCTTCAGTTTTTTCCTTATAAACCTAGACTTTAATATTTAGTTCCATTTATAGGAAAATTAGGGATTTTGTTTTTGGTATGTATTTTTTTCCTCTTCCAAATACATTAAAGTTTTCCAAAATATTTAGTTAAATTGTGAAAGATATAAATGTTTTCTCTTTACTTCCTACTAAAAAATAAAATTATTGAATAAAACAAATCAAAACAAATCTGAATATATTCTTTAAAAGGAACATTAAAATTTTCATATAATAATAATGAATATACTTAAATGACATTTTTCATTCTTGAATTGTATTGGTTTAATAATGATGTATAACCTTGTGTTAAAAAAAAAATCCCAGAATCTTTATAAAAAAATGTGATTGTTTTTTGGATAATCATAGAGAATATATATATATATATATATATATATATAAAATGTGATTGAAGTTTTTAATAATAATAATAATAATAATAATAATAATAATAATTGAAGTTTTATTTATAAGTCAAGGAGTTAATTGCATAGTTTAATATGCCATTAATAAAATTTATTTTAGATCAAAACTTCAAATATAAAACATAATTATAACTTTCTTATATATTTTTATATAAAAAAACTTTAATTATTTTAAAACATATTATGATCTTAAAATAATTATTTGAAGTTTAGATTTTGATTTTAGTGAACGAAACAATCACGAGTTTTCAATAAACTAAAGTCAAAATAATGTACACAAAATTATATAAAAACTTATGCCATATATAATTATTACAATTAAAGAGCTAATTAACTTCTTTCAATATATTTATTTATTTTTCTCACGAACTTACATCAATCAATCTTCTAAAGTTTTTAATCTAAGAATGTATAAAGAAACAGTAATAGTGTATACCACGTGTAATATTAGATCAATAGTGAGCAAAAAATGTTGGATGGCTATTAATTTTAATATTGATAGGTATATATTTTGATTACATATTAATTATGGCTCAAAGTCTAGGAGTTAGATTGTTAGGTTCAAATTATTTATGATCCTTGACATTAAATAAATTCATGTAAAATAAAAACTAAAAAACTCATAGAACCAAACATTATCATATTTTGTCAACAATAAAGCTATGGGAAGCGCATTAGTGATAAATGAAAAGGGATGCATAGTACTATAGTTACCTAGGATTCAGGAAAATCCTATGTGGAATCAGTGTTTCCCTTCGAAAAAATATATTTTTAATTATCATTAAAATATTTGATTAAATAATTATTCATAAAAGCAATTTACTAATTAATATTATAATTTTAGTAGCAAATTATGTAAAGTGATAGTGCCATCCTATTGTCTTTAAGGGAATCAAATTAATTTAGGTTATGATAGGAAAGGAAATCTATTTTTTGAACACTTTCAGACACATTTTGAATGAATGCCCATGTTTGATTAATATTTCCTTCAGTTGGACCAAAATAAAAAAATAATAACATTTTTAGCACATTAACTTCTAACGAGCTTAAATGATGTTGAACTAAAGAAACATCAAGGAAAATGCTAGTAATTACATAATAATTTATGTAGACGTGTTTATAATTCAAGCAATGCATAAATTTTAAAAAAGAATAAATCACAAATTTCCTGTCTGAGCTCCCTTAATTATGCTGAACAAATAAAATTATCAGGATTAATTAAAAGAAATGGAAGGTAAACACATTAACTCATATCTCATTAACAAACCTGAAGAGCAATGCTTCAATTTCCCAGCCACCAAATTGTGTGTTTATTCAAAGTGATGGTGTAACAATGGGTATGCATATGTATATTTTAGCAAATAAATCATAGGTTGCTATTTGTAAGAAAAAATGGAATAAATATTTTACTTTCATCGCAAGTCAAAGCTTCGATAAGCTAGCTGTTATAGACAGATTTGCACGTCAGGAATATAAACACTTACAACTTAAATCAAAGCTTATTCTTGAACAGGGAAAAAAACAAGAATAAATTACTTTCTCTTGTCTCAAGCTAAGACTAAAAAAAAAGACTACAAGAAAAGTGTAAGAAATTGAGCATAAATTACCACATAGTTGTTTACCATCAAACAAAATTAAACACACTATGCTAGAATCAAACAAAATTTGAGTTTTCTTCACACCCCATGCATTACTACCCAAAAATTAAATTACTAGTGCCGGGGGCTATTGAAAGAGAGAGACAAAAAGTGAGAATATATCTCTTTTGTCGCAATTAAGCCAAAGCTTTAAATGATTCGGCAGCACATTAAAGTTAAGAGTACTTATATTTAGTACTTTTCTTACTCGGAATTAGCATATGACATGGCCATGAATTTCAATTGTTCCAAAAATCTTGCGTGTAATAATGAATAGCAATAATTGATCTTGATGCCAATAAGGCGTTGATCCAGTTTTCTAGAGCTGGAGGCTAAATTCTAGAAGTTGAATTTTAACATATTAACTGAGGGAAGGTTAGCAAAACTGCAGGGGCTCTGGGTGTGGCAAAGGGAGGGGGTGCCGGCACAATTGCCAAAAGAAAAATAGGGTAAGGTTTTTTTTTTACGGTTCCCTCCCACTGTGAAAAATTTTATCTTTTTTCTCTGATGGTTTGGCCTAACATCTGTATTTTGATCTTTTTAAAAAAACAATAAACAATATTAATGTCAACTCAATGAGTAAAATTAATTATTTTGAAAATGATTAAAAGCTCAACACATTGAAAAAACATTTGAAATTCAAATCCTTTTGATATAATTAACGCTGAAAATGTTAAAAATAATACAAATATATCAAGAACATATTTTTTGGGTTTTCATTGTTTTTTGCCTTTTTTTTTTCTTTCCCCTAAAAAATACTTCAAAATAGGGTTGAAAATTGAATAGCAACAAAACTGAAAAGAAAAAATAAAATACATCTCACAATTTCTAAAATTCAAAGTCTTTTGTATCCTTTCAACCAAAAATATAACTTAGCTTTGCATGATTATTGAAAAACTAAGAAAGAGAAAAGATGAAAAGATAATTTCTTGTGTAGGAAAAAAGGTTAGAGTTAATTTATTTCTTCTTTCTGGTTGCCACTCTTTTTTTCTTTGTTGCTTTCCTTTTTATTTGATAGAAAAACCCTTTTCCCCACACCCCTACTAGTTCGTTTGTATCCTAAAAAAAGTAGGAGTCCTCTTCAAAATAGATAATTTATATTTAAATAGTACAATAACTACTTTCCTATAAAGAAAAAATAATAAGTTTGCATAAAATCTTTAAGTTTTGACTTTAAACTTAGTGAAGTTTATTTGATCAAATAAAGACCTCTTTCATATGAATAAAAAATTGTCATATCATTTTGGATGTTTGGTAAGTAAGTTGGACTTGTTTCTTCACAAAATTTGTCTGTTAGCAGAATTTATGGGTTATCTTAGAAACATCATCTCTCTCATATAAGCTTTTTTCTGCTGCAATTTGGTATGTTGATATGTCTTTGAGTCAATAATCCAAAAAAAAATTAAGTTTGTATCAAATAAACTTTTCTAACTCAAGATGTTCAGGTCGAAATGACCGAAGGTAAAAAAATAGCAGAATACAAGACTTGTCTTTGAAGGCTGCGATTTTCATGCTCTTTCTTCTTCTTTTCTCTTACCATATATGTATAGAAAGATATAGATATTAGCTTTCTAATGCCACTAGAATTACTTCATTTCAACCTCTACAATTTAAGTTCTGCGTAAAACATTGATCGAATGTCAAATCTGCCAATATTTGACACATGTTGGAACATGATCTGAATCTTTTCTCAAAATTATTCCTTTTCTAATCTTACATCCAAAAATAACTTCATAATTTAAAACAAAAAATATCAAGACATTTTATGTATAAAACATAGGCAAAATTATAGGTCAATATGGATAAAACTAATAAATAATATAGTTGCATTGGGGTCGAGTCGGGATAAAGCCCAGGTCATGGGTTGGAAGCCCAAATTAAAAAAAAATTCAAAGCAATCTCGTTTTGATAAAAAATAAATAAATAAAATCAATGAATGTTTTACTCATATTTTATCTTGGGTTAACTTGGTTATAGTTTGACATGAGTATTTGGCCGGGTCAGGTAAAATAAAATCCTTAGATTATTTTTTGGCCATTTTTTTTTTGTTTTATTTAGAGATTGTGTGACACTACAACTTGAAAATGTACTTCCTGAAATATTGCCTAAAATAAACTATTTACTCTCATCGCAAGCTACATATAACTTTACGAAAGGTTTATAATATATATTAAGGGTTATTCGCAAGAGATAAATATATAGAATAAATAACTAAATTACTTTCTCTAATCACAAGCTAAAACTAAGTATTAGGAACAGAGAGGTTTTTATCTTTCATTGCCTAAAATATTTGTAATTCTCAAATTCTTTGCTTAAATTCTCATCAGATTGAAAAAAAATAAAATAAAGGTTGTTCCAAAAGAGAAAGCATAATTCACTTTGTTCTTATTATTTACAACATTCTATAAAATGTTTCTCTAGTTACTATTCCAAAAAACTTTTCAAGCTCTCTACTTTGAGTATCATGTCAGCAATCACAAATATTCCAGACTTTCTTCGGACATGAGTATAAATTTCTTGCTCCCCATGGAAGGTACTGCAACTTAATTAAGAATTTAAAAGTAGCTCGAGGAAAAACTGATTGAAGAAGAACACTTTCGTAGTCTTTACTCTTTTAGAATTTTCTATATGGATTTAATAAGCTGGTAATTCTTGGCAGTATCACGTGAAAGGTATAAGAACCATGGGTCTTGAAATCAGGATATGGTAAAAGGAGACAGGCTTCGTTTGTATATTTGAAGATAATATGAGCTGTGGATCGAGTCAAGATTCGTTTTAGTCCCATTAGTTGTATCTTTTGACATGAAGCTGAAAAGGAAAAGAAAAGAAACTCATTCAACTTGAAAATTTCAGATTCTAACCAGGAAATTATCATTTACAAAGTGGTTACTTATCTGAAAATTGCTCAAATTATATAGAATCAAGGAGTGCTAATTATTGATTAACAAGTAGGATTTAAAATTGTGATCACGGATAGAAGACTAATATGGAAGCCTGTGATTTGAATATTGCAATCAGTAATTTGTGCCTTAATTAATCCCTGATAAAGATAATTAATTATGCATGGAGATTTAGCGAAAACAATCAGAACCATATAACTAAATACAGTCTCAGGATATAAGTCATAGTTGTAAAAACTGAGAAGACCTATTTAATAATAATAATAATAATAATAATAGCTGAATTCATTTCTTGATTAAATTAGATGCAGGTCATGTTTTAGAGAGTTTTGGGAAGCCTGCACAAACGCGTTCCCTTAAAATTTTATTTTATTTTTTATATATAAAATAAATTTTGTTATTCTTTCAGATTATTTTAATATCTCGATATCAAAAATAATTTTTAAAAAATAAAAAAAATTTATTTTAATATATTTTTAAATAAAAAAGACTTTAAATTACTACAATTCCAAATACACATTTCATCTGCCTAAGATACGGTGTTGATCTCCGGTGTGAAGTCACTGAATCGCCGGTGAGCAAGTCAGCGGCTAGCCCACTGGCATGTGCTGTCCTTTGGGGGTTCGTCTTTGTACTTACTTTGGGCTCTTTTGTATTTCTGGACTCATACGGTGTTTGTTCTTTTAGTCTGTTTATGGGCTTTTGACAGCCTTCACAGAGAGTAGGTGTCCACCATTGGCAAGGGAAAACATGAAAAGATCTCTTCCAATAAAAAGGAAAATGGTGAAAAACAAGACAAAATTTGTTTTGTGAAAAAAATGAAAAACACAAACAGAAGTTGAAGCACAAACATTTCCAAAATAATAACGAGAATAAATTCTTCTTAGTCAAGCTTTAAACCATATGTACTGGAACTGATCCATTACAAAAGGTTATATATATTATACATGTTGACTGTGGCCTCTCCCCAGTGATAATATTTTCAGTTCTGAAATGAGAAAAAAAAGGTTGCAAACTTTCAATACATCAAAACAACAAAATAAAGCTAAAAGGCATAGTATAACAATACATGAGAAAGTTCCATCCTTACTGAAGCATTAAAAATAACAGCACTACTCCACAGAAATATACCTCAGACCCAGGGAGCTAGGTTTTTCAGACTCAAGAATACAACCAAGCCTTCTAGACCGATCAGCTAATTGTTCATTTATTCCAGGTCGACATTGCTTGCTTAAACCGAGATGTGCCATGAGAAGACAGACATGAGTCAGTAGCTCCCCACCTCGGGCAAGTGCATGAATGTGCTGCTTCCATCCACAATGACTTGCGGCATACATCAACATGTCCACCCACACTTCACTTATCATTTCCCATTTCTCGTCATTTGACCAACCATCCCGTCTCTCCAATGACTGCAATGACACAGCAAGCATGCAACCATCTAGTAGGGCTGACATTTCTCCTTTGCCTTGTTCTTCGATTTCTTTTAACACGGTAAACGGACTTTGAAGCAATTCTTTGAAAAAGGCTTTCACTTCAGCTTCCTCAAACGATAATGCATTCAATTCTTCCAAGGAAATGTTGAGCTTCACTTCTTTATGTGTATTCCAGAAAAGGAGACGACGCAAATGAATTCTCGTATCATCATACCTTGTTTCGCTGGGCTCTCTCGCTAACATGGTTGGACAATTAACCAGGAGATACAACATGTAATCGGATAATAATGTGCTGTTCAATATTACACTTTTTCGCTTCTTGTGAAAACCATTCTTCTGATCAGAATCATATAAGTAACAAACATGAGTAGCAATGTGCCAAGTGAGGAGGCTATGAATGAATTCTACACCATCCACACTCCATCCAAATTTACCGATGCAACCCTTGCTTTGAAGTGCCTCGCTACCTCTCTCTTTCAATAGATTCTTGAGGAAAGTGAAATCACTGGTATCGGGATCGTACCTTGAACGTTTATCCTTGACTTGTTTGAAGATCAATTCTTTTAAATCCTTGCCCACTTTTTTCCGGCTATCAATGTTCCCTATGATCCATGGAAAGTACTTCTTAAGAAGCTTGTTGTTTGATTGAGCACTTATTAGGTTGTGTTGTCCCATAGATCCTGACCACCATCTTTTGCGCTTCCTACAAGATGTTAGTAACAGAGAAAGACAATTGATTCCACGGGGAATACCACCAGCTCTTTCACTAGTACTGGTAAGCCAAATCATCGTCCAGTCGGAAAAGAGATGCATAATGATGGAACAAGTTTCAAGGCACACAACTCCACTCAGCAACACGTAAGATATGATCTTATCATTTTTCGAATAGACACTATTGCTCCTTGTCATTATTGAGAAGGAAACTAATGCAGAAATAGATGATAAGAAGGTGGTAGAGCGGAGAATGACGCGAGACCTGGAAATCGTTGTCACCTTAGAATAAAGCCGATCATACTTGAATCCCAGCTCAACTTCTATCAAGTGGAAGGCTTCCTCCGCTTCCTTTTTAGAAACCAAATCATAGGTGAATTTTTGATCCAATCTGACGAGATCAAAATTCTTGGACAGTATCTGGAACGTTTTATATAAAATATGAGCTTCATGGAGATATATGACCTTACTTCTTGCGTTCTTGTAGCAGGGTAATATATCTTTAATCTTGATGCGATGTACTTCCGCAAAAGGTTGTGGCGACACATTATTGTATACGTGGATTCTCGTCAAAACCCAAATCCTTTCACCATATTTGATGATTCCTGAAACAAAGATGGGAATGAATACCGACGTGATGACATTGTTGTTCCATAACCTGAACAAGACATAACAAGCCACACCAACTCGGGTTACTAGCTGAAGAAGGCGAGCTATCAATAATTTGCTGGCTTGATCCATTGAATAAACCGGAATAGTTCCAGGGCCACCAAGGTGAACAAGAAGGATTGAAGCCCAAAACACAGGAATTAAATTCGGATTTGCGGCGTCGGCTTCGCTGCGAGCAAGGATACCCAACGAAAAAGTTGCCACCCAATCTGCAGACAGGTATGCTACCCAAAGAAAAGTCCCAAGCAAACGCCCATTAGTACACTTCCGTCGTTCTCCAAAAATGGTGAGCAAGATTTGCAGAAGGAGACTGAGTAACATTAATGACCGAATCTGACATTCATTCCATAGTTCTACAATATCTTGAGACAGATGGGCTAAATCAATCTTTGACGACCTAGCAAACACATTTTTCAAAAATAAATCAGCATAGTTACAAACAATTTGATCAAAACGAACTTGAGAAATTAAAAACAACATACAAAAGGACCATTTTTTTATCTCTCACAGTCTAGACAGACAAACACATATTATCTCTCACACTCACTGTTACATGGCTTTCTAGAGAGAGAAGCTCCGACCTCTCTCTATAAAGCAAATAAAAATAAAACAAAGAGAGAACAAAACCTTATGGGGGCTGCCCTCGGCTAAATATAGTCGGCGGTAAGCCCCTTAACATCTTTTTAACATGTTTTTTTTTTTCCTTTTGTTCATCTTCCCCGTTTTTTTTTTCAGATCTAGATCTAGTTTTTTTTACTAGTTCCTTGAGGTTGTGGCCATAGGTGAAGTGGTTAGTATGTTTGTAGTATTTGGAGAAGACTTTCCTCCTTTGAGCTGCCAGTGGTTCTTTTTTGGGTAAGAATGGGGCTGTAATTTATGGCCGAAATTGGGTGTGATTTTTGTTGCAGGTTGCTGCTTGTGATGAGGGGAAAGTTCGGATATGTTGTGGGTCTCCTGGAACCTGTTTGTGAGGGAGAAAAGAGAGGCAAGGCAGGGTTATATGCAGGGCTACTGGTAGCAACGGAGAGTAGATCGGGGGCTGGGTTTTTGGGAGGAGATCGGGTCTGTTGAGGGGCCGCTGATGTCGGCTTCAAAGGAGGAAGGAGAAAACGGGCAGCTGTGGTTTCTTAGCTGGTTTGGCTTCAGTTTCTTTACGGTGCTACTGCTAGTAATAGTGAGGAGATCGGGTGTTTGGATTTTGGGAGAAGATCGGGTGATTTATGGGCTATCAGTTTGAAAGGAGGAAGAAAGGGACGGCTGGTGTTTCCAGATGGTTTTTGGCATTGGTTTGATAGTGTGGAGGAAGAGAGTGGCATGGCTGGTGGGTCTGGCTAGGATGGTTCAGGCTGGAGGGAGAACTGGGAAAGGGTAGAAATTAATTTTATTTTTCAGGGTTGTATGGAATCCTTTGTTTTCAAAATTTTAAATTTGGTGGTGATTAGTGATTACCCTAAATTTACCTACTAGACTCAGGGTGTATTTGATATTGCGGTTGCTGTTGTAATTGTGATTTTAAAAAAATTATTTTATAAAAAACACTTTTAGTTAAGGTTAGTTTGGAAAAATATATATTTGGTTAAAACTATGGTTGAAATTGAAATTGAACAAAAACTAGTTTAATATGTTTGGTTAAAAAAATGCTTTTCAAATTGAGGTTATAAAATAATTAAAAAATATTTTTAATTTAAATGTTGTAGATTTAACTACTATTATTACATCATGAAATAAATAATATTGATATCAAATATTTTTTATTATTCCATTAAACTATATGCAATGTCATCACATACGAAATCTATTATTACAATGACTATATTTTTCATGGTTTCCTAAGCACGCAACAATAAAAATTGAATTTTTTGTTGCGTCATCAAGCAATCTCCTTCTAATTTTTTAAATAAAACACAATTAAAATAAAAATAAAAATTGAATTTTTTTTAACTTGGTCGGACCCGGAAAGAACATAATTGGAATTGCGATCAAATTCCACAAATACTACGTCATCATGCGATATCCTTCTAATTTATGTAGTGTTATTAAATAATATTAAGTACTAGTTTTTCGAGTAAAACTCAAGTTTTTTAAAAAAATTTACAATTTCATTACGTACAAAATTCATTCGACAAGAACTACAGTTTTCATGATTTTTTGAGCGTGCAATAAAATTAGGTAAAATATTATCAAGAATAAAATTGAGATTACAGTACGAGTAAATTTAATTCATCTTAAACTAATTTAAAAAAAACAAAAAAAAAATATTGTGAATAGTACGAGTGAAATCACTTAACTGCACTGGTTTTTTAGAAGAAAAAAAACTAAACTTTTCATGTGAAAAGTGCGAGTGAATTAATTTTGGTTTTTCAAAATATAAAAAAAAAACTGTTCACTTTAGTGAACAATGCTACAATGGAGCCATGCTCCACTGTTGAGGTTTCGCCCATACGAGAAGCAGCAAAATGTTGCTTCTCCGAAACCTGCGGTGCCATGTGGGTCCTACGTGCTGAAAGCACTTTTATTTTCTTAACAAAACATTTATTAGCATGGCTGCGGGTGAACCTCACCTGTAACCACGTTACCAAACGAGCACTCAAAGATTATGGCCTTGACAAGCGCATCTAGTCCAATCTCTTTTCTTTAATAAAAAAAAATAAAAAATCATGAACTATAAATACTATATAAATTTTTTAAACTTTAAATTTATAATTTTTTCATTATATATATATATATATTAGAGTTTATATTTTTAAAATATTATTTTTTTATAGGTATCAACTATAAGTTACCTTAATCCAATAGGCATCAGTATAAGCTATCAAGCACCAAGTATAAGCTTCTAATTATCTTAACTAGAGAGAATGAGTCAGATTATTAGAATCAATAAATTAATCGATTATTCATCACTTAAATCTTGCTTCTAAACTACTTAGATTTTTTAGTATATCATCATTGGTGCTGTCTACGAGGAAAATAAAAAAAATCAATTTATTTATGTTTATCAAAAGCTTTTTCATGGTTGATGAAGTCACAACGCAGTGGTAGCTATGACAACAGTTATGTTTATGGTTATGTTTATGAATACACTAACGACTATGCTTTATCGCTATGCCCATGGTTGTGCCCCAAGGTTAGGACTTCAATATTTATGATGGTTACACATTAAAAGATGTCACTTGGACTTGAAGGGTTTTGAAGATGCATAAAAGGTGAACTCCACTTGCTGGACGAGCTCCATCTGCTGGATGAGTTCCACCTATTAGGTGAGCTTTACTTACTTGAAACTCTTCAAGTGATTGGTTTGAGGTTTTCCTAGAGTAATAGCACCACTCTTTAAGGGATTGTTGTAAGGTCTTTCAAGTGCAATTACATCACTCTTCAAGAGATTGATATGAGTTCTTCCTAGTGTAATACCCTACAATTACCAAGAAAATGATTGACTTGGTCTTTATAGTGCAATAACATCACTTTTTAAGGGACTAATATGAGGTCTTTCTAGTGCATAACACCACTCTCCAAGGAATTGGTATGAGGTCTCCTTAGTGCAATAACACCACTCTTCAGGAGACTGGTATGAGGTATCCTTAAGATAATAGCCCCATAATTGGTATGAGGACTAATATGAGTTTTTCTAATGGGAGTTGAGTTCCTCCAATAAGTTTGGAGATGAGAGTTTCTTCAAAAAGAGTTGAGTTCCTTTAATAATTTTGGAGATGGGAGTTCCTCTAAAAGGAGTTCCTCCAATGAGAGTTCCTCCACTAAGTTCATAGATAAGAGTTCATCTAATGAGTTCGAAGATGAGAATTTTTTCAAAGAGAGTTGAGTTCCTCCAATGAGTTTGGAGATGAGAGTTCCTCTAATGAAAGTTGAGTTCCTTTAATGAGAGTTTTTCTAATAAGAGTTTCTCTATTAAGTCCGGAGATGAGAGTTCCTCTAAAAGAAATTATTTTAATGGGAGTTGAGTTCCTCCAAGGCTATAAATACCAAACACAAAGATATTGTGCAATTATGTATTACAATAACCTAATGAATATAAATTGGATTTTACAATATTTTTTTTTATAAATAAAAAGGTGTCATTGATAAAAATAAAAAAAAAAAGGAACAAGTTGGAGATGCTATAGACCAAATATCACTATATCTACATTATATGTAGATTATATATTGCAATAGAAATATATCTAAATTTAGTGAACATGTCAATAATTAAATCAAAACCCTAAATTTTCTCATGTAAATGAATTCAGAAGATGAAAAATGGAGTGCAGAGATGCCATAAACCAAATAGTATCAATTACTCATGCATATAAATACAATAAAATAAGGATTTAAGCCTTTAAAAAAAACAAAAACACCTAAAAATATGTGTAAAAACTATTTGTTGAAACCTATGGTGAGAAAATGAGGTAACTTTCTTGAAATTAAATGCAATAAAGCTTGAATTTAAGGTAGAAGTGGATAGAAGAAGAAGCAGATTGGATAAAGAGCAGACGGGAAGAAGAAGCAGACTGCGTGTGGCTGCCTATTTTAGAAACTAAAGCTCCTTTTCCTCTAGTACAAAACAATACCATTTATAAGAAGGGGGGAAAAAAAAAGAGTTTGATCTCGACTGTATTTCACCAAGTCAGAATATAGATTAATCTAGTTAATCATCAGAATTTAACCAGGTTAATTTTCTAAAGAGTTGTTTGGTGATTCGAGACCGGTCCAAATCCAAGTTGACCAAATTTTAAGTCAACTTTACGTTTATTACACCTACCATCAATTTATAATCAGCATAACTATCAATGGAATCACCACCTGAATATAATTCCATTTAGTACTGGTTCTTCGAATAAGAGACTGTAATGTGAATTGTACGCGGAGTATGTGACATAACTATTAATACAATAAAATAAATGGACATAAAAACACACATCAAGAAAATAACTTCAATTAATTACTACGTGTTTTCTACAATTTTCTAGCCTTCGAAACATATTTTTGTAAATAGCCCCAGAATCAAACAAATTTTACATAAATAATATTCCATTGCATAATGAAGTTTCAACCACATAAACTGGCTGATCAGTGGTAAGATTTAGGATCTCTCATGTATCTATGAAATCAGTATGTTTTTATTATTTATTTATTTTATTATATTTATATATATATATATATATAAACCATTCATTTCAGCCAACCTTTCAACTTAATAAAATAGCGTCACCTTTATATCCACCAAAAATAACAGTAATATAAAAAATTAATGCATAAACAAAAGCATATAGACATACATTCACACAGAACTTGCAGCCCCAACGTTTGTTGAAGTAAATGTCTGCCGACTACGTACGCTGCTGTGTAACCAGCTTGAGTTGCGTTCCCAATCCTGGTGCCACAAATTTGTGTTTTATTAATTTATAGAGATGGTGATTTATTTAAGGATATTGTGCAACACTATGACCTTGAAAATGAAATTCCTGTCACGAAGCAAAATGTTAAACGTTTTTTATACTGCTTAGAAGGAATAGAATAAATAATTTGCTGTCTTCACAAGCTATATACAACTTTATGAAATGTTCATGGTACGAACATATGAATGGTGAGTTATTCCTCTGAATAGGGTCTTTCCCACCAGCTATAGAATAAATTAATTTCTCTATTCACAAGCTAGACCTTGAGGGCTTGGTTCCCTGGCTTTAATTTTCTGTATTTCTCTTTTGATTGATAGACTTCTGTACCTTTCTTTTTGGTCACTCTCTTGATGGACTTTATACCAATATATCTTCTCAATAGTAGCCAAAAACCATGCCTGGATATTACACGTGCAAGAGCATTAATAGTGGGGATTGTTATATATACACTAGAAGACCAAAAAGTTGTAAAGTTTAGATGTTTAGACCAAGAAAAACATGTTAAACTTGATTGTAGACCAGACTTAAACATGGATTGTGAATATAAGATATAAAAGTCTACATGATATAAGATCAAGATCCTTGAAACAAGAAATAAGTGGGTAGTTATCTTGAATAAGGTGAATGTATAATTACTAGAAGTTATCTTAAATAAGGTGATTGAGTAGTTACTGAAAATTATCTTGAACTTTCATATAATTTAAAGAAGGAGGCAAGGCAACTAAGAACTCATACTCAACAAAACAACGACAATTGCACTACAGTTCTATCAAGTTCACAGGATCTTCCAAATCTATTTATCAAGTAGGTATGTGATGTTAGAGAATAATATAAATCATATCTTGAGGCCTCACCTAAAAGTTTAAGCTTTTAGGTTGAGATGATTCTTTGCCAAGAAACAAGTGGCATCTCACCATTCCCATTTATTTAATAAAAATTAAGCACAAGGTAATGTGAGTCTGTGCAAGTTTCAAGCCCAAAGGGCTTTCACTTGAGGGGGTGTGTTAGAGAATAACATAAATCATATCTTGGGGCCTCACCTAAGAGCTTAAGCTTTTGGGTTGAGATGGTTCTTTGACATGTAATTGTAAGTTGATAAAAGTAGATGATAATTTTATAGGCAATAACTTTGTAGGTGATAACTCTATAGGCGATAATCAAGTAAGCTTTCAATTTCTTTTGTAATTAGTATCAATTCCATAAACCAAAAATATCAAAAAAAATATATTATCTATGAGTTTCAATTCATGGATGTAATTAGAGTATAAATCACTCTATAAATTTGAAGTACTATTTGTGTGGAAATAGATTTAATCATATTGATATTCGTGTAACTCTCTAATATAAATTTGAAATTACGTGAGTAGATCTAGAACTAAATCCAGAGTTCAAATCAATTAACTTAAAACTCCAATTTTAAGTATGTAATATATCATTTTAATTGAGACAAACACAAACGAACCTACATCAAACTAGAACTATGTTGTTGAATTATAATTTGCATTCAACTGATCAGATGTTTTCCATGTCCTGTTTCCTGAAAATTTGGGTTATGAATTAGTATATAGATACCTTACTTTGGCATAATTTCTCAAAACAATATCACAAGCACAGAACTTTGATATTGAACTCCTGTAGAACGATGATTACTTACAAGTTACAAAAGAGAGGATATGTTGTTCTTTCAGAATAATTTACTTTCTCTTGTCACATGGCAAAACTTTATGCTGCAGGCTTCTAGTTAACCCGTGATTATCATGGTCACACTTTCTGTTTTGGAAGAAATTCTTCATACGTACATTTAATTAGTAAAGTGAAGTAAAACATTCATTATGTGTTGTGTTTTTTTCTGTTAATTTCCATATATTCTTTTGAGGTTTCTTTTTCAAGATTCTCTTGAGGTTTTTAATTTGTGTTAATTAGAAATAATGTTACAAAAACAAATTTTTCATACAAAACTTCATTCTAACACTACTAGAAAATTGACAAATAAAAACAAAAACATTGACAAAATGTTTCCCTCAATATATACCACGGGAATTATAGTGGGAAAAGAAGAAATTAAAACAAATCCAAAACATACAATGAAATTAATTAAAACAAAGAAAAAAAGAGTACAATGACGTGTCATTTATACCGACAGAATTATTGATGGTATTAATGTTGTTGGTAAAATCCATCCGTAAACTCGTTGGTATACTGTGTTCACTTCTCTCTAGCACTGTTCATCATGTCAATTACAAAGGGTATCACTAATGGATTAATTCCGTTGGTATTTTCTAGAAAGCTTTGAAACTACTCATTTCTTAATTGCACTATTAATTATTATTTTTTATAAACTAAATTACCAATGAATTGAAAAGTCATTAGTGATATATGAGGGGTTTTTGAAAATTTTCGATTCAATTGAAAATTTAAATTAAATATTATAGACAGAATCACCGATAAAATAATTAAAAATATTAATATTTAATTATCTATCAGTAAAATACCTTATTAAAAAGACCAGAATCCCTCATTTCACAACAAACACGCCTCTTCTTCTTCTTCTTCTCTCTTCCCCTTATGTAAAAAACATCAACATCCCTTTCTTTCTTTCTCTTCTCTTATCTCCCCAACTCCTTCTCTTCTCCTCCATACTCAGGTATGTCTTCTCCTATTTTCTTTTCTCTTAGTTTTTTTTAATTAACATACTTTATGAATTTGCCTTTTCTTTTCTCTTCTCAGCTTCACTCGCAAGTACATTAATGTAAGATTTTTTCTTCTTCTTTTTTTGTATTACATTTATTTTTTATTTTATTTTTAAATTTTTATGTTCTTAATAATTATATGAATGTTGTTGTAGGATTTTTTTTCCCATGAGATCAATTTTGTTGGATTTTGTTTTTCAATTTTGTTGTTCAATTTCAATTAAATTATTTTATTTGTTGTTACATTATGGGTATGAAATAGGTTTTCCGGGTTAGGTGGAAATTGTTTTTAGTTGAGTTATTTATTTGTTGTTGTTATTGTTTTTTATTTTTTGTGTTATTTATTTGTTGTTGTTGTTTATTTTTTTGTGTTATTTATTTGTTACAAATTTGTTTGAGTTGATTTTCTTCTTCTTTTTTCCTAGCAATCCTGATGAGTATTATGGAGTGTTTATTTATATTAATTTAATTATTTTCTAGTTCTATTAAATATATTTTTTAAAATATATATTTTTAAATAATTACTGACATATTATGTTCGTCAATATATTTCAGAAAGTTGGAAAACAATTTCTGCAAATGCCATTATGCCACTGTTTAATCACCGACGGAATTGCATACAGTATTTCTGTTGGTTAGATGACAAGCTTCCCAAGAGAAATACCAACGGAATAAAACGGGTAATTTGTTTTTGGCGTGCTTTTCCCATCAGTAAATTCATCGATAATAAATATTTTTTATTATAGTTGTATTCACTGATAGACCAAAAATTACCAAGGAGAATTTTACTGATGGATTATTTCTCTCCATAATCTCGTCGGTAAATTAATTGCCGACGGAATGATAGTATAAACACTAATGGAAAATTCTGTTGGTAAATATAAGAATTCTAGTAGTGAATTCCCTTCATTTATGGAAAGTCAATCATTTAAAATTTAACACACACACACAATTGAGATTGCCTAATTTATTAATCAATACTTTTCGTTAATTTTTATCAGAAAATTGGTGGAATTAATGATCAGTGTTATTAAACCCGGCCCAGCTCGGCGGGTCGACCCGGTGGCTGGACCGGTCCGGGTTTAATGAAATACCGGTTGTGGCAACTGCTTGGCCAAACCAGGGCGACCCGGCAGGTCGACCCATGACCCGGGCGAACCCGGACGAGACCTGGTTTTTGTTTTTTTTCAAATGTGGGATTTGAAACTCATTAGTATATATACTCTATGTTCTCAAGAAAAAAAGTCATATTTTTTCAATGTAGGATAAAAAACCTTTTGGTTTAAATACTTCAACTTAAAAGGATAACGTAGTATCTTTTCAATGTGAGATTTGAAGCCCTTTTGTACATATACTCTATGTTCCCAAGAAAAAAATCATGTTTTTTCAATGTAGATAAAAAACTTTTTGGTTTAAATATTTCAACTTAAAAGGATAACATAGTATCTTTTCAATGTGGGATTTGAAGCTCTTTCGTATATATACTCTATATTCCCATGAAAAAAATTATGTTTTTTCAATGTAGGATTTGAATCCCATTAGTATATATACTCTATGTTTCCAAGAAAAAAATCATGTTTTTTCAATGTGGGTTTCAAAACCTTTTGGTTTAAATACTTCAACTTAAAAGGATAACATAATATCTTTTTAATATGAGATTTGAAGCCCTTTCATATATATACTCTATCATCCCATGAAAAAATTGTGTTTTTCAATGTGGGATTTGAAACTCTTTCGTATATATCCTCTATATTCCCATGAAAAAAATTATGTTTTTTCAATGTGGGATTTGAAACCTATTAGTATATATAATCTATGTTCCCATGAAAAAAATTATGTTTTTTCAACGTGGGATTTGAAACCTATTAGTATATATACTCTATGTTTCCAAGAAAAAAGTTAAATTTTTTCAATGTGAGATAAAAAACTTTTTTGGTTTAAATACTTCAACTTAAAAACTTAACATAATATCTTTTTAATGTGGGATAAAAAACTTTTTAAAATATTCTTTTAAACTTTATTGTTTACAATATGTATAACTTATATTTACATGGATTTTTTCATATGAAATATTAAAACTTTAATTTTTTTAATTTTTCCGGGTTAATCTGGGTTGACCTGAGTTGATCCAGGTTGACCCATAAAACCTGAAACCCGGCTCCTTAACCGGGTCAATCCGGCCGGATTTAATAACCATGTTAATGATACGATACTGTTTTTCCTTTTCCAATACATATACTTCATGGATTCTAAAAGAAGTTTCAATTTAATAATCATTCCTGTTGTACCTAAGGTACCCATAAAAATAATAATAATAATAAAAATATGAAAACAGGAGGTTGGGAAGTTTTGAATGAGAGGAGAAAGGACGGAGAGAAAAGAAAAGAAAGGAGACGATAGAGGGGAAAGAAAAGGAAAAACACAGAGAACGTAAGGAAGATATGAAAACAGGGAGGAGCTTGTTTTAAAACAGGGGAAGAACACCCGTTGGTGGCCATCGTCTTTTTCTCCCTAACTGCGAACCACTGCTATTCTCCATCACAAACACACCAGCACTGCCAACGCCATCGTCATTTTTCCTCAGCTCACCATCTTCTTCCCCCGCTGCAACACCATTGAAGAAAAGGCAGAAACCTGCGCCTCTGCACAAACGAAAAAAACAGCAGCGAAACACTGCCCGCCACCGCAGAGAAGAGCCACCGTCGCTCTGCCATCATCATCACCACCAGCTGCCACTGTCCTCCCAGTCGCCAACAGTACCGTGAGAAACAGAAGAAGGAAACAGAAACAGAGGAGAACAGAGCAGAAGAAAAAACACATAGAAGAAAAAGAAGAAAGGCCGACCACCGTCCAAGCCACTCCCCAGGCCGCCACCACCAGCAACTCCACGAAGCCGCTGCAGAGAGGGAAGAACATTGTTGACAGAGGGAACAAAAGAAACAAAGAGAAGAAGCAACGCAGAAACAGCAGGGAAGAGGAAGAGCGACCACAGCTGGCTGCCGCGACACCAACGCCACCGTGAGCCACAAGCATCGTAAACGACAGCGCCTCCATTCCAGGTAATTCTCTTCCCTTTGTCTTAGTTTCTCACTTCATCTTCTTGCATGCAGATCGTGCACTGGGCACGTTTCTGCAAGCAAGAAGAAATAATTACCCTGTTACTGTGCATGAGCACAATAACGGGTAATTATATTTGGGGCTGGTTACTGTGCACGGACACAGTAACCAGTCCCGGTTGACTCAGCCCAGTCCATGTGGCTGGGCTGAGTCCAGCCCAATATATGTTAGTTTGCATTTTATTGGGGCGATCCCGACCCAGTTTATTTTTGGGCCGGGTCTGGCCCATTCAAAAAAAAAAATTTCAAAGAATTATTTCAAAAAATTTGTGATTTTTCGCAAATTTGTTACTGCATTTTGATCAATATCGGTTTGTATTTTTATACTGTAAAGATACAAATCCGGTATGAAAAAACTCGGTTTTCATCAGACATTAAAAAAATAAAATAAAAATAAAAATATTTTATTTTCATGCATATGACCAAGTCTCTCAAAAATAAAAATAAAAAAATAAATCATATTGTATTTTCATACAAAGGAAATTTCAAAAAAATATGTATTAGCATACATTTTGGCTTTAATAACCAGTTTATTAAAGTCATGAGAACTAAGCTAATATTTCAAAAATTTCAAAAAAATTATTTTGTTTTCTTTTAATATCTGGAGTTACGACTTTATACGTGAGACGTACTCCAGATATTAAATTCTTTTGTTGACGTCAGAATTATCCGATAAGATAAGGATCTCCTTACTGAGGATGACTTTTCTTAAACCATACCAATAACTAGAAAACACGACAAGACCTTAGATTTTATCACACATTAAAATAATGCAGCTTACTTTAGGTAGGGCGTATTTGGGGTGCTAATACCTTCCCTTTATGCAATCGATCCCTGTATCCGATCTCTAAGATTAGTTAGAGTTCCTAGTGACCAAAACACTAGGTGGGACTCCCATTCCATTTTCCATCTATAAAAGACTAGATTTTCTTGTCTTCCCATATTTGCCAGCTAGATACATTTAGATGAAGTGGAATATTCACCGCGACGTCGTACACGTGCGACAATTCCTTAGCTATTATCATAAAAATTTGATGATCAACAAGAAGAACCTGAGGAGGAATGCTTGAGAGCCCTGCGAGCAACCCGGGTTCTGCTTCAACCATGACCCACCAAGTTGTGTTTTATTCGTAGTCATGGTGTAACATTATGACTTTGTATATATACTCTAGCACTGAAATCATAGTTTGATCTTTTTTTTGGATAATAGTTGAATTTTATTGATGAATACAGAACTCCTTTGACAGTGTAGGAATAAATGTTGCACATGCTCAGTTTCAAGTTGACATAGAGGACACAAAGCTCGACTTGGGTGTATTAAATTCCTTAGCAGCAAGAAACTTCTTATACAGACTCTTTCTTGCAGAACCAACCATAAGAACATCTCAATCTTAGGAGGTGCAATACCTTTCCATAACATTGTTGTGAAAGCAAAAGAACCTGGGAAATCCAGCAGGTCAATGATATTACTGCCAGACTGAACCGTATAGTGTCATTCACTGGAATGATCCCATCGTTTTAAATCTTCCTTGCTTGTACTCAGTCTGACTGATGGCAACAATGTAAGAAGTTGTTGATATTGTAACTCCTCTAAAGGATGCAGTGATCTTGGCCAATAAAATTTCCACTCCCAGGACCCTAAATCATAATCAGAAAAATAGAATAAATCATTGTTAAAACTTATGTAAGCTAGCTGTTGTAGCCTCGTGCACCTATAGGACTATCAATTCTCTTAAAGCTGAAATAAAACCTTATTCTTGAGCAGGAAGAGATCCAAAACAAGAACAAATAACTTTCTCTTGCTCCAAACTAATTAAACTTTGAGAGAAGTGTATGAAATTGAGCACCTACATAATTGTAGTTGTTTACTTGTCTCTTGTCACAAGCTGAAATTATTTTCTCTACTTCAATTTTGATCAACACCAACAAATTTATACTTTCTTGTAGACAGAATTAACATATGCCCTGTCCATACTTTTTCTTCTTTTATATCACAATGGAGTGTCAAGCAGAAGGAGAGCAATACAGTGCAACCTCATTTCCTTTCGTGGAGTTTTTCTATTATAAGCAGTTATTACTCCTACTGTCGCATATACCGCAAACGAATTAACTCTTTGATGAATGGTATATTTACGTGCGATTAATTGTATTAATGGAGGATCAATGAACTTTTAGCTCAAATGGTAATTATCTTTTGATATTATCAAAAAGTTACAGGTTTAAGTAAAAATGATGTACATGTTTATACACTATGTCGTATCCTCTCGAGAGCTCGACGTCGCGACGACCCTTCCTGGTAGCAGGGATTGATGTCGGGGTCTTTGTTTGGTGAAAAAAGGAGTCGCCACCTAGTATTATGGTCACTAGGAAACCTAACTGGTCTTTCAGAGATTCTAAGGCAAGGGACTGGTTGCGTAAAGGGAAGGTTTTAACACCCCTAGTACGCCCTACCTAAGGTAAGCTGCTTGGTGTTTGGTTTGCCTATAATTGCTATGGTGTTGATGTTCTCTAATCCCATCATTTCCTTAGGATAAGTCTGCTATGATGTATGAACTTGGGTTCCAAGTTTTAAGGGAAAGAACCCTTGGCCAATAGAGATCATACCTTTAGATATGTTTATAGAGTGCCAAAGAGAAACGGAGCAGATCTCTTGAAGTTTATGCTTGATTTGAAATAACTTTAGAATTTATGAATTTAAAGATAGCGAAGATAGAAATCTAAGGAGATTTAATGTGCTTAAGAGCTCATTTTTCCCTTAGTATTTCAAGTGTTCGCGACCCGTAAATCGCAAGGAAAAAAAAGAAAAAAACTAAGTTAGAAATCTAAAGGAAATTCAAGGTGCTTTAAAAGCCCATTTTTGCCTTATTATTTTATATTTTCATGACTTATAAATCGTGGAATCAAAATTTGAAATGTTCCCAATTATGATTGAGGCTTCTTTCAAGGATAAGCAAATAAATTGTCCTAAATAAAATTTTAGGCATAAATCTGCCCTTATGTTAAAAATAAACAAGTTGTATTCCTATTAATAATATTTTTGACATTTACCTTTCATAGGTTTATTTGCCATTATATTATTAAGGGATAATGACTTTGTTGTTCCTAAAAAAATATTTTTCGATATTAACCATTTGGGATTTCTTTATCCAAATATTTGTAGTGAATAATAACTAATTATTCCTAATAATATTTTGGATATTAACCCATTTTATATTTCTTTATCCAAACATTAATAATGAATAATAACAAATTATTCCTAATAATATTTTGGATATTTACCATTTTGGGATTTCTTTATCCAAACATAAGTAGCGAATAATAACAAATTATTCTTAATAATATTTTAGATATTTACCCCCTTTGAGATTTCTTTATCCAAATATTAATAGTAAATAAAGACGAATTCCCAAAAATAAGATTTTTATATTTTTGGAATATTAGCCAATACCCTTTGGAATTTACAAACATGTTGTAAAATCCAAGATGCAAGAAAAATAATTTTTGTGTTTAAGAAATCCATGCTAAAACACATTTTTTGAAACCTCGAATATTTGCTTTTTTTTTTAAAAAAATAATTTAAAATATGTTAGGGTATTGGCCGTATGCAACATACAAAAACATTTTTATACTTTTGATTAAAAAAAATGTTTTTATCACAACAATTAAATGAAAATATCACAGTCAAAGCTTGCAAAACATCATAAGAACAAGTTGTCACGTGGGTTAAAGTCCTGAAACTAACTTTTGAACTCCAAAAAAAAAAAAAATTGATTAATCGGTGTTATCTTAAAAAGTAACATTTTGCATTTAGGTGTAGTGGTAGTAACATTTTGAACTCCAAAATTCCGCAAAGATTAGTAGCAGAACTCCAAACTACAAAAGTAACATTTTGAACTCAACATCATATGCCAGTTTCGGTGCCCCCAAACTCGTCCTCTGTCATTCCAAATTTGGAACACTGCCCTGCTCGTGAAAGGAAAGAAACTTGAGGGGCATGCTTTTATCCAATATATTAGAACCAATGGCCAGCTATCTTGTTTTAAAAACAGAGAACGTGATCTGAGAGTCTAAAGAAAACAACCCCTCCTGAAAAGGAAACTTCCCTCACGTTTTCTACTCTTCCTTCTGCACCTATAAGCCATAACTATTCCCCTGCAATATTCCGGTTGCACAGAGACACTCAAACCAAAGGAAGGCGGGGACGGCGACAACCCTTTAGAACCTACGGTCTCTCACAGTCATCGAAACTGGAAAGCTAAACCAGCCTTACGACTCAAATCCTAAACATGGCATGACCCATCATTTTCAACAGAAAGGAGCAAGTTTGTATACACATAAAAATCAAAACTTTGAAACCCAATCCTATAGCATAAACCGTGAACCTGCCTCTCCCCTTTTCTTAACCTCAGGCTCTGCCATGTTTTATATCATGCTAAAGGAAACAACCTAAACGTCATGCCTTTGCCTTACATATGTTAAATACCGGAACTAGAGACCAACGGTCTGCTACCTCCCTTTTCAACAGAACACAAACATCTAGAGCAAAGGAAAGAAACGGTTCCGGAACATAACGAAACACACATGCAAGGGTTGTAGTATAGCAGAAAAAAAACACAGAGGCCGAAACCTATACCTGCAGATCTTGTTTGCAAAAAATGGAGAACGAAACGGTGGGCAGTCACTCACAACAAAAGAGCAAAAAAAACGCAGCTCTAACAGTAATAGTAATCTAGACTCAAAGTTCTGGACGTAACAAAAAGAAAACATACAACGTTGTTGCCTGATGAAAAATGGCGTCCCGAAATAGAAGTAGAAACAGATTTTTAAAAGGAAACAAAAAAACCAAACCGGCAGCTTTACATATGTTAAAGCAAAGGCAAATCCAAACTCATACCTGCGGATCCTGCAGAAGATGAGTATGTAACTGATGGCAAAGCTTCCGCCTTTTTTCTAATGACCCGAAGCAAGCCTTCCTCTTTTTCTGCCGTTGGGAGCTTTTCCAAAAACCTCTTAGAGTCTTTGTAAACCCCGGTTCAACAGAGTAGGATAGACCCAACCCAAGGTAATCTCCTCCTGTTCTCAATGATTTTCGGCTTCTCTAACCTCAGCTAGTGTAGCTCTCTGTTTCTTTAACTCTTCTCTCCCTCCTCTTTTTTCTCTCTGTCTTTAAACTCTCTCTGTCTCTCCCCTCTTTTCTCTTCTCCCCCTGCGTCCCTCTCCTTCTTTTTTCTGTCTGTGTTTACTTCTCCGTCTCCCTCTACTCTCTCTCTGTTTTCTCTTCTCTCCTCCTTCTCCTCCTTTTTTTTGCTGCACAGCCCCTTGGTTTATATAGCCAAACCCAGCTTGAAGACCACCTTAAAACCCTCTCATCCCAGCCGTCCGTGTTTAGGAAAGCAATCCCAGCCCTTAGATGGTGTGAGGCTCCTCTCCCTTTGTCTTTTATCACAGCTAGCGTCGTGGACGTACAAAACCGTTTCCTCGTGATGTAAAGCTGAAAACCGGGCGCCAGGAAGAGAGAATAAAAGGCCAACGGAAACAGCTGCAGAGGAGGGCAGGAAAATGCAGACCGGGTACAGTTGCATCCTAATTAATTCAAAATGGGGCTGTTTTAAAACGACGCCGTATTGTTTCCTCAGCTGAAGAGAGGAAAAACAATGCGCATTAATGTGTAAATGAATGACGGCGTCGTTTGTTGCTGAAAAAAACTAAGGCAGCAGCAGCCACGTAATTCATGGTGGCAGATTTTTATTTTCTATTCAACCCCCCGTTTCTTCATGCCCTTACGAGAGCAGGTCGAGGCGAAAACATGATATTCAAACGAGAGCAGGATGGTCAATTCCTTCTAATTTCATCTTAAAACCACTTCCTTGTTTCGGTCTTTTTTTTCAATTCAGTCCTGCAAACTTGGGGGCAAAATCCTTCTTGCGGCAGAATTTTCACTTTCTCATTAGATATTCAAACATGAATATCTTGAGTTTCTGGTATCAAAATCAAGCGACTCGAAAACCCAAATTCATCTACACATGTAGGAATATAATTTTCATGAAGGATTCAAGGTGAGATAAAAGTGTTTTACAGAATAGAATCGAGCCGCAATCTGGTTGATAAAAAGTGGTCTCCTGATCAGATTCAAAAACTGACGAATGTCGAGCATCCCGATATGACTGAGAGTATAACCTAAGAATAAAAACCACCAAAATCATGATGGAAGCAGAGTTTTTAGTGCAACTCTGGTTAGAATCCTGCTCACGGCAGAATTCTCGTCAGATATTCAAACAGGAATATCTTGAGCTCCTGATATCAAAATCAAGCGATTCGAGAGCCTAAATTCATCTATGCGTCCAGGACTACAACTTTGATGAAAGATTCGAAGTGAGATAAATTTTTTTTAAAAAACAGAAACTGACAGCAATCTGGTTGGTAAAAAAAAGGGTCTCCATTAGCACGTATGTATGGCTTAAAAATGGGTAACAACACACTATACAAGAGGAAGCCAAAACAAACCATTCATCATTGCTGTGGTGGTCAAATTAATCCTTCATCGCTTGGCATCCCTTCTATCACCAGCAACTATCCATTACTCATCATGTCTACAATTTTTTTTTATTAAAAAACTCTGTTAATGGGTGTATTTTAAAATATGGTTCCATCATAAATATTGTCATGGGATCTTCTATATGTGTACGCATGAGTACATGATTAGCTTATTTTTCGTACATACATTGTTGCGATGTCGCGGTCGCACAAATTAATTACCCTAGCTTAAAACACATAAGATAGTATAGAGCAAGCAAGGGGTCGATCCCACGAGGAAGGTTTAGTTCAGATTTTTATGCTATATGTTATGTAATTGGGTGGGGGGGTTTGATTTGCAATGATCTAAACTATGGTAGAAATTACACTAACAAACAAAATCAATTGAAACTGAAATATATCAAGAAAACAAACCTTGGTCGCAAGCACACATCCACCTACAGAAATCAGAACCGATCCTTGAAACGAAACTTCAGTTTATATTCTGAATTTTTATCTTTTTTTAACGTTGGTTAATTAACGGATCTTCCGTATAACTAGCCCTAACCAGCAAACAATCACAGTGTTCGCACTAATGATTTAATCCAATGGCAGCCTTAAGATCTAGATAAATTCATTAATCTTAACAACCAAGTTGTCAGCTTGTGTTGCTTTGATCGAATGTTCTCCCTAAGTTTAATAACGTAGTTCCGCTACAATTATCAAGCTTAGTTGCTTCACAAGTTTATATACCACAACTCCGGTTTTGATATCAAACTTAGCAATAGATTGTTCACAATAATAACTTAGAGTCCGCTTTAGCAATTAAGATAAACAATCATAGGAAATATGCATAGGAAAACAAACATACTCATTCATAATACAAACCGAAAATAAATGGAAGAATAAATCTCACAGTTCTTGAAATCTAAAGGTGTTTGCATCCTTGCAACCAAGAAAACGAGCTTAGCCTTACATATGTATTGAACAACCACTCTTAAAGATGGAAGAATACATGATTTCTGGGTAGTAGAGGGGAGAGTTCGTGTTTCTTCTCTTATGGTTGCCACCCCTTTTTCTTTGATTCTACTGCACTCTCTCTCCCTCTCTCTTGGCTCTCTTAATAGCATAAACTTAGCTACCTATTTATACATAAATTATAAGTAAGAAAAATCAAAGTTCAAGTGTGAACATCAAGAGATGGTGGTAGTGTGAAGGCGGCTGGCGGCTGGCGGCTGGTTTGTGGTTGGTGGTTTGAGGTTGGTGGCTTGAGGTTGGTGGCTGCCTTCCTTGACCTTCTGGATTGATTTACTTGAGGAGCTAAATTTCTGAAATTAAAACTTGGATGTCGGTTTTGATGCTTCAGGATGTAATTTGGACTCGTTTCTTCATGAAACCTGTTTGCTGGCAGAATTCAGTTGTCATCTTTGCAAAATCATATCTCTCGCATATGACATCGTATTTGGCTGAAATTTGGAGTTTGTAGGAATTTGATTCAGGAATCCAAAACAATTGAGTTTGCATCAATGGGATGTCTGTAGCTCCAGATATTAAATTTTGAATGGACAAAGGTCAACACTGGCAGAATGCGAGATTTGACTTTGAAGGATGTGATTTCCATGCTCTTTGTATTTTTATTTTTCTTGACTTATATTTCCAGAAAGGTATGGATGTTATCTTTCTAATGCCACTGGAATCACTTCATTTCGACTTCTAGAACTCACGCTCTGCACAAAACATCGACTAAGGGTCAAATCTGTCAATTACCTCAAATTTACTCCTTTTTGCATCTTTCATCTAAAGGTGCCTTCAAAACATAAAAAAAAAAATATCAAGGCATTTTATACATAAAAAATAGGTAAAATACTAGTTAAATGTGGATGAAACTATCAAATAATATGGTTACATCATACATTTATTTGATAACAAATATGAAACAAAACACTCCTTGTGTAGAAATTTTGATCCGTGAATACTTAAAATATTCTTATGTTACTGTAGAAACAAAAAAAATTATCAATCAAATTTTGCCATGTGTTATTTTTATTTTATTTTTACATGAAAGGATAAAATAAAATTAAAATAAATAACATGAAAAATAAATGAGCCTTCATATATTTCTTGACCAATGAAAGGTTAACACTTAGGATGGGATATTTAAGATATCTTGTCATAAATGAAAGATCTTATCAATGAAGATCAACCAATAAAATCATGTCATGTAACATTGAAAAAAAACCTGAGAGCCCCTACAAATCTCTATAAATAGAGTAATTCAACCTAGAGAAAAGAAGAAGAAGAATTCTTAGAGATATAAATTTTCTTTAAGACAAGCTTTTCAAATAAGGAAACTCTCTTTTGAAGTAAGGAAGCTCTCTTAAAAGTTCTCAAGTCTCCTTTATTTATATGCATGAAGTCTACAAAGAACAAAACTTTGTTGAATCAAGCCCAAATGTTCCATAAGAGTTCTTCAACAACACCTTGAAAACAAATCAAAAGTACTCTTCAAAACATCAAATCACCGAGTCTAGCTTCGCAATACACGCCTAACTTTGAGTTCTTGCAAAGCACAAATTTTGACTTGATTTCACAAATAAATTTAGTCACTATATATCATATCCAAGGAAAGCATCAGATGATTGTCTTATTTTTTTCAAAAGAATATTTTAAATAGAGATTGTACCCGGTTATATATTTAATAAAATCATATATTTATACATGTGTGTTTGTTTAATTTCAAATGCTCAAAATTATGTCTACGATCACATGAACAACGAAGCATGTAATTCACATTTGGATTTCAATTGCTCCAAAAATCTTATGTGTAATAATGAATAACAATAATTTATCATGATACCAATAAGTCGTTGATCCAGTTTTCAAGAGTTGGAGGCTAAATTCTAGAAGTTGAAGCGCAATAATCCAAGATATAATTTATATTATTCTTTAACATATCCCTTAAAAAACGTTTTTTGAGCTTAAAACTTGCATAGGTCCACACTATCTTATGCTATTAATGAAATTTTAATTAAAAGAGAGAATTAGAGTGATGAGATTCAAATTCATGACCGTTTGATCATCATGACTCTAATACCATGTAAAAAAATCAATTCAACCCAATAATTTAAGCTGTTAGGTGACACCATATCACACACCAAAAGATATCATGTATATATTTCCTCCACACTATGTAAGTTTTTTTTTCAACATGGTGAATCAAATAAACTGCTTAAGGTCTTGATGTTATGTATATATTTGTTTTTGTTATAGTTGTCGCACCCTCGCGAGCGGAGCGCGGCGTCGCGGCGATCCTCGATTGATTTCCGGGGTCTTTTTGTTTTGTTTAAAGGAGTCGCCACCTAGTATTATGGTCACTAGGAAACCTAACTGGTCTTTCAGAGATTCTAAGGCAAGGGACTGGTTGCGTAAATGGAAGGTATTAGCACCCCTAGTACGCCCTACCTAAGGTAAGCTGCTTGGTGTTTGGTTTGCTTTATAATTGCTATGGTGTTGATGTTTTCTAATCCCATAAGTTTTCCTAGGTTTGATTCAAACTAAATTTATTAAGATAGAAATCCATGGAGGTTCCATGTGCTTTAAAAGCTCATTTTCCCTTAGTATTTCAAGAGTTTGCAACTCGTAAATCACAAGGAGGAGGGATAAAAAAATTAGAAATCTAGGGCGCTTTAAAAGTCTATTTTTGCCTTAGTGTTTTATACTTTCACAGCTCGTAAACCATAGAGTAAAAAAAATGAAATGTCCTCGATTATAATCAAGGCTTCTTTCAAGGATGTGTGCGGAATTATTATTCCTAGAAAATTATTTTGGATATTTACCACTCTAGGTTTCTTTATCCAAATATTAATAGTGAATAATAACAAATTATTCCCAATAATATTTTGGATATTCGTCCTTTAAGGATTTCTTTATCCAAACATTAGCAGTGAATAATAGATGAATTCCCCCCAAAATAAGATTTTTATATTTTTTGGAATATTGGCCAATATCCTTTGGAGTTTTACAAACATGTTGTAAAATCCAGAAATGCAAGAAAACAAATTTTTTTTGTTGTGTTTAAGAAATCCATGCGAAAACACATTTTCAAAACTTCCAATATTTCTTGTATATAAAAAAACATTCAAAATATGTTAGGGTATTGGCCGTATGCAACACACAAGAAAACAAATTTTTTTATCGAAACATAAACATCACAGTTAATCACAATTAAAGACGACAAACCGTGCGCATATACATATATTCTCAAAATTCTGCAAAAATAAATAAAATATAATAAAACAAAGATGGCCCCTCAAAACTAACTTTTATCAAATAAAATTCGGTTCATTCTTAAACCCCAAAAATCAAACTCAGTCACTGTTCAAGTGAATTATAATTCACTTGAACAGTAACACAAATGCTGTCATTCAACAGCCAAAAGGATAACGCCTTCCCCCCCTTTTGAATCTGCCCGAAACCTTACGGCAATTGCAGAAGGGGTTTCCTCGCAATTTCAACTTCCTTCCCCACCCTAAACTTTATCAAAGATACCCCATCCCAGATTATAAAGCAGAAAAGGAGGACATCTGAACTGAAGGGTGGGCTGATGACAGCCCCCCTCTCCAGGTTCCTCATGCACCAGAGAAAGAAAAAACAAAACCAGGAAACCCGCAACTCTAACATAAAAAAACCATCTAAACTCAAAGCCACGGAAAGAAATAGAAGACAGGCATTCATTGTATGGCAAAAAGAAAATAGAAAACGAAGGTGCAAAGCCAGAAGACAACATAGTTTTTAAAACATCAAAACAAGTACCTGCAGGTCTCACTGAAATGGTTTACTGTAACAGCTGAAATAAAAAACCAAGTGCACGTTGCTGTCAAGGTTTAGAGCAGAACCCCCTCTCCATCTTGTCTTTTTTTCTCTTCTTTCCTCACGGTAACACCAGAACGCAAGCAAGAAACTCCCTCTATTTACTGCGTTTTTTTTTACTCTGCCTTTCTTGCGTTTTTTCTTTTCTGTCTTTGGTTGTTTTTTCTACTCTTTTCTCTTCGTTTTTCTCTTCTTTTTTTTCGTCTTTGTTTTCTTTTTTCCCCCCTCTTTCACGTTCCAGTGCAGGCTTTTTAGTATCAAAGAAAAGCCTCCTTTCTTTCCCCTTGTTTTGCCTCCGTCTCCTCTTTTTTCTTTTTCTCCTCCCCCTTTTATGCTCTTTCTTTGTGCGTTTCCCCCCCTCCCTTTAGGTCAGCAGCCGAGGCTTCTATATAGCCTATACAGGGCTTTACTTAGGAAACAAATATTACATTAACTCTAGGGTGTATTCTCGGGTGAGCAGAAATAGGAAACCAGAATGTTTGATTCTGATTTTGTGATCAGCACTGATTTCTTTCCTAGTTAGAGGATGGTGTGGCTTCTTTCCTTCCATAGGGCCAGCTGCTCCCTTTGAAATGAGTCAATAAAAACGTGGTCTCAAGCTCTCCAATCAGCAAGACAAACATGGAAACCAGCAGGAAATTTGCAGCGAAAAAAAGGAAAGAAATCAGATGGAGGGTGCAGCTGCAAAGTCTCATTTTCCTTATTCGGTGTGGAAAAAATCCTGTCATTTATGATGATCCAGCCCCCTCTCCAGCTTTCAATATCCTTCTTCAATTCAATCCCTCATTTTAACAATTTTCAATTCAGTCCTTGGTCCAAAAAAATCCTTCGAATCAGCCCCGCGAACTTGGGCTATATCCTTCCCGCGGCAGAATTTTCTGCCCTCACGTTAGATATTCAAATGGGAATATCTTGAGCTTCTGATATCAAAATCAAGTGATTCAAAAGCCCAAATTCATCTACGTGTCTAGGACTAAAACTTTGATGAAGAAGTCGAAGTGAGATAAAATCTTTTTACAGAACAGAAACTGGCAGTAATCTTGTTGGTCAAAAGGAATCTCCGGGTCTAACTCAAAAACTGACGCATGTCGAGAATCCTGATATGACTGAGAGTATGAATTAAGAACGAAAATCACAAAAACTAGGCCAAAAATAGAGTTTTTTTAGTGCAGACTCGGGTCAATATCCTTCTCGCGGCAGAATTCTCTACCTTCACGTTAGATATTCAAACGGGAACATCTTAGGCATCTGATATCGAAATCAAGTGATTCAAAAGCCCAAATTCATCTACACGTCTAGGACTACAACTTTGATGAAGGAGTCGAAGTGAGATAAAATTTTTTTACATAACAGAAACTGGTAGTAATCTAGTTGGTCAAAAAGGTTCTTGATCTGACAATACTGAGCATCCAAATCGATGAGAATGCGCTCTAAGAACAATGATCCCTAGGACCTAATAAAGGTGTACGTCAATTTTTCAACATGTAATGAGTTATGGAATATACCTAGGATGGTCAGATATCGCACGTCTGGCGGGTGAATCGAGCTTAAGTTGGAACAAAAAATTACGACAGCAGCAGAACCATTTTTTAGTGCAAATTCTGAGGGATTTATTCAACCTTAAAGACCAGAAAAGAAAAGAACGAATTTAGCATTATGAAGACTCCTGATCAACCTAAGAGAACCTGATGATTTTGGTAGTAAAGGGGAAGGATAAAAAGAGCAGAAAACAGCTCAAACAAGGTTTCAAAAAAGCAAAATATTTCTTTCTGTGCTTTTATCAATCTTCTGGCGAATATGAGCTAAACTCCTACACTCTGTTCAAAAGAGGTATACACCGTCTCCAACACGTGGGGTCCAAAATTGAGTAACAACAATAGTAATAACTTTATTAGAAGTATAATATTTTTGGAAGTGATGGCTATTAGTGGACAATCCATACTGATTTTGAACATCATAAACTGGATATTGTTTGTAATGAAGCTGCACTTACAAAAATACATCTCAAAATTAGACTTGGGAATTTTTTTGATAAAGTTAGTTTAAAAAAATTGATCGCCAGTAATTGAAAGACATGTATTTGAATTGGAAAAAAAATGAGATTTAACAGTTTGTTTTTATTCTAGTTATGGCACTCTTGGGAAAATATCTGTGAATTTTTTGTTCCTGATACTTTAACTATGAGCTAGTTTATTGTTATGCTGTATATATTCATATGATAATGTATATATATATTTTTTGGTTTTTAGCATGCCTCGACGAGGATCCATATTAGATTCTAGGAGTGACAGGTCCACTTCAAAGAGTGACAAGTCCACTTCATCCAAATCATTTCAAACTCCATCAAGGCATAATAACAAAGGATCCACATTTCATCAACCTGTGTATCAGAATGCAAATGAGTATTATATACCTACTTTGGGGAGTGCACATCCTCCTCAATATGATTATGGGAGGGTTGAAGCATATCAATATTGTGAGGGCTTTCACTTTCAAGATTTGCTTCAAACTCAAGGAGGTTCCTCTCGAGATAACCAACTTGTTTATGGAGGACATAATTCATATAGGAGTTATGAGAGAGTTGATGGTGATGATGTGAACATTAGAGATGAAGATGAGGGAGACGGTAGTAATGAGAGAGGTGTATGTGATGAGAGAGCTGGTAGTAATGAGAGAGCTGTAAGTGATGAGGATCAAGATGGCGTTCCATCAAACCACGGTTCAACATCTTCTCCATACAATTATGATCAAAGTGTTAAAATGAAGGGTTTTGACACACAAATAGATACAATTACAAGAAAAAAAGAGCTTTGTTTGTATGGAACAACAGAGTAAGTTGAAACTTTTAAAAACTAACTTATTAAGGTTATATTTTCAACTATGAAAAAAATTACTTATTATTATATAATTATTTGTTTAATAAAAGTTTATTATTATATATTTTCAGGTTCAATAACGCTTCATGTGGATGTGCAATCGAAGATAGTTTGAGGTTCAATTTTAAGGGAGCATGACACTCTTGGGAAAAAGTAGATTCAATATGCAGGGATGAACTCTTTACAGAGTTTAAGGTAAGAACCAACACTAATTGCCATATTCTTTTCAATTTTGATCACTTTAATGTAGCATTATGAAAATTATCAACTAAATAGCTATAGAAGTGTGCTGGTAATTGCCTTGTTATTTGTAATCATAAATTATCAACTGAATAGCAAGGACTGATTTGTGTTATAATTTGTTCTTATTTCTTGTTTACTCTTTAATATCATTTAATTTCTTTAGTTATTACATCATCTTGCAAATTCTGAACAAGATAACACGATATGATTAATCATTTCTATACTTTGAAATTTTGTGCACTCTTTTTACTTGGTATATATATTATTTGGTAGAAAAAATATTCCTTTCCTGAGGAAGATGAGTCAATTGTTCATAATATTTGGGAAGATAAGGCTAGGATAGCTTTGAATCAACAATTGACACGAGCTCGCAAAAAAACCATGTCAAAAGAAAACACTACACATATTATAGATTGCCTTGATAAAGGTCCTGCTTGGATAAACAATGACGACTGGAATCAAATGATCAAAGATATTTGGTCCACCCCTGAATTTCAAAGGAGGTCTGAATCTGCTAAGAGGAATCGATTAACCAAAACAGATGGCAAAATAAGCACTAATTCTGAAGGAACAGTGTCATTTGCATCATATCGAGCTAACATGGTAAGGATTATTTTTTTTATGCTTAAGATAATGAATTAAAATTTTTATATTTATATTTTATAATATTTATTAATCTTGAAAGCAAGAGGAATTCGGTGGAAAAGAACCTCCATGGAATGATGTCTTTTTAGCTTTGCATCAAAGTACTAAGTAGTCTAGTAGCTTCGTTGACAACAAGTCTAAAAAAGTGGTTGTATGTATTTATTTGATTATTTATTTATATAACTTAAGTATTATTTAACATTTAAATGAATTTATTATTGCATGTATTTTATTTGTAGGAAAATTATAAAATGGAGATGATTTCAAAGTATGAAACTAATCGGGAAAATCATCCTTAATTTGATGGAGCAGCTTGGTGTGTGGCTTTAAGAGGAGTTACAAAGGGTAGGGTATATGGTGCACCTCGTATGCCAAAATCTATAGTTAATACAAGTTCTTCATCACATTCCTATTCGGTGGAGTCATCATATCCTAGTTCATCGTATCGAGCATTGCAAAAGGAGATAAAGAATAAAAAAGAGGAGATAAAGAAAAAAAATGATTTTATTCTTGAAATGAAATGACAGATGGATTCTATAAAAGAATATCTTGTGAACAATCTTGGATACCATGGTGGGACATCAAATATTGGCCAAGGTATGCCACCACCTTTGACCCCAACAATGCCGCCACCTATGGCTCCCCAAATATTGACATCTATAGGTCCCACATCTCAACCAATTTATCGACCTACACCTCGACCACTATATCCTGATTCATCTTGTGTCGATCCACAATATCATGGTTCGTCTCCGCAACCAGCACCATGATTGTATCTTTTGTTGTTTCTTTTTATTGTATTTCGACTTATTTGTATTAATGCAAGTTTAACTAAATTTTTATAATATGAATATTATTTTTATTCCATTTTTTTATTAGTGATACAGTTATTTTTAATATTAATTTATGTTGGTTATATATATTCCACAATTTTTAAAATATCCATAAATAATTAATTAAACAAATCAAAAGTCATTTTGATAAATAAAAAAAATTAATTTAATAAAAATAATATAGTCAGCAACGGATTATCCATTGCTGATTGTAAATAATTCATCAATCAACAACGGACAATCCGTTGCTGATTCACAAAACCAGCAACGGATTTTCCGTTGCTAATTTTAGCAACGAAAAATTCATTGCTGATTATAAGCAACGAAATTTCTGTTGCTGTGAAATCAGCAACGACAAATTTGCATCTAATATTTGCCATTGCTGATTCCGTTGCTAAATTGTTTTAGCAATGGATTTTAATGTTATTTGCAACGGAGTAGTTAGTTGCTAATTACTACATTTTTTAGTAGTGCTCCTTCTGTAATAGAGGATCTCATTTTCTTCAAAATCATCCAGCAGTCGTTCTTCATAGCAGAGATCTTCATCTTCTCTCTCTATTACTTCTCATCATATATATCCGCCAGCAGGCATCCTTCTTAGCGAGATCTTCATCTTCTTCCTTTGTTACCACTCATTTGCAACCTTCTCCTCCCTTGCAACATGGACAATCAAGAACTCCAACAATCTGCTGCCACTGCATCAGCGCTTCAGTGTTCGTTCTCCCCTATGGCACAATTAGCTATTTATAGCGCATCCACTACTGCTGCCATCATTCCTCTCCCAAACACACACCAGCTAGTCTATTTAAAACTCTCAAACACCAATTTTTTTGTATTGGAGGATGCAGATGAAACCATTTCTTTTGGACCAAGACGTGTATTCCTTTGTTGATGGCACATCACCGTGTGCTCCTTCACTTCTGGCATCTGCTACGATAAGTGCACTCTCTGTCAACCCTGCATATTTGTCATTGAAGCAACAAGATCACTTAATCATGAGTGCCCTCCTATCTTCTCTCTCGGTGGAAGTTCTGCACTTAGTTGTGGACTGTAACATTTCCCATGACATCTAGACAACGCTAGAAACAACTCTTGCCTTTACTTTAAATTCCTAGATTATGCAACTTCACGGCTCATTCCAAGATTTATGATAGAAAGATGATTCTGCTAGCATCTATTTGCAGAAAGCAAAGGCCTTGTTTGATGAACTTGCTGCAGCCAGCAAACCAATCTCCTTGGCAGAATTCAACTTGTATGTGTTTCAAGGGTTATACAGTGAGTTTAAGGATCTTGTCATCAGTTTGTCCACTAAGGATGATCCCATCTCCTACACTGATCTTCATAGCAGTCTTCTTACACATGAGTTTCTTCACAAAGCCTTTATACAACCATCTGTAACAGCTCTTTTGTTACCAACTCCAATGCAGCAGCCAACTGTGTTCTTTATGCATCATTAATTTGGCTTTAGTATTGGTAGGCGAGGTCGTTTTCATAGGGGCTGGAGACCTATGAATCGTAACAACCATTATCGTTGCAATGGCCCAGCTCATAGTTATGCTTCGGGTCAATAATCTGGCCAACATGGAAACCGGTTCTTCTCTGGTTCTTCTTCATGGACAAAAGGCAGCTTTGGGTGGCAAGGAAATCATTTCGGTGGTTATAATCGCAATATCAAATGTCAGCTATGTTATGAATATGGGTATACTGCCTAACAGTGCTCTCAATTGGCTAGTCATCCTACGCAAGCTAATGCTAATCTTGCATTTAATAATGTCTCTACCACTACTCCTGTTATTTGGTTTCCTAATACAGGTGCAAATCATCATTTCAGAACCTTACCTTGGAAATGATCATCTGCATATTGGTGATGGTCAAGGCCTTGTTATTTCAAATATTGCTCACTCTAAAATTCACTCACCAGATGCATGTTTACTTTATCCAATATTTTACATGTTCTTGCCATTAAAAAACCTCTGCTATTTGTTCAAAAATTTTGTCTTGACAATAACATCTTTTTTGAATTTCATTCCTCTCTATTTTATGTTAAAGATCTCATGACAAAGGAAGTGCTTCTTTTTAGTCAGAGTAGAGATGGTCTATATGTTTTGTCCGAGTCGTCCGCAATGTCGTTGCCTCAAGTTTTCTCATCTACTTATCTCTCTACTTCCACTAATGTCTGGCATCGTCGCCTTGGGCATCCCAGTCTATGTATTCTGTAATTTTTGGTGAAAAATAAAAAAAGTTTCATGTCATCAACTCAATTAATTTTAATTGTCCTGCGTGCCCTCTGGACAAGTTGTCTCATCTAACTCTAAAAACTACAGGTCATCAAACTTGAGCTCCTCTTAACTTGATTTTTAGTGATGTTTGGGGTCCATCCCCTATGTTGTCCTCTGATGGTTTTTGCTATTTTGTTATTTTTGTGGATGCCCATGCGAAGTTTATATGGTTTTACCTTTTAGTTGCTAAGTCTAATGTTTTTAAAAATTTTCATGAGTTTCAAGCAGTTATGGAGCACCAATTCTCCTTAAAAATTAAGTCTGTTCAAACCAATTGGGTGGTAAATATCAAAAACTAAATACATATTTTAAAACGATTGGTATTCATCATTGTCGCACGTCAAAATCCGCGCGGCGTCGGCTGGCAATTTTTTCGTTAATTGCGCTGCGTTTGCTTGACTTGATTCGTTGGAGTCGCCACCTAGTAATTTATTGAAGGCTACTAGGAAACCGGATGTACTGGTCTTGTCAGAGATTCGTGGGTAAGGGACTGGTTGTGGTTAGGGAAGGTATTAGCACCCCTAACGCACCCTACCTGAGGTAAGCTGCTTCGCGAATTTGATATGTTTAAAGAAGTTTTAATAATTGTTTTTTCATCGGATATTAGAAATACAACTTACGTATAAGTTAATAATTCTTGACCGTGATCCAATCAAAATATTAAATTCTTCTTTAATCTTTGCAATTTCATCATAAAAAAATATATAAAAAAAATAAAACAAATACAAACACATTCACTTTTACTATATTTTTGTTTCTTGTCTTTTCTTTTCCTTTCTTTTGTTACATCCAAATTCACAACATACAAATAAAAATTCAACTAAACAAATATTACATTAATCAATTTGAAAATTACAAAACAACCCCTCAAAAATCCATACTGGTCTGGGAAGCCCTTCGGAACAAAGATGAACGATGGTGGCGCGTCTTCCCATGCGCCGCCGCCACTGGCGGCGCGTGGGTTCACACGCCGCGGCACAAAAACTTGGAAGCCGGGTGGATCTGGCTCAGTTTCATCTCCTCTTCCCTTCCATGCCGGCGGTGAGGGTCTTCATCACCTGCAAAAGAGTAAAACACCCAAACCAGTTGATTTTAATCTTTGTTTAGATCGGTTTCGCTTCTGTTCTCTTTTCCCTTTTTTATATCTATTCTCTTCTGTCTTCTTTCTTCTTCGTGGCGTCCGTTCTTTCCTCCTTCAACCGGTGGCAGGTCTGGCGGTTGGGCGGCGACGACGCTGTGCAGGAGCTGGAGGAAGACGCCAGACAGATCTAGGTCTGTGAGTGCCGCTGTGTTCGGGCTGGTCTGGAGGAAGCAGGCGGAGGCAGTGGCTTGCTTCTGTGGAGGCCATCGCTGCTGAACGGTCTTCACCCCTGTCGGTGGTAGCGGCCTGTGATGGCGGTGGTGGAAAGATCTATGGGTGTCAGTGTGGTGGTCGGCTGGTGGGCTGCTCTCTTTTGGCCAGGGAAGAGGAAAAGAAAAATCACCCGATGAGGGGGGCGGCTGCGTTTTAAGAGGATGAGGGTGGTTCAGCTGATCTTGGTGTGGAGAGCAGAGGGAGACTGTAGATAGGCTAGGCTGTGTAATAGAGGGGGAAAATAGGGGGAACAATGGAGGTCGGCCAAGGGGAAAAATGGAGCTGCTGTGTCTTGGAGAAGGAGAGAGGCCGTGGCTGAGGGGAAGGAACGGTTGGGGATGGCTGGAGGCCAAGGGAGAATGGGAAAAAGAGGATGATGAGCGGCGGCTTGGGAGAACCAAAACCGTGGGGAGGGGGGCGGCTCCTTTGTTAGAGATAGGTTTAGCTTTAAGTTTAGGTTTTTTTTTTGTATTTTTCTAATGTTTCAAAATTACCCCCTTTTTGTGTGTGTTAAAGGTTATTATTTATAGGCAAAATGTTGCTTGGGGCTCAAAATTAGTCCCTCAACTTCTTTTTTTTTGTAAATTTTGATTTTTTCTTATTTTTTTAGATTTTTCTTATGAACATCGTCTCGAGTGAGGAAAATTGGTGATTTTTAAAAATAACACGTTAAAAGTTGAACGCGTTCTAAATATCTTTGAAAATTTAAATTCTTTTGAGACGATGCTAAAAATACTAAAAACGATGCAAATGTATTAAAAACGCATTTTTTTGGATGTTCAATGTTTTTTTCTATTTTTGAATTTTTCCTAAAAATTTATCAAAACACGGGTCAAAAATTGGGTAGCAACAGATGCCCCCTCTTTACAATGCTTACGAAGCAAAACTCAATGTTTTGCATAGTAAGCTTTGTAAAGAAAAACTTGTCTTTTTGTATGCTTAACTTGCTCAATATCCACTCATCTAAAGACTTTACTTTTCTTCTTTTTCTCTTTCTTTCTTTCTTCTCTCTCTCTCTTTTTTTGTTAACTTGAGATCCCATCTGGCGATCTCCTTTTCCAAAACCAAAGAATGTGTGTAGCTCGGTCAACCTGAAATCCCATATGGAGATTTCCTTTAACCAAAGCCACATGAGATCCCATCTGGCGACCTCATTCAACAGGAACTAAAAAATATGTGGAGCTCGGTCAACCTGAAATCCCATCTGGCGATTCCCTTTAACCAAAGCTACCTGAGATCCCATCTGGCGACCTAATTCAACTGGAACTAAAAAAATATGTGTAGCTCAGTCAACCTGAAACCCCATCTGGCGATTTCCTTTAACCAAAGCTACCTGAGATCCCATCTGGCGACCTCATTAAACTGGAACTAAAAAATGTGTGTAGCTCGGTCAACCTGAAATCCCATCTGGCAATTCCCTTTAACCAAAGCTACATGAGATCCCATCTGGCGACCTCATTAAACCCAAAACCAAAAAATATACGTAACTCGGTCAACCTGAAATCCCATCTGGCGATTTCCTTTAACCAATGCTACCTGAGATCCCATCTGGCGACCTCATTAAACTGGAACTAAAAAATATGTGTAGCTCGATCAACCTGAAATCCCATCTGGCGATTCCCTTTAACCAAAGCTACATGAGATCCCATCTGGCGACCTCATTAAACTGGAACTAAAAAAAGTGTATAGCTCGGTCAATCTGAAATCTCATCTGGTGATTCCCTTTAACCAAAGCTACATGAGATCCCATCTGGCGACCTCACTAAACCAAAACCAAAAAATGTGTAAAAAATGGTCTATTGTAATGGATGACCTACCCAGGTGGAAAGAATATGAAAAGCGGTCTCATTGTGATGGGTGATCTACCCAGATGGAAGATGGAAAAAATGTGAAGTGCGGTCTCATTGTAATAGGTGACCTACCCAAAGAAAAAGGAAAGAGTAGTCTCATTATAATGGGTGACCTACCCAAGTGGAAGAATGGCCTCATTGTAATGGGTGACCTACCCAGGTAAATAAAATATGGAGAATTGGTCACGTTGTAATGGGTGACCTACCCAGAAAATGTTGGCGAGGGCTCAAAGGCGCACTCAAAAGGAGGTAGGATTATAAAACGCACTACCTGAGAAGTGAGGGCTCAACAGTGCACTCGAAATGAGGTAGGGTTAGAAAACGCAATACCCGAGATGTGAAGGCTCAAAGGTGCATTCAAAAGGAAATGAGGGCTCAAAGGCGCACTCGGAATGAGGTAGGGTTAGAAAACGCACTACCCGAATGGTGGTGGCTCAAAGGCACACTTGGAATGAGGTAGGGTTAGAAAACGCACTACCCGAATGGTGGTGATGAAACACCGATTTGACAATGTTGAAAGCAATGCATTATGGTCAATATGCATGTATACTTACCTGAGAAATATAGGTCCCCATTTCCTCATGGTGTCTTTCTTTTCTCAAAAGTTGGAGTGTTGGTAGTGAACTTCGATGGCTTTTTCGCTCTTGCTTACTTAATGTAACCATATTATTCGATAGTTTCACCCACATCTACCTAATGTTTTGTCCATGTTTTATATATAAAATTCCTTGATATTCTTTGTTTTATGTTTTGAAGGCACTTTTGGATGAAAGATGCAAAAGGGAGTAAATTGGAGGTAATTGGGAGATTTGACGTTCAGTCAATGTTTTGTGCAGAGCGTGAGTTCTAGAGATCGAAATGAAGTGATTCCAGTGGAACTAAAAAGCTAACATCCATATTTTTCTGGAAATGTAATGCAAGAAAAATAAAAAGAGAAAGATCATGGAAATCACATCCTGCAAAGTCAAATCTCGCATTCTGCCAGTGTTGACCTTTGGCCATTCAAAATTTAATATCTAGAGCTACAGAAGTGCAACGAATGCAAACTCAATTGTCGTGGATTCCTGACTTAAATACCTATCAACGTTCCAAATTTCAGCCAAAAATGATGTCATATGAGGGAGATATGATTTTTCAAATATGACAACTGAATTCTGCCAGTAAACAGGTTTCGTGAAGAAATAAGTCCAAATTACATTCCGAAGCATCTAAACCGACATCCAAGTTTTTATATCAGCAATTTAGCTCCTCTAAGTTAGAGCTTGAAGATTTCATGCAAGGCTATTTCTCCTTTTAGGAAAAATAGTTATTGAAGTACTTAAATGTAAACTGCCAACTCAAGGAAGGACTATTGTGTAAAATAAAGACTAGGGTTTCTTAGCATATAAAAAGAAAGAGAGAAGGAGGCAGCAGCCAGCAAAAAAGAGGGAGAGCAGAAGGAGGCAGCAGCCAGCAGAGAATAAACACAAATTCTCTCCTCTACAAACCCAAAAATCATGCTCTTTTCATTCTTTAGAAGTAGTAGTTCAATAGTTATGCAAGGCTAAGCTCTTTTCTTGGTTGCAAGGACACAACAAACCTTTGGATTTCAAGAACCGTGAGATTTATTCTTCCTTTTATTTTCAGTTTATGTTATGAATGAGTATGATTGTTTTCCTATGCATATTTCCTATGATTGTTGTTGATGATTGCTAGAGCGGACTCTAAGTTATTGTTGTGAACAATCTATTGCTAAGTTTAATATCAAAACCGGAGTTGTGATATATGAACTTGTGAAGCAACTAAGCTTGATAATTGTGGCGGAACTACGTTATTGAACTTAGGGAGAACATTTGAACAAAGTGACACAAGCTGCGGACAGCTTGTATGTTAATCTTGATGAAATTATCTAGTTCTTAAAGCTACCATTAAATTGAATCATTAGTGCGGACAATTTGATTGTTTGTTGGTTAGGATTAGTTATACAGTGGATCTGTTAATTAATCAATGTTAAGAAAAGATAAAATTTCAGAACATAAACTGCAATTTTCGTTTTAAGGATCGGTTCTAATTTCCATAGGTGGATGTGTGCTTGCAACTAAGATTTGTTTTCTTGATAAGTTTTGGTTTTAATTGATTTTGTTTGCTAATTTAATTGCTGCCATAATTTAGATAATCACAAACCAAATTCCCCCAATTACATAATGTACAACATAAAAATCTGACTTGAAACTTCCTCGTTGGATCGACCCCTTGCATGCTCTATACTATCTTGTGTGTTGTTTGAAGCTAGGGTAATTAATTTGTGCGACCGCGACATCGCAACAAATTTTGGCGCCGTTGCCGTGGATGTAATTTTAGTTGATTCTTGTGCTTGTACTGTTATTTTTATTTGCTGTGATTCAAAAAAAAAAAGAGAAACAGAATTTTTGCTTGCAACGGTACTGTTCACTTGCGGTAGCGGTACTGTTTAAAACAGAGTTTTTGGTGGAATTAGATATCGGTCTTTTGTTTTCTGAAGGGAAACGACGTTCTGAACAGGACTAGTCTAGCCCCACCCTATCGAGGCCAAATTCCACTATTTTCTAAGGATTTTAGGCAGTTTTAGTTTTCTAGCGTAGGATTTTCATATAATTTGCATTTTTTTTTTGTCTCTTGTGTGGTTGCTTTCTTTTGAGTTTTCTTAGCAATTTATGCCTATGACCCGTTCTACTAATCAAATTCAAGTGTAGGTTGATCTTGAAATAGAAAGCACTTTACGCAGGTTAAGAAAGGAAGCTCGCCTCAACACCATGGCGGTTGCACGACAACAAACACTCAAGGAGCTTGCTGCTCCTAACGTGGAAAATCAACCATTGTGCATAAACATTGACAATAATGTAAACTTTGAGCTCAAATCTGGTTTTATACATTTGTTACCAACATTCAATGGTCTTGCAGGAGAAGATCCTCATACTCATCTTAAGGAGTTCCATATGGTTTGTGTTGGCATGAAACCAAATGGAGTTGATGAAAAACAAGTTAAGTTGAAAGCTTTCCCTTTCTCTTTGAAGGGGGCAGCAAACGCATGGCTTTTCTCTATTCTCCCAGGATCTATTGGAACTTGGAATGCCATGAAGAAGATTTTCCTTGAGAAGTATTTTCCAGCATCTCGAGTTGCCAACATAAGGAAAGAAATATGTGGGATTCGGCAATCTCATGGAGAGACTCTCTCCGAGTATTGGGAAAGATTTGAGCAACTATGCATTCAATGTCCTCATCATCAAATACCCGATCAGCTGCTCATTCAAAATTTCTATGAAGGATTGATGCCTGCTGACCGTAGTATCATTGATGCTGCAAGTGGAGGCGCATTGGTGGATAAGACACCCGAGGCTGAACGCCAATTGATCTCAAACATGGCAGCCAACTCAAAACAATTTGGCACTCGTGGAGACTTCTCCAACAAACGAGTAAATGGGGTAAGTATTTCTAAGCTTGAAAGTAAAGTTAATGATCATTCTTCTCTTGTGCGTTCTTTGGCTTGTGGAAATGTGCAGCAGGTGAAAGTTTGTAGCATATGCTCCTTAAAAGGAAATGCTTCGGATATGTGCCCAACCATGCAAGAATACTACATTGAACAAGCTCATGCAATTTATGGAGCATTCAACGGACAGCCCCAGCGTAAATATGATCCCTTTTCCAACACGTACAATCCCGGATGGAGAGATCATCCCAACTTACGCTACGGCAACCCATCCCAACAAGGCAATCAAGCCCGACTGTTCCATCCCCATGGATTTCAGCCCCAACAAAATTATCAAGCAAGACAACCCCCTTCATTAACAAACTCCAATGTTATGGGGTCATCATCCAATGATGATTTTCGTGAGATGATGAAAACTTTGGCTTCTAATACTGTCACCTTGCAACAAAATGTCATGTCTTTTCAACAGGAAACAAGGTCCAGTATTCACAACTTGGAAAAGCAAATGGGGCAAGTAGCTTCAAGTGTAGGGAAATTGGAAGCACAAATGAATGGAAAGTTGCCCTCCCAAGCATTAAATCCAAAAGAGAATGTTAGTGCGATCATGTTGCGAAGTGGGAAAGAACTTGAAGAGAAAAGGTTGAAACAAATTAAGATGGAGGAAGAAGAAGAGATAGAAACTGAATTGAGTACAAAGAATGAACATCCTCCTCCACAAACTGAAATAAAGACCAACACTCCAAATGTAACTCCTCACTCAATTAATTCCAGTTTTAAAACAATTCCACCCTTTCCTGTGAGTTCTTCTAGGTCAAAGAAAGAAGACAAAGAAAAAAAGATCTTAGAGGTTTTTAAGAAAGTGGAACTCAACATTCCTTTGCTTGATGCTATCAAGCAAATTCCCAAGTATGCAAAATTCTTGAAGGAGTTGTGTACTGCCAAGAGAGCTTTCAAACTGAAAGGTCATGAAATGGTAAGTATGGGTGAAGTTGTATTTGTCGTTGTTCAAAAGAATTTGCCTTTGAAGCAAAAGGACCCGAGTGCGTTTACTATCCCATGTGTTATTGGTAATGCTAGTTTTAAAAGAGCTTTATGCGATTTAGGTGCATCCATTAGTGTTATGCCCAAACATGTTTATGATTCTCTTAGTCTTGAGCCTTTGAATAAAACTAGCATTGTAATACAACTTGCGGATCGTAGTTTTGTTTACCCACTTGGTGTGATAGAAGATGTCCTAGTCAAGATTGATAGTTTGGTTATTCCATGTGATTTTTATATTCTTGATATGGAACATGATTCTTGTGATTCATCAACCAGCACTCCTATATTGTTTGGGAGACCATTCTTGAAAACCGCCAACGCAAAGATTGATTGTGGTAAGGATACCTTGTCTATGGAGGTAGGAGATGAAAAAATTGAATTCAATTTTCATGATGCAATGAAATATCCTTATAGCAATGTTTATTCTATCACATGCTATGACCAAAATGATAAGTGTGTGCAGCAAGTTTGTGATTTTGATTGTGAGGACGGATTAAGCGTAGCTTTGAGCTATGGCTATGATTTTACCAAGATAGAAGAGATGGAGAGGCATATATGTGTTCCCCAAAACATGCACGAATTAGTATTGGCCTTACAAACTTTGCAAACCGTTCCCCATGGTAATCTCTTTGTTGATTTAGTACTCTCACATAAAAAGCTTTTGCCATCTATTTTACAGGCTCCTGAGTTAGAATTAAAACCTTTGCCCGATAATTTGAAGTATATATTCATTGGCGACAACAATACACTTCCCGTTATCATAGCAAAAGGTTTAGCAAGTATGCAAGAGGAAAAACTTGTGAAGTTGTTGTGTGATCACAAGACGGCCATTGGATGGACTTCAGCCGACATTAAGGGCATTAGTCCCTCAATGTGTATGCATCACATACTATTGGAGGACAACGCAAAACCAACAAGGGAAATGCAAAGGAGGTTGAACCCGCCTATGATGGAGGTAGTGAAAGCTGAAATTTTGAAACTGTTAGATGCAAGAGTCATTTACCCCATCACTGACAGTAAATGGGTCGCGCCAATTCATGTGGTGCCCAAAAAGACCGGAATCACGTTGGTGAAAAAAAAAAATGATGAGCTCATTCCTACTCGCATCTCGAGTGGATGGAGAATGTGTGTTGATTACCGAAAGCTCAATCTTTCTACACGTAAAGATCATTTCCCATTACCATTCATGGATCAAATGCTTGAACGCCTAGCATGTAAGTCTTTTTATTGCTTTCTTGATGGATATAGTGGATACAATCAGATTGTTATTAATCTTGAGGATCAAGAAAAGACTACATTTACATGTCCATTTGGTACATATGCATATAGGAGAATGCCTTTTGATCTCTGTAATGCTCCTGCAACTTTTCAAAGATGCATGATGAGTATTTTTTTTTACTATGTTGAAAGAATAATCGAGGTTTTTATGGATGATTTCACGGTGTATGGTGATTCTTTTGATAAATGTCTAGAAAATTTATCTTTGATCTTGAAAAGGTGTATTGAAACTAACCTTGTCTTGAACTATGAAAAGTGTTATTTTATGGTAGAACAAGGAATAGTTCTTGGGCATGTTGTGTCTTCACGTGGATTAGAGGTTGATAAAGCTAAGATAGATGTTATTTCATCATTGCCTTACCCCTCACGCGTGAGGGAAGTTCGTTCTTTTCTAGGCCATGCAGGTTTCTATCGACGCTTTATCAAAGATTTCTCGAAGATTACAGCACCCTTATGCAGACTATTAGCCAAAGAAGTGGATTTTGTGTTTGATCAAGCATGTAAAGATGCCCATGATGAGCTTAAGAGACGTGTCACATCTGCCCCTATCATCCAACCACCAAATTGGGATGAACCTTTTAAGATAATGTGTGATGCGAGTGACTATGCGGTAGGAGCTGTGCTTGGGCAAAGAATTGGGAAGAATTTGCATGTTATCGCCTATGCTTCTCGCATATTGGATGGAGCACAATGCAATTACCATACAACTGAAAATGAACTTTGTGCAGTGGTGTTTGCTCTTGAAAAATTCAGGTCATATCTATTTGGTACAAAAGTCATTGTTTTTACTGACCATGCAACTCTCAGGTATCTTTTGAAGAAGAAGGAGTCCAAACCAAGACTAATTAGGTGGATCTTGCTTTTACAAGAATTCGATCTTGAGATCAAAGACAAAAAAGGTGCTGAAAACCATGTGGCTGATCACTTGAGCCGACTGAGGACCGAGGATATACAGATCGAAACAATAAGAGAGACATTCCCCGATGAGCAGTTGTATATGTTGCATTCCTCTACAAGACCATGGTATGCTGATTTGGTAAACTATTTAGTCACCAAAGAATTCCCTCCAGGTTTGTCTAAACCCCAAAAAGATAAGTTACGAGCTGATGCTAAATATTATTTTTGGGACGATCCTTACCTTTGGAAATTTTGTGCGGATCAAGTAGTTAGGAGGTGTGTACCACAAGATGAATTTCATTCCATTCTCACTTTTTGTCATTCTCATTCTTGTGGTGGGCATTTTGGAGCAAAAAGAACAGCCCATAAGGTACTTGAAAGTGGTTTCTATTGGCCTTCTATTTTTAAAGATGCATATCACTTCTGCAAATCATGTGAAAAATGCCAAAGAACAGGTAATATCACTCATAAGAATCAAATGCCTTTAACGAATATTCTTGTAAGTGAAATTTTTGATGTTTGGGGTATTGACTTTATGGGTCCATTTCCTTCTTCATTTGGCAATCTTTATATTCTTCTTGCTGTTGATTATGTGTCCAAATGGATTGAGGCGAAAGCCACACGAACCAACGATGCTAAGGTTGTTTTAGATTTTGTCAAGACTCACATATTTGACAGGTTTGGAATCCCTAAAGCTATCATTAGTGATCGTGGCACTCATTTCTGCAATCGTTCCATGGAAGCATCGCTACGCAAATATCATTTGACTCATCGAACTTCCACAGCATATCATCCTCAAACGAATGGCCAAGCTGAAATTTTGAATCAAGAAATCAAGTCCATTTTGGAGAAAATAGTGCAACCTAACCGGCGAGATTGGAGTCTACGTCTTGGAGATGCACTTTGGGCTTATCGGACTACTTATAAATCACCTATAGGAATGTCACCTTATAGAATGATTTATGGGAAAGCATGTCATCTACCGGTAGAGCTTGAACACAAAGCTTTTTGGGCCATTAAACAATGTAACATGGATTATGATGCTGCTGGGATTGCAAGAAAACTACAACTGCAAGAGTTGGAAGAAATTTGAAATGATGCTTCTGAGAATGCAAGGATTTACAAAGAAAAGACTAAGAATCTTCATGACCGGATGCTTACAAGAAAAGAGTTTAATGTTGGAGACAAAGTTCTTCTTTATCATTCGCGTTTAAAACTTTTTCTTGGAAAGTTACGCTCTCGTTGGATTGGACCCTTTGTTTTTCCTTATGGTGCAGTTGAAATTACAAGTTTAAACACCAACAAAGTACTCAAGGTCAATGGGCATCATTTAAAACTTTTCTATGAAGGTTGGACGGCAGAACTCACCGCTTCTGTAGAGTTAGCTGAACCAATCTATGAAGAATGAGCATGCCACATGTAAAGCCAATGACATAAAACAAAAGCGCTTACTGGGAGGCAACCCAGCACAAAAAAAAAATCAGATTTGCTTTCTTTTCCCATTATCTTTTATTTTTTGCATTTTACTTTATTTTCGTTATTCTCCAATATTCCTTTTCTTTTATTTCAACATTGAGGACAATGTTGTGTTTTAAGTGTGGGGGTATTGGGAGAATGTTGGTTTTCTAATTTTGGTTTTCTTTGTTATTTTTCAAAAAAAAAATATGTTTGATCTTTTGAACTCCCATTGGTTTTTGAGAATATGAGTATTATGTATGAGAATTAGTTGAGATAGATGAAGATATATATCAAATGAAGGAGTATGCATGTAAATTTTAAGGTTTAATTGGTTTAGGGATTGACTTTGAGAATATGTCATGTTGACTTTATAGTGTTATACCAATGCAAGCTTTTGAGCCTTCAACATTATATTCTTTGATTGTGCATTCTTTCAATGATATGTATCTATAGAACTTGCTTCATATCTTGTTGAGATTACATTCGCATTACATATATACATGAAGATGATAAAGGCATTAGGAATTTTAACCACTTGAGCCAAAAAGCCAACCTAAAGCATATTATCCTTAGTGAGCCCCTTTTGAACTTGTTTATCTTTTCTTTGCTTTACCCATGTATAAGCCTTAACTTTTTATATGTTTTCCTTTTCCCCTGGCCAAGGATTAGTAGAGCATATATTTATGATATCTCATGGAATTATGGTTGGAAATTATGTGAAAAGAAAAAAAGAAGTGATGTTTGATGAAAAGATGGGCAAAGTAGCCAAATGTAAAAAAAAAAAAGAGGAAAAAGAAAAAAGAAAAAAAAGTGTTCCTTTATGTTCTTAAGATTTTATGTTGAAAGAGCTTGAAATCAAAAGAAGTTAAGCATTTGTGATTAAAGATGAAAAATTTATGTGCTTTGATGGAATATCTTGTTTGAAATATCATTTTTTCATAATGCTCTACTTTCTTTGGTTTGAACCTTTTCTTTTACTCTCTTTTACCTCACCTTAACCTTAGCCCCCTTTACAACCAGAAAATAAGACCTTTTGATTCATGCATTGTTTGTAATATGTTAGTAATGGAGATGAGATTGAAAAACAAGCTTATGGTAGAACATATTCATTGATTGAATTTGAGAGATTTAAACACATAAACCCTAAACACATGAGTGTTGGAGTGTATATCAATGAGAGGACCTATCACTTTGGCATGGCATAGATTTCATTTAAATCCCGACAATTAATTGAGTTTTGAAGTTTGCATGTAAATAAATTCATGAAAATTTATACCCTTTATCTTCTTGATTGTATTCTTGTTTATAATGCATACATTCTTGGACATTGATGGAAGATTAAGAGATTGATCATAGTTATTTTCAATTTGATTTTATTTATCCTTTCTCGAGGACGAGCAAGAGCTAAGTGTAGGGGTATTTGATGTAACCATATTATTCGATAGTTTCACCCACATCTACCTAATGTGTTGTCCATGTTTTATATATAAAATTCCTTGATATTCTTTGTTTTATGTTTTGAAGGCACTTTTGGATGAAAGATGCAAAAGGGAGTAAATTGGAGGTAATTGGCAGAGTTGATGTTCAGTCAATATTTTGTGCAGAGCGTGAGTTCTAGAGATCAAAATGAAGTGATTCCAGTGGCACTAAAAAGCTAACATCCATATTTTTCTGGAAATGTAATGCAAGAAAAATAAAAAGAGAAAGATCATGGAAATCACATCCTGCAAAGTCAAATCTTGCATTCTGCCAGTGTTGATCTCTGGCCATTAAAAATTTAATATCTAGAGCTACAGAAGTCCAATGAATGCAAACTCAATTGTCATGGATTCCTGACTTAAATACCTATCAACGCTCCAAAGTTCATCCAAAAATGATGTCATATGAGGGAGATATGATTTTTCAAATATGACAACTGAATTCTGCCAGCAAACAGGTTTCGTGAAGAAACAAGTCCAAATTACATTCCGAAGCATCTAAACCGACATCCAAGTTTTTATATCAGCAATTTAGCTCCTCTAAGTCAGAGCTTGAAGATTTCATGCAAGGCTATTTCTCCTTTTAGGAAAAATAGTTATTGAAGTACTTAAATGTAAACTGCCAACTCAAGGAAGGACTATTGTGTAAAATAAAGACTAGGGTTTCTTAGCATATAAAAAGAAAGAGAGAAGGAGGCAGCAGCCAGCAAAAAAGAGGGAGAGCAAAAGGAGGTAGCAGCCAGCAGAGAATAAACACAAATTCTCTCCTCTACAAACCCAAAAATCATGCTCTTTTAATTCTTTAGAAGTAGTAGTTCAATAGTTATGCAAGGCTAAGCTCTTTTCTTGGTTGTAAGGACACAACAAACCTTCGTATTTCAAGAACCGTGAGATTTATTCTTCCTTTTATTTTCAGTTTATGTTATGAATGAGTATGATTGTTTTCCTATGCATATTTCCTATGATTGTTGTTGATGATTGCTAGAGCGGACTCTAAGTTATTGTTGTGAACAATCTATTGCTAAGTTTAATATCAAAACCGGAGTTGTGATATATGAACTTGTGAAGCAACTAAGCTTGATAATTGTGGCGGAACTACGTTATTGAACTTAGAGAGAACATTTGAACAAAGTGACACAAGCTGCGGACAGCTTGTATGTTAATCTTGATGAAATTATCTAGTTCTTAAAGCTACCATTAAATTGAATCATTAGTGTGGACACTTTGATTGTTTGTTGGTTAGGATTAGTCATACGGCGGATCCGTTAATTAATCAACGTTAAGAAAAGATAAAATTTCAGAACATAAACTGTAATTTTCGTTTTAAGGATCGGTTCTAATTTCCATAGGTGGATCTTGAAATAGAAAGCACTTTACGCAGGTTAAGAAAGGAAGCTCGCCTCAACACCATGGCGGTTGCACGATAACAAACACTCAAGGAGCTTGCTGCTCCTAACGTGGAAAATCAACCATTGTGCATAAACCCTGATTTAAACTGTAATTGGCCCCTGCATTTGCGCGCCTTTTTTAATGTAGTCCTTGGATTTTAATTTCGCAATTTAGCCCCCCAATTAAACCCCAAACTTTGCTATTTCTTCAATTAAGTCCCTGATTTCACTAATTTAATTAAATCCAAAGTCCAATTAAGTCTAAAACTTATCAATTCTCTAAATAAACCCTTTATTGGACGAATTAAATTAATTTCAAGCTTAATTAAGACTCAAAACTTATCAATTCTCCAATTAAACCCTTGATTGGATGAATTAAATTAATTTCAAGCTTAATTAAGTCTCAAAACTTATCAATTCTCTAATTAAACTCTTAATTGGATTAATTAAATTAATTCCAAGCTTAATTGGATTAATTCCAAAGTTTAATTAAACCCCAAAACTTCCAATCATTTTGTCCTTAACCCAAATTTTAATTCATTCTTCATTTACTTGTTTTTTCCAACATTATTATTATTTTTTTCATCATCTTTTCTTTTCAGTAAATAAAATAATAATAATAATAATAATTAAAATAAAATGGTCAAAAATTGGGTTATGACAATGTATGTTATCGAATTATAAAATAAAAAAGACAAACAATTTAATGTTTTAATTTGCATATGATCAAGTATTTTAGGGATAAATAAAATCATGTTGTATTTCCCGTAAAAATATAAGAACATGTTTCTATATATTTTTTGGGATTTAATAACTGATTTATTAAAGCCTTAAGAATTTGACTAATATGTGGTTTGTTGATTTTAATTACAATTAAATGTGATGTTTGTGTTTTTAACAAAGAAAATATTAAAAATGTTTTTGTGTGTTGCATACGGTCAATATCCTAATATATTTTGAATTTCCTCTAAAAAAAACAAATATTCAAAGTTTTTTTAAAAAAATGTGTTTTAGCATGGATTTCTTAAACACAAAAAAATTATTTTCTTACATTTTGGATTTTACAACTTGTTTGTAAAACTCCAAAGGGTGTTGGCTAATATTCCAAAAAAATACAAAAATCTTATTTTTAGGAATACATCTATTTTTCACCATTAATGTTTGGATAAAGAAATCCTAAAAGGATGAATATCCAAAATATTATTGGGAATAACTTGTTATTATTCAATGTTAATATTTGGATAAAGAAATCATCAGTGGTAAATATCCAAAATAATTTTTTAGGAATAATAAGTCATCACATAACCTTGAAAGAAGTTTTGATTATAATCGAGGACATTTCAATTTTTTACTCCATGGTTTACGAGCCGTGAGAGTATGAAACACTAAGGCATAAATAGGATTTTAAAGCGCCCTGAATTTCCTTAGATTTCTAAATTTTTGTCCTTCCTCCTTGCGATTTACGAGTCGCAAACTCTTGAAATACTAAGGGAAAAATGAGTTTTTAAAGCACATGAAATCTCCTTGGATTTCTATCTTAATAAATTTAGTTTAAATCAAGCACAGATTTCAAAAGATCTGCATTGGTTCTCCTTGTCACTTTGTAGACATATCTAAAGGTGTGATCCATATTGGGCAAGGGTTCTTGCTTTTGGACATTGAACCTAAATCCATTCATCATAGCAAACCTATCCTAGGAAACCTATTTAAGATAACACCAACATGATAGCAATTATAAGGCAAACCAAACACCAAGCAGCTTACCTTAGGTAGGGTGTATTAGGGGTGCTAATACCTTCCCTTTACGCAACCACTCCCTTACCTTAGAATCTCTGAAAGACCAGTTAGGGTTCCTAGTGACCATAATACTAGGTGGTGACTCCCTTATTCACAAAAACAAAAACAAAAGACCCCGAAATCAATCGAGGATCGCCGCAACGCCACGCTCCGCCATGATGGTGTGATAGTGTACATGATTAAAAGACATACGGATGGTCGAATTGCACGATATAAAGCACAGTTGGTTGCCCGCGACTTCACTAAGCAAGAGGGGATTGATTACTAGGAGACGTTTAGTCTGGTGATTAAGCCTACAACAATTCGCCTTGTGCTCACTATTGTTGTCTCATATGGTTAGAACATTCATCAGTTGGATGTTCATAATGCTTTGCTGGATGGCATTCTTCAAGAAGAGGTATACATGGCACAATCACCTGGGTTTGTTGATCCTGCACTCCCGTCTCATGTGTGGTCTTCATAAATCTTTATACATCTTGAAACAAGCCCCTTGCTCTTGGTACAACCGGTTGAGTGAGTTTTTAATCTCCATTGGATTTTAGACATCCAAGGGTGATACTTCTTTGTTTATTCTCTCTCTCGATGGTGCCATGATTTACCTGTTTGTGTATGTTGATGATATTTTATTAACTGGGAGTAACTCAGTTGTGCTTCATAGATTGATTATTTTGCTGCAATCAGAACTTATGCTTCGGGATTTGGCTTATGTTCATTTCTTCTTGGGCATTGAAGTTAAATCTACTGCTATGGTATCTTATTAAGCCAACACAAGTATGCACTCGATATCATCCATCGAGCAGGTATAACTTCTTGCAAATTGATACTCCTTTGTCTACCTCCTCCAAATTAGGACTCGTACTGGTACTCTTTACTCTGATCCCACACGATATCGCCAGATTGCTGGGGCATTACAATATCTTATCTTCACTAGACCTGATATCTGTTATGCAATCAACAAGGTCTATCAATTTATACATGCCCCCAGTGAGGATCATTGGTCTGCTGTTAAACGTATCCTGCATTACCTCCAGGCTACAACAACCTATAGTCTGCACATTACTCGGGATTCTCTCTTGTCTCTTCATGGTTTCACAGATGCTGATTGGGCTGGCAGTATTGATGATAAAAAATCCACAGGTGGTTACCTTATATACCTTCGTTATACCTTAGTTCTACTCCTATTTCATGAAAATCCGGGAAACAACGCACTGTTGCGAGGTCTTATACTGAAATAGAATACAAAGTCTTAGCTAATGGTGCTACTGAAATTTTAAGGATTCGCTGATTATTTTCAGAACTTCGGGTACCTTCTTTGTCCATGACTACATTATAGTGTGATAATTTAGGGGCCACTTTCTTATTTCCAATCCGTGTTTCACGCTCGTACTAAACATGTTGACATTGATTATCACTTTGTTTATGATCGCAATGCTAAGCGTGAAAATATTCAGGTACGATTCATCTCTTCCGAGGATCAACTAGCTGATGTTCTTACCAAGCCTCTTCCTCCAGTTTCGTTTACTTACTTTCGATCCAAGCTTCGGGTGGAGTCTCCACCTTCAGCTTGACGGGATAAGAAGTAATCCTATCGTTTCTCGAATAGACATCATTGCTCTTTGTCAAGAAGGAAACTTAAGCAAAAATAGAGGATAGAAGGTGATAGAGCGGAGAATGTTACGAAGGATGGAAATCATTGTCACCTATTAAAGAAAGAGACCCTATATATGTAAATACTATTATATAGGAATAGTTATCATGTGTAATACATTCCATTATTATCTTGTATATAACCCTAAAGGTATAAATACAAAAGATAGTTGCTCTCGTTGACTATCACCACAAATTAATACAAAGACTATCTCTCAATTATCTTAACTTCACCTTATAATAAAGCCGATCATATTTAAATCCCAGCTCAACTTCTATCAACTGGAAGGCTTCCTCGGCTTTCTTTACAGAAACCAAATCATAGGTGAAGTTTCCATCAAAAGTGAGGAGATAAGTACAACTTGACAACATTTTGAGAGGTGGCCTTTATGAGCATGGGAGAAAAAAAACATGGACCTTGCAAAATCATCTGCATCTATATTTATCTAACCATGGCACGAGTGACGGATTGATTGAATTAATTTATAAATTAGAAAATCAACGTTTTAATTTTAAGAATTTGATATAATATCATTTTGGATAAAATTAAAAATAAAACCTTTGAGTTAACTCAATCAAATTTTACTTAAATTTTATTCAATCAATTAAATCACAAATTAACTAATCAAGTTATCTGAGCTTGACCAAATTAATTTTCAAAATTATTCGAAAATAAAACCAAGCTAGGTTATTAATAAGATTATCAAGTCAATTCATTAAGTCTGGTTTATTAATTATGATTGTAATGTATATATTAGAAGTCCTTTTTTATATTATTATTTTTGTTTTAATTTTTTCTAATAAAAAGAAAAATGATATTTGGTGAAGTTTTTAAAATCTTCCATGAAGAATTAAGAGCATGACATTTTACATCAGTATATAAAAAATTATTAAGATAAATAAATTTTATATTTAAAAGGTTACTACAATATCAATATCAATAAAAATATTAGACAACATTCAAGTCATTCTATTTATAATTGATGAATTTTTATCATTATTTTATCAAATTGAATAACGAAACTATATCAATATTTTATACTTGTCTTATGATAATTTTTGCTATTATTTTTGACAAAAATTATTGCAAATCACTCGAGATCATCACCTCATTTGGTATTGCTACACGACTATTATTATTAACTCAATAAGCGAGCCTTGAAGGTGGAGAAATAATAAGCTACTAGGATAAGAGATTTTTGGTTATATTAGTTAACACCAAATAAATATGATCATCAAAATCAATAGACAACAAATCAAAATGTTGGTTCAGTTTTCAATATTTGTTGTTACAGTTGTAGAGAATTAGGGCATCAAGCTAGTGAGTGTAACATACATGAGAGTCATCCGAGAAAGAATTTGTTAATAGCGAAGTTTGTGGATGGTGAGGAAGATCCTATTTATAATGATTCGGATAACAACAAAGAGATTTTAAATGGAGATGGTGGTACTACACTAGCTGTCCAAAAGAATATGTTGTCACCCAAAGATGATTAGGATAAAATTGGTTGGTTCTAACATCTTCCAAACAACTTGTACTATTAATGACAACGTATATAGTCTGATCATCAATAGTGGTAGCTACGACAATTTAGTGTCAACCAAAGTGGTGGAGAAGTAGCAGCTTAAAATATAAAGAAACCCATCCCCTACAAAATAACTTAAAGGCAGTTTTGTTCTATTTCTTTCGTATGCGAAGCGAATTGTAAGATTCTTCTTTTATTATATCCATTTTTTTATTTTTTATTTTTTTATAAATATATTTAACTAACAACAGTTTCTCTTGCAGGCTATTGTTCTTGGACGAGAGCTAAGCCAGATGAAGTTTTTTTGTATGGAAACGCACGTGCAGAGTGATGATCATTAAAAAGAGGTGCAACAACTTATCGATAGTTAAGCTTAGCACTTTGTGGTATGTTGGTTTTCAATCATTTTTTCTTAAGTTATTATTTTTTTTAAAATTGGTGATTTGTTTTTTCTAGAATACATCTAACACCTAGTTGAAGGAGAGATATGAAGACGATACTTTGACCCATCCAAATCTTGATCTAGATTTGTATTTAGAGGCAGGATTCTCTGGTGGTCTCGATAGAAATTGAGTGTACGGTCTCTCTAACACTGCGTACAAGAACTTGCAAATGACTTGTAGTGTTTCAACCTTTGGATGCTCATAATCGACTCGGAACACTCAATTCTAGAGTTCAAGGCAATTTTAGATCAACGAGTACAAGCTCGGATGATCAATCTTACTGCTAATTATGTATGACTTAATGTTGAGACGACCAAACTCTGCCGATTGGTAATGGAGATGAAATCACAGATGGGTAGTTCATGTGCTCCCCCTTATTGGCCTCACGGTCTCGACAAAAACCCGCCTCCTCCTCCTCCTCTAGCGCCTTTATTCTGGATTAATTGTATTTGAACTTATAAATGATTAAATTTATTATAAATATTTGATTTTTATATTATATTAATTTATTTTCTACTTTTGTTTAATAGATTTTTTATTTTTAAAAATTATTATTGATGATGTTACAAGTGAATTAAGTCCGTCGGTATATTTTAGAGAATTTTAAAAAAATTACTGCAAACTTCTGACAAAGAACTTAACATTTCCAAAAAAAAAAGATTTTTTCTGACAAAGTATTTCTACCTGTTAGACCATTAGTAAAATTCATACCGGCAGACTGAGAGTATAAATACCTATAAAAAATTTCATCGATAAATCTAAAAATTTTGATAATGCTAATATTCTCTAATTATTAGGTGGGAGCTCCTAATTTTTTCACAATATATATTTTGGCTCCGCTATGGTGCGGCAAAAATAAAGCTAAACCCTAAAATAAAATTCTAAACAAAGTGATAAAGAGGAATGGCATTTATAGAGCCAAAAGGCATAACAAAATAATACATGAGAAAGTTCCATCCCTAATTGAAACATTAAAAATAACAGTACTAATCCAAAGAGATAACAATTATACTCTATACCTCAGAGCCAGGTAAATATCATCAAGCCTTTTAGACCTAGCGTCTAATTGGTCACTTTCTTCCGGTCGACACTGAAAACTTAAACCGAGATGTGCCATGAGAAGACACACATGAGTGAGTAGCTCCCCACCTTGGGCAAGTGCATCAGCTTGCACCTTCCATCCACAATGACTTGCAGCATGCACCAACATGTCCACCCACACTTGACTTATCATTTCCCATTTCTTGTCATTTGTCCAACCATCCTGTGTCTCCAGTGACTGCAATGACATAGCAAGCATGCAACCATCTAGTAGGGCTGACATTTCTCCTTCGTCTTGTTCTGCAATTTCCTTTAACATGGTAGACGTACTTTGAAGCAATTCATTGAAAAATGCATCCACTTCAGCTTCCTGAAACGACAATTTGGCAAGCGATGCATCCAATTTATCCGAGGTAGCGCTGTCCTTCCCTTCTTTACGAGTATGCCAGAAAGGGAGACGACCCAAATGAAATCTAGTTTCATCATACCTTGTTTTGCTGAGCTCTGTCGGTAACATAGTCGGACGATCAACCAGGATATACATCAGGTAATTAGATAATGAGCTGCTGATTACGCAATTTCGATCAGGATCTTCTGCAAAACCATTCTTCTGAGAATCGTTGAAGTAACAAACATGAGTAGCAATGTGCCAAGCGAGGAGGCTATGAATGAATTCTACATCAGCCACACTCCATCCAAATTTATCAAAACAACCCTTGCTTCGAAGCGCCTCGTCACCTCTCTCTGCCAATAGCTTATCGAGGGCAAAAAAATCACTGGAGCAATGATCTAACCTTGAACGTTTATCCAGGACTTGTTTGAAGATTAATTCTTTTAAATCCTTGTCCACATCCACCCGGCTAGGAATGTTCCATTTCCTTGGAAAGTACTGCTTCACAAGCTTGTTCACAGGATTGTTTGATTGAACACTTAATAGGTTGCGTTGTCCCATAGAACTTGACCATCTTTTGCGCTTCCCATAAAATGATAGCAAAGGAGAAAGACGATTGGTTCGATGGAGAAAATCATACACTACTTCACTACTAGCAAACCAAATCACAGCCCAGTCAGACAAGAGAAGAGCAGTGATAGAGTAACAGTCAAGCAGGAAAGCTCCGAACAGCAACAAGTAAGATATCATCGTATCATATTTTGAATAGACATTCTTGCTCATTGCCATTATTGAGAAGGAGAGTAGTGCAGAAATAGAGGATAAGCAGGTGATAGAGTGGAGAATGATGCGTATCAAAGAAATATTTGTCACCTTAGAATAAAGCCGATTATACATGAATCCCAGCTCTATTTCTGTCAAGCTGAAGGCTTCCTCGGCGTTCTTCTCAGAAACCACATCATAGGCGATTATTTGATCAAAAACGGTGAGAATAACATTTTTGGACAGCATCAGGTACGTTTTGAACAATAGATGAGCTTCATGAAAACTTCTGACCTCATCTTTACTGCTCCCGCTGAATGGCATATCTTCTACTATGATGCTACGTAATTTCATAGAATGTGTTTTTTCGTAGTCGCTAAAATTTTCTAAGTTTGCTAACCTGAAAGCCCAAATCCTCTCCCCATACTTAATAATTCCTGAAACAAAGATGGGAATGGCTACAAATATGATGGTATTCTTGCTCCATAACTTGAACAGGACATAAGAAGCCACACCAGCTTGGATTACTAGCTCAAGAAGGCGCCTTATCCATAATTCATTGTCTGCCAATGAATAAGCCGTAATAGTTTCAGGGCCACCAAGATGAAGAAGAAGGATTGGAGCCCAAAATACTGGAATCAAGTTAGGAGTTGCAGATTTGGTTTGGCTGCGAGCAAGGATACCCAATGAAAAAGTCGCCACCCAGTCTGCTGACATGTATGCTAACCAAACAACAAAACGAAGCCAGAATCCAGTAGCGTACTTCCGCCGATCACCAAAAATGGCGAGGATAGTTTGCAGAAAGAGACTGAGTAACATTAATAGTCGAAGCTCCCATCCATTCCATAGTTTTTCAACAGCTTGACTCAAATCGTGCAAATCCATCCTTGATGAAAACAGAAATTTGCCAAAATAAATCCACCCAATATCAACACATAACAACAAAAACAATCCAAAGTGAAAAATAAATACAAAACAAAAAAATAAACTATTTAACTTACGAGTTTTAAAAATGTCAGTTTCAAGCAATGGAGATATCCCACGACTTGTAAAATATAACAATTTTTTTTTTAAATTAACTAATTCATTTAAGAAGCGAAGCCTAGGTTTTTATTTTTATTTTTAACTAAGCCAAAAATTAGTTTGAAATAATAAATTATATTGGAGTTACTTTTTCTTAATTAGAGATCCGGTGGTGTGTAAATTACTTTCATTTCACAAAATAGTTTTCTAATAATTTTCATCTTTGTTCTTATTTATTCTTGAGAAAGAAATTCAACGAAAACTAATCATACATGTTTGACAAATATAAATTTACTAAAATAAAAAAAACTGCCTCTCTCTCTCTCTCTCTCTCTCTCTCTCTCTCTCTCTCTATATATATATATATATATATATATATATATATTAGAATAAGTTTTTGAATGCTCAAACTTTTGTGAGGACAAAAAAAGGGTTTGGATTCAAATATATTCTCATTATGTCCATCGTTAAAATCATTTTGATTGACCCATGTGTACAATTAAATAGTTAATATATCAATCATTTTTTGATTGGTTGCAATTAAATTAGATCAAAATAGGAAAAAATATAATTAATAAATTAATTATTCTTTTATTTGTTCTTACAAAATGAGAATTCTTTTTTGGAGTAAGATAATGTCATTAATGCTTAATGAATTGCAAACGGAGCATAATGATGTTTTTTATTAGTAATATAATAAGATAATGGCATTACTGCATAATGAATTGCAACAAAACTACTAATATAATAAAATAAAAGGACATAACATTTCGAATAACAAAAGCAGCAAAACACAAATCTTCAAAAAAATAACTTCAATTAATTAATTAAAGTGTTTCTTACAATTTTCTAGTTTTCAAAACTTTTGTTTTGAATATTGAAACATTTTTCAACAAGTGAAACACGTTGGCTTTCAAAATCATATATAGCCTAGAATCAAACAAATTTTACATAATTAATATCCATAGCATAATGAAGTTTCAACCACATAAACTGGCTGATCAGTGGTAAGATTTAGGATCTCATATCTATGAAATCTATATATGTGATTTAAGAGTAGTTGAGGTACAAACTGATTCATTTTATTTATAAAAAACCATTCATTTCTTAAGCCAACCTTTCTACTACATATATTTCTTAATAAAATAGCATTACCTTTATATCAACCTCAAATAATAATAATATAAGATCATCATTAACCTTGAGAGGGGTGTAGCTTAATTGGTCAGACTTTAGGTTTGTTCCCTAGAGATCACCAGTTCAAGTCTCACAAACCTCAGGGCTACTGGAGATTTACATGGTCGTTAACTTAGAACTCGTGAAATTAGTCAAGGTGCATACAAGCTAGCCCGGACATCCATATATATATATATATATATATATATATATATATAAAGGATCATCGCTCTTCTTGCATTACCAGAACACCATGCCCTCTCTCCCTCTTGCAGCACACAACCCTACCTAACACCACCCCGCCGCCGCCTAATAATGCCTTGCCACTCATGCTGAACCTTACTCTAATATTTTTCACCTTTCAAAATTTAAAGGTGGTTGTTTGAGAGTGTAGTAAATGTTATTTTTCAAAGTATATTTAGCTTGAAAATACATTAAAACCTGATGGAGGCTTTTGAATTGGATATACAGCCTTGGCATGACTATTTTAAGGAATTGAGACCTTGCATTGATACAGATGGTCCAAATGATCGATTTTCCTGGATTGAAGTTGCAGATTTTCCACTACTTGGGTGAGATTCTTCAAGCATAAACAAGATTACATCAGTGTATGGAAGAGCTATAGGTTTTGAATATGATTGGCTTACGGGAATTCAGTAATTTCATATCCAACTGTAGTCTGTGGGAGTATCTATTAAATGGCCATCATTACACTAGATTTTAGGGACAAACAATGAGTTGTATAGATCGAGCTCTTGCAAGTCCAGAATGCCATCCGCACTTCCCAGACTTAACTCTACTCCGTCACCCCAGGGGGCCTCTCTGACCACTGTAAAATGCTTCTAGAGGTGCAAAGCAAATGTTGGCGATGGAAGCCATTTCGGTTCCTCAATTGATGGGTTGATGAGACACAATTTATGGAGAAATTGAAAGAGCTTTGGACTGAATGTTGCATCAAACATCCTAACATATTTAGAGTGCTCAAGAAGATCAGTTACTTGGCCTCTAAATTTTGAATGTGGAACAAGGCAGACTTTGGAAACCAGGATACAAAACAGCTTCAGCTTTAAATGGATATTCAACGATTGGAAAGGGCAGGGGAAAACAGACAGTTCACGCAGTAAGAGATGAAAAATTTGGAAACACTAAATTCTTAACATTGGAAAACTAGTAAATGTGCTGAGGCTATTCGGAGACAAAATTCCAGATAGAATTGGTGCAAGCTGATAAGAACACCATGTTCTTTCATTTGGCAGCAAATATGAGAAGTGTTGAAATTCAATATCAACTAAGATTTAGAGTTTGTAGGAGTTTTAATATTAGTTAAAAGAGGAATCCTAGTTAATATAGAAATCCTTGATGAAAAAGGATTTGTAATAGACTAGTTTATTAGAATTCTTGTTTAAATTAGTTTATTAGATTCCTTATTAGATTAGGATTTCCTTTGAATAGTTTAATTTCTTGATTAGCTAGGACTTGAAGCCTATAAATAGACTTGTAATCTTAAGTATTATACACAAGTTGAGAGAGATATGGAGAAGAGCTAGAAAGGTCTATTTTTTGAGAAAAATCTTAATAAAATATCATTCATCTCATTCTTCTTCTTGTTCTTTAGCTTTGTTCTTATGTTTGTTCTTATAAATTAGCTACCACACCCTATCATTCTTTTCCAACAAGCGATATAAGAGCTTAGATTTGATTATTTAACGTTGCCAATTCAATTTTTCCACTTTATATCCTAGATTGACAAATGACAACTATCAAACTTGGTGTATTCGAGTAAAAGCTTGGCTAGGTTATCAAGATGTATGGGAACGGTTGAAAAAAGACTTTGAGGAGCCTATTGATGGAGCAATGTTGACTTCATCCCAAAGAGAGGTCGTGCAAAAGGCACGAAGGAAGGATCAACTAGCACTAACAATCTTCCACCAATATTTGAATGACGCCACTTTTGAGATAGTGGTTAACGCAAGCACTATCAAACAAGCATGGAAAGTTTTGCAAGAATCAAACCAAGGAGTTGACAATGTGAGAAAGGTATGTTTACAAAAATTACGTGGTGACTTTGAAAAGTTACATATGCTTGAATCAAAGAATATTTCAGAATACTTTGCTAGAGTATTGACCATATACAATCAATGAAGAGATATGGGGAGAGGAAGGAAAAGACATGTGTGGTAAAGAAGATCCTATGCTCGTTGTAAAAGAAGTTCCATTATGTGGTGGTCATGATAGAGAAGTTGCAAAATATGGATTTTCTTTCAATACAAGGTCTCATGGGAAAATTACAACCCTATGAGGAAAAAGTCAATGATATTCAAGAGGATGTGAGTGCACAAATACTTTTTTTAAAGCAAGATGGTTCTGGTTATTCCCAAGGAGGAGAAGGAAGAGAAAGATTTGAAAGAGGATGTCGAGGCAGCCTCAACAGATCAAACAGTCAACCGAATGAAGAGAACTGGTTGATCAGTTCAACTGACAATAGCAATTCAAGATCCAGATTTGACAGCAGGTTTGACAAATCAAAAGTTAAATGCTATAATTATCAAAAGACATGTCATTATGCTAAGGATTGTTAGAGTCCAACCATGAAGGTTAAGGAAAATGCAAATCTTTAGCTTTGTTCTTATATTTGTTTTTATAAATTAGCTATCATATTCTATCATTTTTTTTCTACAAGAAGAAGCAAAAACAATATCATACAAATATGTCACAATTAGCTTGATTCATGGGTTATACAAAATTATTGGTAAGGTCCTCTCCACCAGATTGAAAATAGTAATGCCAAGTATTATCAGTCCAAGCTAGCCAGACAGCATTTATAGCAGGGAGGCAAATATTAGATGGCTTTGTGATAGCAAATGAGGAAGTACGTAATGTCAAAAAACATGGGCAGAATGGGTTCATTTTGAAACTGGACTTTCACAAAGCCTTCGACTCTATTCTATGAGACTATCTAGCAGAAATAATGACATACATGGGGTTTGGAAGAAAATGGATATCCTTGATACATGAATGTATCTCGGGTTCCAAACTAGCGATTCTTATTAATGGCTCTCAAAGTCCAGAATTCATAGCACAACGAGGATTGCGTCAAGTTTTATATGCTTGGACTATAGATTATTTCCAATCACGACAATAATATAAAAACATTTTCAATAGATTATTCATTAACTTCGATTGTATGCTTTTTCCTGTAAATTTTACAAATATTCATAGATAAAAGTAGCGATTTAATAGATTATTTGGCTAAGCAGAGAATTCATAGAAAATAAGATTCGGTTGCATGATTATAGTTCTTTTTCATAAATTTATATTTTGCCTGATTTGTAAGTCAATTAAGTTTGGTTTGTTTATAAATTTTATGGCTTATCTTTTGTTACTTTTCTCTCCTGTTTAGTCATGTTCTTATTGACTAAATAAGTTGATTCATAAAACTCGTCTTCCAAAAAAAAAATGATATAAAAGAAATTAATGAATAAATAAAAGCATACATATACATACATACGTTCACCCCGAACTTGCAGCCCCAACGTTTGTTGAAGTAAATGTCTGCCGACTACGCTGCTGTGTAACCAGCTTGAGTTGCGTTCCCAATCCTGGTGCCACAAATTTGTGTTTTATTTATGGAGATGGTGCAACAGTATGAACATAAAAATGGAATTCTTGTCACAAAACAAAATCTTAAACGTTTTTTATACTGCTTAGAATTAAGGAAGCGAATAAATAATTAACTCTCATCACAAGCTGTATACAACTTTATGAAAGGTATAAGGTACACATTAAAGGTGAATATATAGAATAAATTAATTTCTATATTCACAAGCTAAACCTTGAGGAATTTTGCCTGGCTTTAATTTTCCATGTTTCTCTTTTGATTGCTAGACTTCTGTCCTTGTACCTTTCTTTTCATCCACTCTCTTGCTGGACTTTACATCAATATATCTTCTCGATTCTCATAATTAAGAACAAAGATCGAGAGGTTTCTTCTTGGATTTCCTAAAGTGCTCTAAATCGTTTTCTTTTCTTTTTTTTGCTATTTTCCAATCAGATTAAAAAATCAAAAAAGGTTATTCCAAAAGAAAGGGGCATAATTTACTATGTTCTTACAATTTATAAAAATAAGATACATGTAATACACACGCGTTGTTTCCAGAAATTCATTCCTTGATATTGGAAGATTAATATTTAGGTTTTCTAACTTAAGTTTCATCGGCCTCTTTTGTATTTGAAGGGAATAAGAGCTTAGGGTTGGGTCAAAAAATTCTTTTCAGCCAGTTTCTTTCAAAAGTCCAACTTTATTAAATATGAACTTAATCATACATCCAACACTCATAAATGCATGTATCAAATAGCTGTGGTTGGAGCAACTTTGAAATTGCTCAGAGATGGATAACGATAAATGGTTGACTACACAATAAACTTCCATTGTGTTCAAAAATTGTTTTAAAAGTAAAACTATTTTATTTCAAATATTATGTGCATTCGTTTTAAAATAAACCAATCCTTTAACCAAATACAAGTATAAGCAATTGTTTTACAAACATGTCAAAGACGCCACTTAAGTTGTTCGGAAAACAACTAACACAGAGACAAAAATAAAAAAGAAATACATGTTTTTAAGGTTCGAGGTCTCCTAGACTCGATAGCCAGACCTATCTTGTCTAAAGGTTTGTCCAATTTTTTATTTAATCTCTCTTCTTTTGATGGATTCTACAATAACGATTAATAATTACTTTAGATAATCTTAAAATTTCTCATCTAACTCCAAGTATAATATTTTTTTTCTCATCTAACTCGAGTAGACAATTTCAAGTGGATGAATGTGGCGTTTTCAACCACTCTAGAGGCTGTAACTTTCATCATTCAACTAAGAAACATCCCCTTTACAACCTCATTTCCATGAAATCAAATGTTTACATCCCTTGTTCTCCAATAATCTCAACAACATCTTGTCCCCGATTAAATATCACTATATTTTCAGATGTTATGCTGATTAGGTTGACATTTTCAAACGAATGAATGTGAAGCTATAAACTTCCAAATTAAGCAAGAATAGATCCAATCGAAAGATATGTATCTCCTCTACCAAGTTCAGGTGGTCTCAAGCAATTTTGACATCAGAGTTTCTCCGACGAAGCCACAAAAGTGATCAACCAAGTCAGTCTTAACTAAAACACTCATTTGCACAAAACCACCCAACTTTTTCATGTGTTCACACTTTATCTAGGTTTTTATCAAGGGTTTAAAACCCTTTTCTCAAGATCAAAAGGCTAGAAACACTTCACCTTGACCTCTAAGTTTGTTACAAAACCACCTAAATCCAAAATCATTGATTTTATGGTAAAATCAGCCTAGTTTTGGTTTGTTAGAACCCTAACAAATTCATATAGAAGCTTTGGATTAACCTATAAAAGAAGAAGCAATCAAAGAAAGAAAGGAGAGGATGGAGGAAGGAAAAAAAAAAGGAAAAAGAAACTTTGATTAAGGTTTAAGTAACCTAATCTAGTTCGGGATTTGAGGGATTCAGTTTCTTTTACAGGTTTTGGAGATAAGAAGAAAGGAAGGCAGCATTAGAAACTCATTCATATTAGAAGATTTCAAGCTTGGAAGGTATATCCCTACAAACCTTGAAAGTGGAATCCATGAGGCCTGCTGGATTGATTTTGTTGTGTAAATGCAATGTTTTGAATGTGTTGACAAGTTAATGATTGCCTTAATACATTATATTTATATGTTTGTTTGTTTATTTGCCAAATATGGCTGCAAGGTGTTGAGTTTTTCTGTTCAGCTAATGGATGGTTCTAGGTTCTTGAGTTCTAGTTTTGGTTTTGTTTTTGGGTCAAACCAGTATATTTGGTTCGGTTTATGGTTAGACCAAAGATTTCCAGTCAATCTATTCGAGTCAACCTGGTCGGGTCAAGGGTTAAGACCCTGTTTGGCTGACAATGTTTTTGCTAAAAGTTATTTTAGCTTAAGGATGTGTTTGGCAAATACCCCCTATGCCTTTTATGACAGTTTTGGTTTAAAAAATGAGTTTTTGCCAAACAAAGTCTAACTAAAAAAGTAAAAAAAAATAATAATAATAATAAAAAAGATTTTTTTTTCTTGTAGATGGTCAAAAATCCTTAAAATTATTTAAGCATTTTTAAAAAATCTAAAATACTTTGGCAACAACAAGTTTATAAAATTTCAAAGGATTTTGGTCTATATTTTAAAAATATTAAAATTTATTTTTGGCAAGAAGAATGTATTATATATTCACTTGTAATATAAGAATAAAAAACCTAAAAAGGGTTAATGTCCAAAATATTATTAAGTATAATAATTTATTATTATTCACTTTAATATAAGAATAAAAAACCTGAAGTAGATTAATATCCAAAATATTATTAAGAATAATACAACTTATGCATTCATAATATAAGGATAAAAAACTGAAATGAGTTTTATCTGAAATATTATTTGGAATGACGCGATAGTCAAAAATTAAAAGTTTATCCTAAAAGAAGCCTCAATAATAATTAAGAACATTTTACCATTCCAGGCCAAGTTCTTGGCCTAGAAAATCAGGGTTTGTTCATCGTAGCAAACCTACCATAACAAGTTGATAGAAATATCATCAAACCATAACAAACAAAAAGAAAAAACAATATAATCTACTTAAGGTAGAGCGTATTAGAGGTGCTAATATATTTTTTCTACGCAACCATAATATTAGGTGACGACTCCCTTATCCAACCAAAAACTATCCTTAAGACACCGTCCGAAAAGTGTCATCGTGCCCCCATGAGGAGGCCACAACAATGTTAGTTTCCAAAATCTTTAGCAGTGATTCATGAATTGGTCGGACATAAGTTGGTGCATGTTGAAATATTGATCAAATTGTTGTGCAATGGAGTATTCTTGTTGCAGCGAAGAGCAATTACAATGTTATCCTATGATATTTTATGGAGGATTTGGACTGCAAGAAACAAACTGATTTTTGAGGATATCATGCCCGACTGGATTGTTGGAATATTGCCAATTATGTGGCTGCCATTGTCAAAGAAGATGGTTGCCATTGTCAAAGAAGGAGGCTACAATAGTGGGTTATTGGTGGCAGCCAACAACCATTGTCTAATGTCAAAGCTTGGTAAGTTTGGCAGCCACCATTGTTGACAAAAGAGCAAGAGGAGCTGCCATGGATGCCTATAAATAGAGGCATACATTAGAGAGCAAAATGAGAGAGTTGAGAGAGGGAAAGTAGAGCCAAAGATGTGAGAAAATGTAGGAGAGAGTGGGCTGCCATTGCAGCACTGAGAAGAGAGAAATAGAGTGAGGTTGAGAGTTGCAAAAGAAGGGATGATTCCTCATCCTCTATTGTTGTAATTCTTGTTCTCTCCCTATATAATCAAATGGCTTTTCCCATGGATGTAGGCGGTTCGCCAAACCACGTTAAATATTGTGTCAGTGTGCTAAGCCTCCAATGGGCAAATATCAGAACATCACCGGTCGGAATTCCTAACAATTTGTATCAGAGCCTGGTTCGAAGTGGTGTTTGATTTTTGCTCAAAAATAAAAGTTGTCAAAATTATGTTTTGACCACACCATTATGTAGAGGAGAAAGAGACGAAGCCACTGGTGAAAACGGTGTCAAAATCAGACTTCGAACATGCACGCACGCGCCGAAGAGGTGGCAGTCCACGCAAGCAGACGCGCCCCATGCGTGCCACGCGTCTTCTTCGCCCGGATGGGCTAACCCGACCCGACCCGAATATCAGTTGACCCGACCCATGTGACTGACCCAGATAAGGATGACATCAGCATGATGTAATTATGACGTCAACATGCCCAGTTGGCATGCCATGTCAGCGTCCAGTCAGCTGACACGTCGGCATAGTGGGACCCACCTGCCACGTCATTAGCCGCGAGCCGAGCCGAGTAGAGCAGAGCCGGAGTCGAGCCGCGAGCCGAGAGATAAGATTCTGTGCAGCAAAGTCTACGTGCAACCAGATCTGAGATTGAATATGGGCCGCTCATCAGGCAAGGATTGTTTTGATCAAATCTTAGCTGTCTGAAATGCGATTTGGACGATTTCAGACTTGTTTCCGGCTAATTTGATTGTTCCAGATGCAATGGTATGGTCCGATCATTGAGATTTGAGACTAAAAATGGTGGTGGTGAATTATTAAAGAGAGATTGCCCGATTAGGAGGCATCTGAAGGTCATCATGGTGGTCGATGGAGATGAAGAAGAAGAATACTCACATATTTGCCCAATTATGTGTGTTGAACTGCTAAGTGGGGAAAAGTTTTGAATTGCCTTGAGGGAAGGCAAAATTGGGATACACTGGACACCCGATCATGTGGACAATTTGAGGTGGAGAGTGGAAATTGATGAAGACCAATCTTGATGAATCTAAGCACTAGTAGTCTCGCCAGATGTTGAGAAATCAGGAATAAAACCAGGATACCCCAGATCACTTGACCAGGATACCCCAGATCACTTGTAAAAGAAAGTCGCAACAAAGCTAGTAAATGGTTGTATATACGAAAAGACAGTACGATGGATAAATACGTTCTAAGAAGTTCTATCTAAGAGATTGGGTTTTAAGCGGGACTAGTGTGACCCCTCCAAATCTTTCCTGGGAACTTGCTTAGTTGAAGGATCATCCACACAGTACTATTTTTGTATATGTAACATTTTGTAATGAAACTGTTGAAGACTAGCAAGATGACAGCACAAAGGAACAGTTAGGTTCCATATGTTCAAGGATCTGATGGAGTGGTGATTTCTCCAAAGAAGTTAGATTCGGTGACTATAATTTCTCGAAGGGAGAATTAATGAAGACCCTGATAATGGAAGAGAAATACAATAAGGAGATAAAGATTGGCACCCTATTTTGACTTGGATAAATGTTGTGACCTGATGAGCTGTTGTCAAATATAAAAGCAAAGAATAGGGAGAAATCTGGAGAACCAAAATTGCACCAGAGCACACGAAAATTGTGCAGGAGTACCCGGAGGATCCAACAAGGTACTGTAATGAGACAAAGATCATAGCATGGGCCTAGATTAGAGAAAGCATCAATGTGCGATGCTTTAGCCAGCTAGTGAGGTTCATATTAGTGCTTGTGATCTGGACTCTAAGAAAAGAATTGGCTTAGCTGATCAAATCTCAATGCAATTAAAATACAAGATCAAGTTGTCTCATTAAATCAATATGATAATAATGCTAATAATATGGTGCCTTGAAGGTATTGGCAAACAAAGTCACCATCTCAGTTTCTATTAAAGGAGGTTGGACATGCATTGCCTCATCCCTCCACCTTTGCGCATATGCCCTTATTGACTCTTGGCTTCTTTTCTCCATTGACATTAGACTTGTTCGATTTGGAGCGATTTCTAGGTTAAACTTGTACTGCTTAAGGAACGCCTCCACCAAATCTCTCTAGCTCCTGATCCTAACACTGTCTAACCTCATGTACCAGCTCAAAGCAGATCCTGCGAGGCTATCTTGAAAGAAATAGATAAGCAATTTATCATTACAGATTACCTCTGCCATTTTGTTGCAGTAAGATCGAAGATGAGTGTTTGGGCATTCCAAACCGGTGTATTTAATGAAATCTGGTATCCTAAAATCCTTGGGCACCACAATGTTTGGTACCAGACATACTTCGGCTGCTCGTATAAGGTCAAACCAGTCATTACCCTCAATTGCCCTTAATCTTTCTTCCAAAGCAAATAGCTTGTCATGGTCCATCAAACTGGCAGACCTATTATTCGGGGTTCTCTCCGCTGTTAAGTCAACAATGATTGGAGAATGAGTTAGCTGGATAGGGGTGATAGGCACAAAATGTTGTTCATTGGCCGAGTTTGCCCCCTGGTTATGTGATGCTTGAGAGATGTGAGCTGCTGGTGCTCCTTCAGGCGGTTGTGTTGATGTTCCCTCCCCATTCTTAGCTCTTAGAAGTTGCTCGAGTAGGTCGGTCAACCGAGCAACTTCATTTTTTACGGATTCCAACTCGGTCTGATAATGTGACTCTAAGTGTGCTCTTTCTTCATTCTCCATCCTCGATCTGGACCGAGTGTGGTGGACTTTGGATGTGGGACCTATGTTTCACGATCTGGAATGCATATGATAAATTAAAAACAAAATGTGTGATGAAAATATGATGCATATATGATGTGTATTTTTTTGAGCTGATTCATGACTTTTGTAATCCTTTAGGCAAGATTTCTGAGTAGATCTGATTACTGTAAAGAAGAGTTTGCCAAGTACTTGTCATAGCAGCTTACTAAAACACATTTACAAAGAAAGATGATTTCAGCTCAAAAACATGTATTGATGAGCTTAACATTATTAATCTTGATGCAAATGAAAGTAGGATACACATCCTAAGGACAAGCTCTATTTATTGAGTGAGAATGGGTAGGTTTTCTATCTAGTCTTGAAGGGTCTCATATCTGTCCAGTGACGTTCTTCGTAAAGATAGTATGGGGGCGTTGCAAGGAACAGTTAAGGTACGTATACCCACCATTACCAAGCAGACACTCAGATATGAGTTGGGTGTTTCACGCATCTGAACCCTGACCAATAGTCATAGGGCAGATCGCTAATCCCACACCTAACTTAAAGCTTGTGTGTGCTTCTCAAAATCAAAGTATGTGATGCATGTGACAATTCTATAAGATGCATAAGACAGTTTTATACAATGCATGAACAATATGTGTAAAATATTTAAAGCACATAAGCAGATAACAAAAGGAAAGGCATATTAACAATAAACACACGAAAACAAAAACAAATCAGACAAAAACAAAGCTTAGTCCATAAGGTCCTCAGTGGAGTCGCCATTGTTGTCGCACGGGTGCGGCGTCGCGGCGAATATTCCACTTCAAATCTAAAATGTAAACCTATTTGGCAAATATAGAGAGAAAAGAAATTCTTGTCGTTTATTGGTAGAAAATGGAATGGGAGTCGCCACCTAGTATTTTGGTCACTAGGAACCCTAACTGGTTTCAGAGATCGGGTATGGGGACTGGTTGCGTAAAGGGAAGGTATTAGCACCCCAAATACGCCTTACCTAAGGTAAGCTGCATTGTTTGATTGTCTGATAAAAAAACTAAGGTGTTATCCTATTTCAATTGTTGGTCTATTTATGGTTCAAGAAAATTCCTCCTCAGTAAGGAGGTCCTTATCTTATCAGGTAAAAACCTAGACATTCTAACGTCTATATGAAAATTATATTTTTAATATCAGGAATACGTTTTGAAATATTGGCCAAGTTCTCATGGCTCTAACAAACTTGTTATTAAAGCCAAAGTGCATGCTAAAACCTTTTTCAAATGTTTTTGTTTTATGCATAAAAAAGACAATATGATTTTTTTTTGTTATACGAAAATACAATGTGATGATTTTTTTTTTATCTTTGAGAGACTTGGCCGTATGCATGAAAATAAAATATATTTTTTTGGTTTTATAATTGTTTTGCAATGTTTTGACGAAAACCATGTATTTTAATACTGGATTTATATCTTTATGGTATAAAAATACAAACCACTATTACACAAAATAGATAAAAAAAAAAATACACGAGAAAAACACCAATTTTTTAGAAAATATTTTTGGAATTTTAAATTTTTATTTATTTAAAAAATGAACAGTGGATTACTCTCCACTGTTCACGTGAACAGTGGAGAGTGAATTAATTCACTCCCCACTATTCACGCAACGTGAACAGTGGAGACCACCAAGGAAGAAGAAGAAGAAGAAGAAGAAAGGGAAGGGGAAGGAGGCTGACCTACGATGGAAGCTAGGCTGCGACGAGGAGGCTCTGCCGGTGGCTCAGCGGGCTTCGGTAGAAGGAATGGTGGCCGGTGTCGGTTGCTGGTGAAGGAAGAAGGAAAGTTGCAGAGGAGAGAGGCTCGGCGGCGCTCTCACTATATGAGGTGTTCGGGCGGTTGCTTGTGATGGAGATGGAGGTTTTAAAGCTGGTGGCGACGATGTTGGCGGCTGAACGCCGCGATGGAGGGAAAGAGAGGCAGGTTCTGCTGGCAGCAGGAACCGGATTAGGGAGGCTGGTTTTTTTGCTGTCTTTGGACCCAAATTTCTCCCTCGTTAAAGCATGAAAATCACATATATTTATAGGTGGTGGAAGAGGAACACCTCTTCTCTTCTATTGACAAATTTCAGCCCTTGGTTCGACCCGAAAACACTCCAACCACTGCTTCAAAGAAGCAATGATGAACTGCCATCTTTGTGCAGGAAAATGGCTGGTCAGGTTGGCCACTTTGGGGCGGTGTCGCCGCCGCTATAGCCTCGATCAGAAAAAACTATTTACACTAGGGTATAGTCAGGTGTCAGGGTATCGTTTTAGTGCAGGTTTCATTTAATTTGGGGAAGAAACGAGGCGTCAAACGCCTTGGGAAGGAGGCCCCTCGAGCAGCCTCTCTAAAGAAGATGATGAATAGTAAATTTCTACCAATTACAGTTTAGTCCCTTAATTTGTGGTTTATCTAATTGCACCCCTGATTGGCCTCAAACTTTCAATTTTGTTTAATTTCACCCCTAACGAATTTCAATTCGCACCACATATTTCCGCGCCTTTTCCAGTTTGGTCTTTGGCTTCGGATTTCCTCAATTAAGTCCCTAATTGGCCATTAAACTTCAATATTTATGCAATTAAGCCCCTGATTTGACCAAATCAACTCTTAAAAATTATAATTTGACCCAGAACTTTAATTTCTTCCAATTAAAGCTCAAATTGACTTAAAAATCAATTTTCTTGCAATCAAACCCTCTATAAATTCAATTAAACCTTCAATAAAATCCAATTAAGTCCATAAACATTCAATTTTAGACTTTTCTCTTCAAATTAAATTTTCTTTTCCCACAAGGCTCTCATCATTCAAGTATATACTGTAAAAACTTCAATCCTTGTATTTTTGAACATCCTTAATCAATTTTTCTGATCCTTTTCTGAGCGCTCCAACCTCCTATTATTTTTTCTAATTTCTTCCAGCTATATATTTATATATTTATTTTTATTTTTGTGTGGGGACCCAAAAATGGGTTACAACAATTGTCAAAGAATAAGGCTACAATGGTGGGTTGTTGGTGGCAGCCAACAACCATTGTCTAATGTCAAAGTTTGGTAAGTTTGGCAGCCACCATTGTTGACAAAAGAGCAAGAGGAGCTGCCATGGATGCCTATAAATAGAGGCATACATTAGAGAGCAAAATGAGAGAATTGAGAGAGGGAAAGTAGAGCCAAAGATGTGAGAAATGTAGGAGAGAGTGGGCTGCCAAGGCAGCCAGCAGTAGCTGTCATTGCAGCACTGAGAAGAGAGAAATAGAGTGAGGTTGAGAGTTGCTAAAGAGGGGATGATTCCTCCTCCTCTATTGTTGTAAATCTTGTTCTCTCCCTATATAATTAAATGGCTTCTCCCGTGGATGTAGGCGGTTTGCCGAACCACGTTAAATATTGTGTCAGTGTGCTAAGCCTCCAATGGGCAAATATCAGAACATCACCGGTTGGAATTCCCAACATGGACTACAATATTTGAGCTTTTTCTTGCCTCTTCAGTTGAAGGCTATGGATGCAAATTTATTATATACTAGTAATGATATATTTAGAGGTACAGATGGTATTTTAGAGTGGACAAATAAGTAATCATCCAAAAATTCTCACTTACATATCTGTTTTGTGTATATATTTTGCTTACTTCTGTATCTTTTACAAACAATGTTTTCACGTGTACTTTTAAACACTTTTATCTAACCAGTATATCATTGTCTCAATGGTAGACATATTTTTGTAATAAAACACCTCGATTATCATAAAAAAAAAAAAAGTTCCCAAAATCTTAAAATAATTTTTTTCCCGCATACATATGTAACATAGCATGATTGAAATAACATGCATTTTGTAAGCCAATCAATTTCTACTAAAAACTTAATAAAATAAAATCAACTTTACATAGAGAATGGATAAATAAAATCTTACTTGCTTATTCACTCACAAGTTGATGCCAAAAAGTCACATGCATTTTGTGCCACGATTTTTTGTTTTATTTAATTAGAGATCGTGTGACACTACAACTTGAAAATGTACTTCCTATTAACTGCCGATGCTAGAATAAACTATTTACTCTCATCGCAAGCTATATATAACTTTACGAAAGGTTTATAATATATATTAAGGGTTATTCGCAAGAGAAAAATATATAGAATAAATAACTAAATTACTTTCTCTAATCACAAGCTAAAACTAAGTATTAGGAACAGAGAGGTTTTTATCTTTTATTGCCTAAAATATTTGTAATTCTCAAATTCTTTGCTTAAATTCTATCAGATTGAAAAAAAAAATAAAGGTTGTTCCAAAAGAGAAAGCATAATTCACTTTGTTCTTATTATTTACAACATTCTATAAAATGTTTCTCTAGTTACTATTCCAAAAAACTTTTTCAAGCTCTCTACTTTGAGTACCATATCAGCAATCACAAATATTCCAGACTTTCTTCGGACATGAGTATAAATTTCTTGCTCCCCATGGAAGGTACTGCAACTTAATTAAGAATTTAAAAGTAGCTCGAGGAAAAACTGATTGAAGAAGAACTCTTTTAGAATTTTATTTCTATATGGATTTAATAAGCTGGTAATTCTTGGCAGTATCACGTGAAAGGTATAAGAACCATGGGTCTTGAAATCAGGCTTCGTTTGTATATTTGAAGATAATATGAGCTGTGGATCGAGTCAAGATTCGTTTTAGTCCCATTAGTTGTATCTTTTGAGATGAAGCTGAAAAAGAAAAGAAAAGAAACTCATTCAACTTGAAAATTTCAGATTCTAATCAGGAAATTATCATTTACAAAGTGGTTACTTACCTGAAAATTGCTCAAATTATATAGAATCAAGGAGTGCTAATTATTGATTAACAAGTAGGATTTAAAATTGTGATCACGGATAGAAGACTAATATGGAAGCCTGTGATTTGAATATTGCAATCAGTAATTTGTGCCTTAATTAATCCCTGATAAAGATAATTAATTATGCATGGAGATTTAGCGAAAACAATCAGAACCATATAACTAAATACAGTCTCAGGATATAAGTCATAGTTGTAAAAACTGAGAAGACCTATTTCATAATAATAATAATAATAATAATAATAATAATAATAGCTGAATTCATTTCTTGACTAAATTAGATGCAGGTCATGTTTTAGAGAGTTTTTGGGAACGCCGTACAAACCGCGTTCCCTTAAAATTTTATTTTACTTTTTATATATAAAATAAATTTTGTTATGCTTTCAGATTGTTTTAATATACTGATGTTAAAAATAATTTTTAAAAAATAAAAAAAAATTATTTTAATATACTTTTAAATAAAAAACACTTTAAATTACCACAATTTCAAATACACATTTCATCTGCCTAAGATACGGTGTTGATCTCCGGTGTGAAGTCACTGAATCGCCGGTGAGCAAGTCAGCGGCTAGCCCACTGGCATGTGCTGTCCTTTGGGGGTTCGTCTTTGTACTTACTTTGGGCTCTTTTGTATTTCTGGACTCATACGGTGTTTGTTCTTTTAGTCTGTTTATGGGCTTTTGACAGCCTTCACAGAGAGTAGGTGTCCACCATTGGCAAGGGAAAACATGAAAAGATCTCTTCCAATAAAAAGGAAAATGGTGAAAAACAAGACAAAATTTGTTTTGTGAAAAAAATGAAAAACACAAACAGAAGTTGAAGCACAAACATTTCCAAAATAATAACGAGAATAAATTCTTCTTAGTCAAGCTTTAAACCATATGTACTGGAACTGATCCATTACAAAAGGATATATATATTATACATGTTGACTGTGGCCTCTCCCCAGTGATAATATTTTCAGTTCTGAAATGAGAAAAAAAAGGTTGCAAACTTTCAATACATCAAAACAACAAAATAAAGCTAAAAGGCATAGTATAACAATACATGAGAAAGTTCCATCCTTACTGAAGCATTAAAAATAACAGCACTACTCCACAGAAATATACCTCAGACCCAGGGAGCTAGGTTTTTCAGACTCAAGAATACAACCAAGCCTTCTAGACCGATCAGCTAATTGTTCATTTATTCCAGGTCGACATTGCTTGCTTAAACCGAGATGCGCCATGAGAAGACAGACATGAGTGAGTAGCTCCCCACCTCGGGCAAGTGCATGAATGTGCTGCTTCCATCCACAATGACTTGCGGCATACATCAACATGTCCACCACACTTCACTTATCATTTCCCATTTCTCGTCATTTGACCAACCATCCCGTCTCTCCAATGACTGCAATGACACAGCAAGCATGCAACCATCTAGTAGGGCTGACATTTCTCCTTTGCCTTGTTCTTCGATTTCTTTTAACACGGTAAACGGACTTTGAAGCAATTCTTTGAAAAAGGCTTTCACTTCAGCTTCCTCAAACGATAATGCATTCAATTCTTCCAAGGAAATGTTGAGCTTCACTTCTTTATGTGTATTCCAGAAAAGGAGACGACGCAAATGAATTCTCGTATCATCATACCTTGTTTCGCTGGGCTCTCTCGCTAACATGGTTGGACAATTAACCAGGAGATACAACATGTAATCGGATAATAATGTGCTGTTCAATATTACACTTTTTCGCTTCTTGTGAAAACCATTCTTCTGATCAGAATCATATAAGTAACAAACATGAGTAGCAATGTGCCAAGTGAGGAGGCTATGAATGAATTCTACACCATCCACACTCCATCCAAATTTACCGATGCAACCCTTGCTTTGAAGTGCCTCGCTACCTCTCTCTTTCAATAGATTCTTGAGGAAAGTGAAATCACTGGTATCGGGATCGTACCTTGAACGTTTATCCTTGACTTGTTTGAAGATCAATTCTTTTAAATCCTTGCCCACTTTTTTCCGGCTATCAATGTTCCCTATGATCCATGGAAAGTACTTCTTAAGAAGCTTGTTGTTTGATTGAGCACTTATTAGGTTGTGTTGTCCCACAGATCCTGACCACCATCTTTTGCGCTTCCTACAAGATGTTAGTAACAGAGAAAGACAATTGATTCCACGGGGAATACCACCAGCTCTTTCACTAGTACTGGTAAGCCAAATCAGCGTCCAGTCGGAAAAGAGATGCATAATGATGGAACAAGTTTCAAGGCACACAACTCCACTCAGCAACACGTAAGATATGATCTTATCATTTTTCGAATAGACACTATTGCTCCTTGTCATTATTGAGAAGGAAACTAATGCAGAAATAGATGATAAGAAGGTGGTAGAGCGGAGAATGACGCGAGACCTGGAAATCGTTGTCACCTTAGAATAAAGCCGATCATACTTGAATCCCAGCTCGACTTCTATCAAGTGGAAGGCTTCCTCCGCTTCCTTTTTAGAAACCAAATCATAGGTGAATTTTTGATCCAATCTGACGAGATCAAAATTCTTGGACAGTATCTGGAACGTTTTATATAAAATATGAGCTTCATGGAGATATATGACCTTACTTCTTGCATTCTTGTAGCAGGGTAATATATCTTTAATCTTGATGCGATGTACTTCCGCAAAAGGTTGTGGCGACACATTATTGTATACGTGGATTCTCGTCAAAACCCAAATCCTTTCACCATATTTGATGATTCCTGAAACAAAGATGGGAATGAATACCGACGTGATGACATTGTTGTTCCATAACCTGAACAAGACATAACAAGCCACCCCAACTCGGGTTACTAGCTGAAGAAGGCGAGCTATCAATAATTTGCTGGCTTGATCCATTGAATAAACCGGAATAGTTCCAGGGCCACCAAGGTGAACAAGAAGGATTGGAGCCCAAAACACAGGAATTAATTTCGGATTTGCGGAGTCGGCTTCGCTGCGAGCAAGGATACCCAACGAAAAAGTTGCCACCCAATCTGCAGACAGGTATGCTACCCAAAGAAAAGTCCCAAGCAAACGCCCATTAGTACACTTCCGTCGTTCTCCGAAAATGGTGAGCAAGATTTGCAGAAGGAGACTGAGTAACATTAATGACCGAATCTGCCATTCATTCCATAGTTCTACAATATCTTGAGACAGATTGGCTAAATCAATCTTTGACGACCTAGCAAACACATTTTTCAAAAATAAATCAGCATAGTTACTGTTGGTGGGAGAGACCACTGGTGGTGGCTTTGAAACACTCGGAGGGGATAAAACACACTGTTTTATTTCAACAAACAAGAAGCTTACAATACTGAAAAGCTTAACAATACACGCCCTCTCTTTCTCTCTTTCTTTCTAGTGTTTCTCTCTACTCTCTCCACACATAATAGCATAAGCTCAGCTTGCTATTTATACACGAATTCAAAACAAGATAATTCAGCCTTCAAGTGTGAAGGCGGCTGTGGCCGGTGGTGTGAATGCGGCTGACGACTGTAGGCGTGGAGGCGGCTGGCGGCTGCGGCTGGTGGCTGGCTGCTGCGGCTGGTCGGTGGGTGGTTGCCTTCCTTGACCTTCTGGATGGATTGAGTTTAATACAACAAATCTCCCCTTTAAACTCAATCGAGGGATGTCATGCCAAGCATGAACTTTAATCGGATAAATACTTCTCCTTTTAATGGCTTTGTGAAGATGTCAGCAACTTGATCATTTGTGTTGCAAGATATCAGTTGGACTTCTTCATTCTTCACATGTTCCCGGATAAAGTGATGACGTGTATCAATGTGTTTGCTCCTCTCATGATACACTGGGTTCTTTGCCAATGCGATTGCTGATCGATTGTCAATATAAATCTCCGTAGGATTTTCTTGAGGAAATCCCAAAAACTTCAGCATATTTCTTAACCATATTGAGTGGCATACGGCTGAGTTGGCAGCAACATACTCAGCTTCACAGCTTGATAATGTTACAATCGATTGCTTCTTGGATGTCCATGTGAAAGATGTGTCTCCCATGAAAAAGACAAACCCTGTTGTGCTTTTCCTTTCATCCAAATCTCTACCCCAATCACTTTCTTCGTGATGGGATTATACAGCTTGTATCCCATCCTTCTTTCACCATATCCGACAAAGATGCATTTCTCGCTTTTATCATCAAGCTTTCTCCTTCTTGCATCTGGGATCTTTGCATATGCCACACAACCAAAGACTCGTAGATGAGTAACACTTGGTTTGTGACCACTCCATGCTTCTTCTGGAGTGACTCCTTGCAAACTTCTGGTTGGGCAGCGATTCAAGAGATACGCGCACATGATACAATCTGACTTCACCCGGTATTGCTTGGGCAACTTCTTTGCTTTGAGCGGACTTCTTGCCATGTCAAGAATCGTGCGATTCTTCCTTTCGACTACACCATTCATTTGTGGTGTATAAGGCCGGTGTTGTCCGATGTCCGATGCCTTGTTGTGTACAATAGGCTTCAAAGTCATTTCTTGTATATTCTCCACCTTGATCGGATCTCACGGTTCGATCATGTAGCCAATTTTGCTTCTCCACAATTGCTTTAAAATCTTTAAAACAATTGAATACTTGACTTCCTCTTGAGAAAGTATATCCACGTCTTTCTACTAAAATCATCAATAAAAGTGAGGAAGTACCTATTACGTCCCGATCGACATAGGCGTTATTGGGCCACACACATCCGTGTGTACTAACTCCCGTGGCCTCTTTGCTTTCCGGTTGACTTCTTTGGCAAACCGGATCCGTGATGTTCTTGAGGACACAACTTTCCCGAACTTCATCCGGATGATCAATGTGAGGCAAACCTTTGACCATCTTCTTGCTTGCTAGCATCTTCAAGCTCGTGAAATTCGGATGTCCAAGCCTCGGGTGCGAGCCATTCTTCTTTGTTGGTGATGGCACTCAAACACTTTGTCTTTGCATCATACTTGGATGTTCAAAGGAAACATCCTATTCTTGGACATTTTCACATAGGCCATTAATCTCCAATTGTTGTCTCTAATTGTCGGATGACAATTCTTGAGTAAAAAAGTATATCCTCTCTCCAAAAGTTGACCTAAGGCGATCAGGTTCTGCTTTATGGCTGGGACATAATAAACATTGGCGATGTAGCTGGAATCGCCGTTCTTCAACTTGATTGGGATGCTGCCTTTACCTTTGAACGGAACCTTTGTGGTATCTCCAAAAGTAACTAGACCTTGCTTGGTCTCATCTAGATCACCAAATAACTCTCGGTAGCCGCACATGTGATTGCTGGCTCCAGTATCTAGATACCATATATTTTCCTGTTTCTCGCCAAGTTCTTGTTAGACAAGAAATGCAGCTTCTTCTCTGTCATCCTTCTCTGCATAGTTGGCTTGCTCACGTATCATTCTTCTCAATGGCATGTATTTCTTCATCCATTGTTGTTATCCATTGTTGCCAGTGAATATCAAATCATCAACAGTTACAAACAATTTGATCAAAACGAACTTGAGAAATTAAAAACAACATACAAAAGGACCATTTTTTTATCTCTCACAGTCTAGACAGACAAACACATATTATCTCTCACACTCACTGTTACATGGCTTTCTAGAGAGAGAAGCTCCGACCTCTCTCTATAAAGCAAATAAAAATAAAACAAAGAGAGAACAAAACCTTATGGGGGCTGCCCTCGGCTAAATATAGTCGGCGGTAAGCCCCTTAACATCTTTTTAACATGTTTTTTTTTTCCTTTTGTTCATCTTCCCCGTTTTTTTTTTCAGATCTAGATCTAGTTTTTTTTACTAGTTCCTTGAGGTTGTGGCCATAGGTGAAGTGGTTAGTATGTTTGTAGTATTTGGAGAAGACTTTCCTCCTTTGAGCTGCCAGTGGTTCTTTTTTGGGTAAGAATGGGGCTGTAATTTATGGCCGAAATTGGGCGTGATTTTTGTTGCAGGTTGCTGCTTGTGATGAGGGGAAAGTTCGGATATGTTGTGGGTCTCCTGGAACCTGTTTGTGAGGGAGAAAAGAGAGGCAAGGCAGGGTTATATGCGGGGCTACTGGTAGCAACGGAGAGTAGATCGGGGGCTGGGTTTTTGGGAGGAGATCGGGTCTGTTGAGGGGCCGCTGATGTCGGCTTCAAAGGAGGAAGGAGAAAACGGGCAGCTGTGGTTTCTTAGCTGGTTTGGCGTCAGTTTCTTTACGGTGCTACTGCTAGTAATAGTGAGGAGATCGGGTGTTTGGATTTTGGGAGAAGATCGGGTGGTTTATGGGCTATCAGTTTGAAAGGAGGAAGAAAAGGACGGCTGGTGTTTCCAGATGGTTTTTGGCATTGGTTTGATGGTGTGGAGGAAGAGAGTGGCATGGCTGGTGGGTCTGGCTAGGATGGTTCAGGCTGGAGGGAGAACTGGGAAAGGGTAGAAATTAATTTTATTTTTCAGGGTTGTATGGAATCCTTTGTTTTCAAAATTTTAAATTTGGTGGTGATCAGTGATTACCCTAAATTTACCTACTAGACTCAGGGTGTATTTGGTATTGCGGTTGCTGTTATGATTGTGATTTTAAAAAAATTATTTTATAAAAAACACTTTTAGTTGAGGTTGGTTTGGAAAAATATATGTTTGGTTAAAACTGTGGTTGAAATTGAAGTTGAACAAAAACTAGTTTAATATGTTTGGTTAAAAAAATGCTTTTTAAATTGAGGTTATAAAATAATTAAAAAATATTTTTAATTTAAATGTTGTAGATTTAACTACTATTATTACATCATGAAATAAATAATATTGATATCAAATATTTTTTATTATTCCATTAAACTATATGCAATGTCATCACATACGAAATCTATTATTACAATGACTATAATTTTCATGGTTTCTTAAGCACGCAACAAAAAAAATTGAATTTTTTGTTGCGTCATCAAGCAATCTCCTTCTAATTTTTTGAATAAAACACAATTAAAATAAAAATAAAAATTGAATTTTTTTAACTTGGTCGGACCCGGAAAGAACATAATTGGAATTGCGATCAAAATTCCACAAATACTACGTCATCATGCGATATCCTTCTAATTTATGTAGTGTTATTAAATAATATTAAGTACTGGTTTTTCGAGTAAAACTCAAGTTTTTTAAAAAAATTTACAATTTCATTACGTACAAAATTCATTCGACAAGAACTACAGTTTTCATGATTTTTTGAGCGTGCAATAAAATTAGATAAAATATTATCAAGAATAAAATTGAGATTACAGTACGAGTAAATTTAATTCATCTTAAACTAATTTAAAAAAAAACAAAAAAAAATATTGTGAATAGTAACGAAGTGAAATCACTTAACAGACCTTGGTTTTTAGAAGAAAAAAACTAAACTTTTCATGTGAAAAGTGCGAGTGAATTAATTTTGGTTTTTCGAAATATAAAAAAAAAAACTGTTCACTTTAGTGAACAATGCTACAATGGAGCCATGCTCCACTGTTGAGGTTTCGCCCATACGAGAAGCAGCAAAATGTTGCTTCTCAGAAACTCCAATTGCCATGTGGGTCCCTACGTCTGAAAGCACTTTTATTTTCTTAACAAAACATTTATTAGCATGGCTGCGGGTGAACCTCACCTGTAACCACGTTACCAAACGAGCACTCAAAGATTATGGCCTTGACAAGCGCATCTAGTCCAATCTCTTTTCTTTAATAAAAAAAAATAAAAAATCATGAACTATAAATACTATATAAATTTTTTAAACTTTAAATTTATAATTTTTTCATTATATATATATATATTAGAGTTTATATTTTTAAAATATTATTTTTTTATAGGTATCAACTATAAGTTACCTTAATCCAATAGGCATCAGTATAAGCTATCAAGCACCAAGTATAAGCTTCTAGTTATCTTAACTAGAGAGAATGAGTCAGATTATTAGAATCAATAAATTAATCGATTATTCATCACTTAAATCTTGCTTCTAAATTAATCGAATATAAATTGGATTTTACAATATTTTTTTTTATAAATAAAAAGGTGTCATTGATAAAAAAAAAAAAAAAAGGAACAAGTTGGAGATGCTATAGACCAAATATCACTATATCTACATTATATGTAGATTATATATTGCAATAGAAAAATATCTAAATTTAGTGAACATGTCAATAATTAAATCAAAACCCTAAATTTTCTCATGTAAATGAATTCAGAAGATGAAAAATGGAGTGCAGAGATGCCATAAACCAAATAGTATCAATTACTCATGCATATAAATACAATAAAATAAGGATTTAAGCCTTTAAAAAAAAACAAAAACACCTAAAAATATGTGTAAAAACTATTTGTTGAAACCTATGGTGAGAAAATGAGGTAACTTTCTTGAAATTAAATGCAATAAAGCTTGAATTTAAGGTAGAAGTGGATAGAAGAAGAAGCAGATTGGATAAAGAGCAGACGGGAAGAAGAAGCAGACTGCGTGTGGCTGCCTATTTTAGAAACTAAAGCTCCTTTTCCTCTAGTACAAAACAATACCATTTATAAGAAGGGGAAAAAAAAAAAAAAGAGTTTGATCTCGACTGTATTTCACCAAGTCAGAATATAGATTAATCTAGTTAATCATCAGAATTTAACCAGGTTAATTTTCTAAAGAGTTGTTTGGTGATTCGAGACCGGTCCAAATCCAAGTTGACCAAATTTTAAGTCAACTTTACGTTTATTACACGTACCATCAATTTATAATCAGCATAACTATCAATGGAATCACCACCTGAATATAATTCCATTTAGTACTGGTTCTTCGAATAAGACTGTAATGTGAATTGTACGCGGAGTATGTGACATAACTATTAATACAATAAAATAAATGGACATAAAAACACACATCAAGAAAATAACTTCAATTAATTACTACGTGTTTTCTACAATTTTCTAGCCTTCGAAACATATTTTTGTAAATAGCCCCAGAATCAAACAAATTTTACATAAATAATATTCCATTGCATAATGAAGTTTCAACCACATAAACTGGCTGATCAGTGGTAAGATTTAGGATCTCTCATGTATCCATGAAATCAATATGATATATATATATATATATATATATATATATATATATATATATATATATATATATAAACCATTCATTTCAGCCAACCTTTCAACTTAATAAAATAGCGTCACCTTTATATCCACCAAAAATAACAGTAATATAAAAAATTAATGCATAAACAAAAGCATATAGACATACATTCACACAGAACTTGCAGCCCCAACTTTTGTTGAAGTAAATGTCTGCCGACTACGTACGCTGCTGTGTAACCAGCTTGAGTTGCGTTCCCAATCCTGGTGCCACAAATTTGTGTTTTATTAATTTATAGAGATGGTGATTTATTTAAGGATATTGTGCAACACTATGACCTTGAAAATGAAATTCCTGTCACGAAGCAAAATGTTAAACGTTTTTTATACTGCTTAGAAGGAATAGAATAAATTATTTACTGTCTTCACAAGCTATATACAACTTTATGAAATGTTCATGGTACGTACATGTGAATGGTGGGTTATTCCTCTGAATAGGGTCTTTCCCACCAGCTATAGAATAAATTAATTTCTCTATTCACAAGCTAGACCTTGAGGGCTTGGTTCCCTGCAGGCTTTAATTTTCTGTATTTCACTTACTTCTGTACCTTTCTTACTGGCCACTCTCTTGATGGACTTTATACCAATATATCTTCTCAATAGCAGCCAAAAACCATAACTGGATATTTATTATACGTGCAAGAGCATTAATAGTGGGGATTGTTATATATACACTAAAATTGACCAAATAATTATAAAGTTGAGACCATGCTAAACTTGATTGTAGACTAGACTTGAACGTGGATAGTAAATGGAAGATATAAAGAGTCTACATGATACAAGATTAAGATCCTTAAAACAAGAAATAAGTGGGTAGTTATCTTGAATAAGGTGAATGTATTGAAGTTATCTTAAATAAGATAATTGAGTAGTTACTGGAAATTATCTTGAACTTTTCTATAATTTAAAGGAGACAAGGCAACTAAGAACTCATACTCAACAAAACAACGATAACTACACTACAATTCTATCAAGTTCACAGGATCTTCCAAATATATTTATCAAGTAGATATGTAATTGTAGGTTGATAAAAGTAGGCGATAGTTTTGTAGGCAATAACTTTATAGGTGATAATCAAGTAAGCTTGCAATTTATTTTGTAATTAGTATCAATTCCATAAACCAAAAATACCAACAAAATCTATTATCTAGGAGTTTCAATTCATGGATGTAATTAGAGTATAAATCACTCTATAAATTTGAACTACTATTTGTGTGGAAATAGATTTAATCATATTGATATTCATGTAACTCTCTAATATAAATTTGAAATTACAGGAATAGATCTAGAACTAAATTCAGAGTTCAAATCAGTTAAGTTAAAACTCTAATTTTAAGTCTGTAATATCATTTTAATTGAGACAAACACAAACGAACCTACATCAAACTCGAACTATGTTGTTTAATTATAATTTGCATTCAACTGAGATGTTTTACAAGTCCTGTTTCCTGAAAATTTGGGCTATGAATTAGCATATAGATACCTTACTTTAGCATAATTTCTCAAAACAATATCACAAGCACAGAACTTTGATATTGAACTCCTGTAAAACGATGATTACTTACAAGTTACAAAAGAGAGGATATGTTGTTCTTTCAGAATAATTTACTTTCTCTTGTCACAAGGCAAAACTTTATGCTGCAGGCTTCTAGTTAGCTATTATTTCTGATATACGGGGGTTTTTTAAAATTTTTGATTTAATTAAAAATTTAAATTAAATATTATAGGTGCAATCACCGGTAAAATAATTAAAAATATTAATATTTAATTATTTATCGGTAAAATGCCCCATTAAAAAGATCAAATGAAAGATCTTATCAATAAAGGTCAACCAATAAAATCATGTAAAAATATATATTAAAATTGATTCTTGAAACAACATTATTAAGAGAAAACAAAGTCACACACTTGCACACTCCAAACCAAATAACATGATGCTAATTAAAATAAGAACTCCAAACTTAATCTAGTCTAGAAGTCAACGACGACAGAGGAGGAAAATAAAAATGACTGCAACTTAAAACAAGATTTAATGGACTTTCCGGGCACATATATAGGCAGCATCAACTGGTTAAGCATTGCTCACTCAAGCCAAGATGAGCCATGAGAAGGCAAACATGAGTGAGTAACTCCCCACCTCGTGTAAGTGCTTGAGCATGCTCTTTCCATCCACAATGACTTGCAGCATACGTTAACATTTCTACCCAAACCTGGCTTATCATCTCCCACTTTCGTTTATTTTCCCAACCATCCTGTGTCTCAAGTGACTGCAATGACTTGGCAAGCTTGAAACCAGCGCACAGCACCGACACTGTACCCGAGCTGTCTTTTTCAAGCTGCGAAATAGTCTCATAGGAATCCCATGAATTATTTCGACCAGAGATGATTTGGCGCAATAATTCAGAATGCTTGTTGACATCGCTGCAGGTTTGGGTGTACCTTTCTTTACCGATCCCTCTAGGTAGCAAAAGGGGGCAGTCACGCAGAAGATACACCATGTAATTGGATAACGATATGCTCATTTTGGTGTCTGGATGACCCTTTTTTGGGACATCAGCATGGTAACAAATATCGGTAGCAATGTGCCACGTAAGGAGGCTGTCATTAAAATCTGAAGATTTCACACTCCCACCAATTTTTTCAAGGCATCCCTCTCTTCCAATCACCTGATCGCCTCTCTCTGATAATATCTCATGTAAATCATTCATTCCAGGATCATGACTGCGCATCTGATAACTATATCTTGTACGTTTATCTAAGAGTTGTTGGAAGATCAAATCTTTCAAATCAGCACCCACATCCGCCCAACTATGAATGTGGCTTTTTCCTAGCAGCTTCTTAAGAGAAATGCTGGTCAAGGAGTTTTCACTTAACTGAGATTTTATCAGGTTGTGCTGTGCCATTGATCTTGCCCACCTTTTGTCATTGTGAAGAAATGGCAGGAATCGTGAAGAACAAATAGTTTGATACACAAAATTGCACAATGGCTTCCTTTGCCCACTAAGCCAAAGCAGAGTCCAGTCAGAGAGAAGAAGCAAAACAACTGAATAAATCTCAATAATGATGGCTCCGGACAACAAGAGGTATGATATGGTTATTTCAGTTGTTAAATAGGCATGGTTGTTTCTGGACATACCTAGTGAGAAGGCAAGTAGTGCAGAAACAAAACATAAGAAGCTGATAGCACGGAAAATGATGCGTGACGAACAAACCTTCGCCACCTTCGTATAAAGCACATCGTACATAAATCCCATCTCAACTTCAATTAATTTGAAGGCTTCCACTGCAGTCTTTTTTCTTAGGATAATATGAGTAGCCAAATGATTAGAATCTGCAAGAACAAGATCTGCAAATAGTACTCTGAACATCTGAAAAAACAATTTTGCCTCATGGAGAAATTTAGCCTCAGGTATTATGTCACTCAAGCCTAGTTTTTCAATGAGTCGTTCATCAGTCATTTCAAAGAACTCAGAGTTTGAAAATTTATCAAATTGGCGATGTAGTTCATTCATCTCACTATATACTGAACTCCTGAACTGCTCCGAGCTTGCTGAACTCAGAACCAAATTCCTTTCTCCATATTTAATAATTCCAGCAACAAAGATGGGAATGGCTACAAATAACAGTGGATCCTTACTCCACCATGACCTCGAAAAGGCATAAAAAGCCACAGCAACTTGGCTTACTAGCACCAGCAGATGTCTTAACCACAATTCGTTGTCTTCCATTGAATATGCAGTGATAGTGTCCGGGCCACCGAGGTGCACAAGGAGGACCGGTGCCCAAAATGCCGGGATCAATCCTCGATTTGAAGTGACACAATTCGTTTCTGAATCTCCAAGCTTTTGAGCCAGGATACCCAATGAAAATGTTGCCACCCAATCTGCTGACAAGTATGCTAACCAAACAAGAGTTCCGAGCCAGAATCCTGCTGTATACTTTCGTCTACGCCCAAAGATTATAAGAAAAATTTGAAGAAAGAGACTGAGCAACATCACCATGCGAAGCTCCCATCCGTTCCATAGTCTTTCAACAGTTTCAGACACCTTATGAATGCCCATGTTTGATTTCCTTCAATTAGACCAGGTGCCAACAACCAAAAAAAAAAGGCATATTCAGCACAACTAAAGGCACATCAAAGAAAATGCTAGTAATCACATAACAATTTACACGGTGATTATAATTCAAGTAATTCAGAAAAAAAAAAGCAGCATAAATTTAAAACATGAATCACTCACAAATTTCCTTCCTGAGCTCCCTCAAATCTCAATTATGCTCAACAAATCAAATTATCAGGATTAATTACCAAAATGTGCTACCTATTTATTATACCACCATTTATTATCCCATCATCATGAATTTAGTTTCAGCTCTCTTCTCCTATGAAAAGAATAAATATTTAATAAAAGAAATGGAAGATAGAAACATAAACTCACATCTCAACGTACCTGAAGAATAATGCTTGAGGACCCGGCGAGCAATTTGAGTTTTGCTTCAATTCCTGTGCCACCAAATTGTGTTTTATTTACAGTAATGGTGTGACATTATGAATTTGTATACATATATTTTAACACTGAAATCGTATGTTGTTATTGATAAGAAAAAATAGAATAATACTTTAATCACAAGTTAAAATTCAGGTAAGCTAGCTGCTATAGCAAGATGCACGTCATGAATATAAGTACTTACAACCAAAATCAAAGCTTATTCTTGAACAGGAAAAAGACTCGAGCCAAAACTTTAAGAAAAGTGTAAGCCAAAACTCATGAATATAAGTTATTTACTTTTCTTGTCCCAAGCTAACATCATCAATTTTTTGAATAGCTAGCACTGTTATATATATATATATTGGCTAGAGTTTAGATTTTTCTTTCTAGTTAACGAAACAATCACGAATTAATTTTCAAAAAAGTAAAGTCAAAATAATGTGCACAAAACTTGATAAAAATGTATACCACATACAAGTATTATAAATAAAAGGGTAACTTCCCTAAATGTATTTATTTATTTTTCTCATGAACTTACATCAATCAACTCAATATTTTTAATCTGAGAATTTTGTATAAATAAACATAATTAATAGTATATATTAAGTGGAATATTAAAATAACAAGTAAAAAAATGTGGGATGACTATTAATTCTACTGTTGATCATTATATATTAATGAAGTATAAATAATAAAAGCTGATAAGATATTGGTCAAGTCTAGGAGCTTGATTGTTAGTTAATTATTTACGAATACGAGAGATATATTAAGCAATTGTTATTGCTAATAAGAACATGAGATAAATAAATATAGAAATCAGATGAATTAATAGAAAACTTACTTATATAACAACATTTCTAATACAAAATAAAACATTAAAAATTATGTAATAAAAAATGCTAGAAGAATACAACTAAATCAGTTAATTATTTATGATTTTTAATATTTTAAAGAATAATATAAATTATATTTTAGAATTTCATTTAACAACATAAGAGATTTTTAATAAAAAAACATTAAATAAATTCAAATAATAAAATAAAAGCCAAAAATCTTATGGAACCAATCATTATTATGTTAGATAATAATATAAATCATATCTTAGGATCTTATAAAGCAGCGTGAGTCTGTACAAGTTTTAAGTACGAGTTTTCAGGAAATGTTAAAGAATAATATAAAACATATTTTAAGATTTCATATAACAGTTTAAGCTTTTGAATTGAATTAAGGGTGGAATATATTATATTTTTCAACAATTTAACTATGTAAAACACACCAAAACCACAAAAACATTAATTATATATGAAAAGTAATTCATAATATATTTACTAGGATTCAAGAAAATCCTATATGCATTTAGTGCTTCCAATTATCTACCTTTAAAAACTTAATTATCATTAAAATATTTGATTAAATTATTTTACTCATAAAAATTAATTTAGTAACTAACATTACTATTTCGGTAGTCAATTATATATATCATGTAATAGTGCCATCCTATTGTATTTAAGTGAATCAAATTTAGGTTTCTTCAAACAGTTTCGAACACCTTATGGATGCCCATGTTATTTTGATTTCCTTCAATTAGAACAAGTGCCAACAACCAAAATAATAATAATAATAATAATAATAATAATAATAAACAAAAAAAACATTCTTAATTAGCACAACTTCTAGATAACAGAAATAACCTTGAACTAAAGAAACATCGAAGAAAATGATAATGATAGTAATCACATAACAATTTACTAAGTGATTATAATTCAAGTAATTCAGATAACAAGCCAACATGAATTTAAAACATGAATCACTCACAAATTTCCTGCGTGAGCTCCCTTTATAATGCTCAATAATTCAAATTCTCAGGATTAGATAACAGAATGTGCCACATAAATATTAAACCACCATTTATTTTCCCATCATAAATTTGGTTTCAGCTGTCGTCTCCTTTGACAAGTACAAAAATAAAATAAAATAAATAGAAGATAGACACATTCACTCACATCTCAACGTACCTGAAGAATAATGCTCCAGGACTCGACGAACAACCTGAGTTTTGCTTCACTTGCTGTGCCACCAAATTGTGTTTTATTCAAAGCGAGGTGTAACTTTATGAATTTGTATACACAATATTTTAGCACTGAAATCATAGGTTGTTATTTATAAGAAAAAATGGAATAAATATTGTACTTTCATCACAAGTTAAAACTTCGGTAAGCTTCCTGTTCTTTAAAGATGCAATTCACGACTATAAATTCTTACAACTGAAATAAAAGCTTATTCTTGAACAGGAAAAAAAAGAAAGAATAAAAGACTTTTTCTTAGCTCAAGCTAAATTCATCAATGTTGATCAGCTAGCACTATCAAAGACACACATATACAGATATTTCATGGTTGTTAATCTTCCAAAAAGAGAGCATAAATTTCTTCCCCTCCTTAGAAGCAACAATTTTCATGCAAAATTCATCTTCAGAAGGTATGTTGCCCTTGTCAAGATAGATTTTGTCAATTTTAGGCTTCGCTGTTTGTAGTCTGTATAAGAAGTCCAACTTGGGGGCTTTACGTCCTGTTTCCTTGTATTGATTGGTTAAGCTTGGACCCTTGCCTGTGGCTTTTTGCCTTTTTTTTTCCAGAAAATGAAAACAGAGATAAACCAATCCTTCTTTCAATATTATTATTATATGAGAGTTGAGGGTAGATGTCTTAAAAGTTGAAAAGGCCAATTGGAGGTCATACATGACCACTTTTCTTTTTTCCCAATGAAAACAGCAAATTCATGTTATTGAAAGAAAATTAAAATTCCAGAGAAGCAAATCCCAGATATTCAAAAAGAGAAAGAACTGCTTTTGTAACAGTTAAGCCAAAACTTTAAATGATTAGGCAGCAAAATTAAAGTTAGTAGTACTTGTAACAATGTTTACTTACAATTTACAAAAGAGGACAATTTTCTCTTTCAGAATAATTCACTTTCTCTTGTCACAAGGTAAAGCTGTACGCTGCAGGCTTCTAATTAGCCTACGATTATTGTTGGGAATACTAAAGCTTTGATACCACTTTGTTGATAATTCCAGAGCTTTGATATCACTTGTTAGGACCATAAAGAACCGTTGAATTTTTTATCAGAGGCTAAGCACAACAAATTTAACATGGTTCAGCAATTTATCTACATCCACGGAGCAGCAGCCAATATTATTGGATAGGAGAAACACCACAATTTACAATAGCGAAGGAGGACAAACGTCATACTCACACTCTCTTGTAATTGCATCACTTCTCTCTATCATTCACATTTTACTAGCCTACACAAGCTATTGCTTATGGAAGCTCATGTTGCTGCCACAAAGGCAGCAGCCTCTTTATATTTCTCTGTGTTTGGCTCTCGTTGTTGCTTGCTACTTGTTTATTTATTCTTCTCTCAAAATGCCGTTTTATAGGCTTCAAATGGCAGCCATGTTAATGAAACCTTCCCAGCAACCAATCAACAACACTTATCTGCCAACCACCACCATAAATGGTACCCCTGACTTTGGGTCATTTGTGTCACATTTCCAACAATCTCCCACTTGATACAAATAGCGCTGTAATTGTCTTCTACATTCGATGCCTTCCTAAAGCTTTGATTTCAATCCACATCCTTGTGATTCTTTACCCTTTAGACCTGCTGACGCTTTTGTTAACAAGTAATTAGCCGAATAAGAGGGTAGTCTTCCATATATAAAAGACATATTCTATAGGAGTCCTAAAAGGATATACATTGCTGTATTCCTTTCAGAATAGGAAAGATATAACCGACATATATATTTGCCTATATAAGACATCCCTCCACAGGAGAAGAATAACATGCAAAGTATACATCCAACCCTAAGCCTTAAAATTAAACATGGTATCAGAGCAAGGTTGAAAGCTAAAATCTTCCTTTAACTTTTCAGCCGCCACATTAATCTTCACCTGGTAATTGGTCTTGAAACAAGGGGCTAACCATGGATGACACAAATACTTCTATTATCCCTATAAACCAGACATCAATCTCTGCTGAAACACCTAACCTAAACACTTTACCCTTTGGATTTAAATTGAATGAGACAAACTTCAAAATCTGGTCACGTATGCTAGAACTGCACGCTGCTGGATTGAACAAACTTGGCTACTTAACTGGGCAGAATGCTAGAGTGGAAGAAGGAAATTCTGGTTACTCAAAATGGTGGACTGAAGATGCAGTGTTATGAGGATGGTTGTTGAAAACCATGGAGGCTCATCTTATTGGTTTATTTATAGACCTGTCATCAGCAAGGAAATCTAGGAGAGTGTCACTCAAACCTTCTATGATGGGGCTGACGTGTCGCAATTCTATGAGCTACGCTGCAAAGCCACAAGTACGAAATAGAATAGGTGTCCAGTTAACTTGTATTACGCAGAGCTGAATAGTGTATGGCAGGAAATTGATAAGCGACAACCAATTAAAATGATATGTGCTGCAGATCTTAGAACCAGACAAGAAGAAATTCAAAAGGACCGGATCTATGACTTTCTCGCAGGTTTGGATGAAGTTTTTGATTCAATACGCAGTGATCTCCTTCGTAAAAAATCTATTCCAAGTATTGAAGAGTGCTTCAATACAATTCAACGGGAGGCTCAGCGACAAGTCACCATGCTAGGAGCAAAGAACACTGGTGAAGGATCATCAATTGCAATGATTTTCAAATCCACCACCCCTTCTAACTTGCGCACTCTTCGAGCTATTGAGGAAGCAGAAAAAGATAAGTTGCGCTGCAGCCATTGTAATGGAAGTCGTCATACCAGAGACACTTGTTTTGAGATTCATGGCTACCCTGACTGGTTTCTAGAAAAACGAAAGCAAAGTAAAGCAAGAAGCAATAAACGTCCAGTCCAAGCAAAATTAACCACTGCAACAGAAATTCCTTCCAGTTTTGCTGCCATGGCAATAAGCCAAAAAGACCACACTAAACCGGGTGAATTACTCTCCTTAGCGAAAACTGACCAGGCTTGAGCGACAGGTAAAACTGGAGTGGTTTTGTCGACATCCACGATTCATGATACAGGTTGGATCATTGACTCGGGTGCCACAGATCATATGACTTATAACAAATCATTATTTCAATACATGACTCCCCTGTCTAAGGAAAAAGTCATGACAGCCAATGGGGAGTCTACCCCAGTCATTGGAGCAGGATTAATTGTTCTCACTCCTAATCTTTCACTACATAATTGTTTACTTGTCCCTGCACTTTCAAATCATTTATTGTCTGTTAGTCAAATTATAAAAGAATTGGATTGTGTGGTATTAATGTTTCCCACGTTTTGCTTACTTCATGATATCCGGACTCAAGCGATCATTGGACATGGTACTAAGAGGAAGGGGTTATACTATGTAGATGACGTTGCTTCAGGTCATGTCCATCAAGTTCAGAGTCACAATGGTAATAATCACAAGAAAATTTGGTTATGGCATCGTCGGTTGGGTCATGCATCCTTTGGCTACTTAAAAAAATTATTTCCTTCCCTCTTTGATGACATTTCAGATCCAAGTTCTTCTCTTAAGTGTAATGTTTGCATCTTGGCCAAGAGCCATCGAACTTCATATCCTATAAACTTGAATAAAAGAACAAAGCCTTTTGAATTGATCCACTTTGATGTTTGGGGACCTGCTTCAATTACTTCCCAATCTGGAATTTGATGGTTTATTACATTTGTCGATGATTGCACCAGAATGACTTGGTTATATACTATGCGACACAAGAGTGATGTGCGTAATATATTCCCAATTTTTTATCGCATGGTGTGCACTCAGTTCTCCCTGCCGGTAAAGATTATTCGATCAGACAATGGTGGAAAATATCTTAACTCTGAACTCTTGAGTTTCATTCAAAACAATGGTATTCTCCATGAGACTACTTGCCCGCGCACTCCATAACAAAATGGTGTGGCAGAACGTAAAAACAAGCATATTCTTGAAACTACTAGAGCCCTTCTCATTGGTGCCAATGTACCTCAACATTATTGGATTGATGCAGTAACCTATGTTGTGTATCTCATCAACTAGCTGCCATCCCAAGTCCTCTCCTTCAACACTCCCCAGCAAACTCTCACTCAACACATTCAGATTCCATCCCTCCTACACTTAGAACCCCGTGTGTTTGGATGTGTAGCTTATGTCCACCTGCAGAAAACTCGGCGCACAAAACTAGAACCATGCGCAGTACAGTGTGTCTTTCTTGGTTTCAATCCTCACCAAAAGGGATACCAGTGCTACCATCCTTCTTCTCACCAGATGCATGTCAGTATAGATGTTACCTTCTCTGAAACAGAATATTTTTTCCACATGAATCCATCCAGCTCTAGTCCTCAAGGGGAGCTGCAATATGATGCCTACAACTGGATTGATCTTCAGTCTGATTCAGGGGAAGGAAACACGGATTCAGGGGAAGGAAATACAAAACAGCAGCAGTCAGCTTCAGGGGAAGAAATGGAAACCAGTACACGTATAATTAGTAATGCTGGGGAAGGAAATACAGAGCCTAGCTCCAGAACATGTGCAACAGGCAGTGCAGGGAAAGAAGACATAGAGTACAATGCACACAACAACAGTGATGCAGAAGAAAAATACATGCATGATGAAATAACCCCTTTCTCTCCACAAATCCATGTTCAAGATCGACCGGATATCCATGAGGTAAGTGACATTGAAAGCCCTTCCTCTTTCCCTTTATTATCTGCTCCATGCTACTCTCTCCCTCCTAGACAGAACCGTGGGAAGGCCCCTGACAGGTACTCACCGAATGGCAAAGCAAAATATGCAATCACACAGTATGTCTCTACACACAAACTACCACCATAGCATCAAGCCTTCATAAGTGAGATGGCGAAGATAAGAATACCTACAAAGGTTGAGGATGCCTTACAACACCCAAAATGGGCAAAAGCAATGGAGGCTGAAATGAGTGCATTACAAAGAAATGACATATGGAGTATTGTATCACTCCCTCCAAGAAAAAAACCAGTGGGCTGCAAGTGGATATTCAACCTCAAACATAGAGCAGACAACACAATTGATCGGTTCAAGGCAAGGCTAGTAGCAAAAGGGTACACACAGTCATTCGACATTGACTATCAAGAAACTTTTACTCCAGTTGCAAAAATGAACACCATCAGAGTCTTGTTGTCTTTAGCAGCAAATTTCAGTTGGCCTTTGAAGCAATTTGATGTGAAGAACGCATTTCTTCACGGGGATCTGGAAGAAGAAGTTTATATGCAGCTTCCACCTGGGTTTAACAGTTCACAATCAAGTGGAAAAGTGTGTAGATTACAGAAAGCATTGTATGGCTTGAAGCAATCGCCAAGAGCATGGTTTGGGAGATTCACAGAAGCTATGAAACGAATTGGTTATCACCAAGGTAACTCTGATCACACTCTATTCATCAAACAAAAGAATGGTAAAGTTACACTGCTCATTATTTATGTAGACGATATGATCGTAACTGGTGATGACACAAATGAAATAAAAAAGTTACAAGAATGTTTGTCTACCGAATTCGAAATGAAAGATTTAGGAGGACTGAAATATTTTTTGGGAATTGAAGTTGCAAGAACTAAAGATGGTATATACTTGTCACAACAAAAGTATATACTGAACCTATTATCTGAAACAGGTATGCTAGAATGCAAACCAATAGAGTCTTCTATTGTTCAAAATCATTGATTGGCTATTCACCCAGATCAGGTACCAACAAACAAAGAAAGATACCAGCGATTGTAGGGCGATTAATTTATTTATCTCACACTCGCCCAGACATTGCCTATGCGGTTAGTGTGGTAAGTTAGTTTATGCATGCTCCAAGTGAAGATCATATGACAGCTGTAATGAGAATTCTGAGTTATCTAAAAGGGGCTCCAGGAAAAGGACTGACATTTAAAAAACATGGAAATATGGAAGTGAAAGGATTTACTGATGCAGATTGGGCAGGGAATCTCACAGACTGGAGATCCACCTCTGGTTATTTTACATTTGTTGCAAGAAATCTTGTCACATGGCGAAGTAAAAAACAAAATGTGACAGCAAGGTCCTCAGCATAAGCAGAATATAGAGGGATGGTACATGGAATATGCGAACTGTTATAGCTCAGGACCTTACTCACAGAAATAGGTTTCGAACCCAAGGACCCTATGTTACTATACTGTGACAATCAGGCAACACAAGAGATAGCTAATAATCCAGTACAACATGATCGAACTAAACACATTGAGGTAGATCAACACTTCATCAAGGAAAAGTTACTTCTAAAGTTAGTGGACATCCCTTTCGTCAAATCAAGTGAGCAACTAGCAGATATTCTAACCCATGCAGTCCCTGCAGAAGCTCTTCATAAGTCTCTAGACAAGTTAGGCTTAAAAGATATCTTCGCACCAACTTGAGGGGAAGTGTTAACATGTAATTAGCCGAATAAGAGGGTAGTCTTCCATATATAAAAGACATACTCTATAGGAGTCCTGGAAGGATATACATTGCTGTATTCCTTTCAGAATAGGAAAGATGTAACTGACATATATATTTGCCTATATAAGGCATCCCTCCACAAGAGAAGAATAACATGCAGAGTATACATCCAACCTTAAGTCTTAAAACTAAACAGCTTTTACTCTTCATCCTTCAAGGCTAACTCCCACTTGATCTGAGTAGTCGCCACTAGGCTTACTCCTACTTGATTTGAGTAGTCATACCTGGCCATAACTCCCACTTGACCTGTATAGTCTGTCTTCCCATCACATGCTCGTGCTAGCTAAAACCAAATGCTTACCACCTGCAACATTTCCAAGCTTAACCCAGCATAGATTATACCTCATTGATGAAGTTGTCTACATCTACTTCTCCACCAGAGAAAACCAAATAGTAACTGTTACCATAAACCAGGGTTCAACACTTCTTCACGAGAAGTGTTCATCTACTACTTTATCTGTTTTCTGGATGCACATCAAGTCATCTCTAATGTTTGTGTTTGCCATTATCTAAGAGCTCCTGTATTTGCCAAACCTTTCTAGTTTAAACTATCTAACCATGTCCAAGTCATGAACTGGTTCTCCCACCACCCCTCTTCATACACTAGAGGATCATTTCAACCACATGCCACTTATGAAAAGTATTCACGCTTGTCTCCAGAATTAACTTCATTCTTCAACTAAGCCTTTCTCTAAGGAAAGGCTTAGAGAAAAGCCACTTATATGTTCTCCAGGTTTTCCCATATTGCTCACATATGCTTAATAGTAGCTCAATTTATCACATTTCATCGAGTCAAAATACGGTGCCAATCTTCTACAGTTAACCTGAATCTAGCATCTCCAAAAAAATCACATTTCCATCATATCCTTCAACATGCAAAACCCAATCGGCCCTTCGCAGATCAACTTTCTAGACTATCACCATTTGAAATGGACTTTAACATATACATTATAATATATCACTGGAATAACACTTTCACTAAATAAATTTTTAGAAAAGATTGGAAAGACCATAATAGTACAATTTAAAATTCAATCTCCTTAAATAAAGCTTGACTATATTTATTCATCATACTAAATTTTTTACATGTAGCCAGTACCTATATATGAACAATACAATTGTTCAAAAACATATTCACATTTCACCTTACTAGTTGTGTTTGACTGTTCTTGACTGACAATTTTTCTATTACATATTTGGTCATGAATATTGTTATAACTTAATTTTATTTTTGATAAAAATAAATCCACCAAAAAAAATAAAATGAATAAAGAAAAAATAAAATTTAAATCTAAACAACTCAAATTAAAAGTTTTAAGGGTTCAATCATGTTTGATTTATAACCTTGAAAGTTAATTTTGAAAGAAATTGAAAGAATTGATTCGGTTTAAATAATGATATCGGGAGTTTAATTGAAGAATTGATAAGTATGGGAACTTAATTAACCTTAGAATTTGTTTAATTAATGAAATCAAGGGTATAATTGAAGAAATGTTAAATTCCTGAGCTAATTAAGGTCAACATTACAAGTGATTAAGGTTCAGGGACCATCTTGTAAAAGACGCAGCAATTCTGCCCAGGGGCCCGATTAAGAATTTTTGAAACTTGGAGGACCAGATTGAAAACGGCCGCCCAGTCCAGAAACGGCGCCGTTTTCATTTTTGGCCATCGTCTTCTTCCTCTGAAAACAGAGGAAACTCCCTACAAAAAAAAAAAGGAAACACGCCGATCAGACCACCCATGCGTGCAATGATCGGTCTCCAAGACCGCCATCACCACCTTCCCAGACCGTTCCCACCATTGGCAGGCCAAAGAGACGGGGAAGGCACCACCACCCAGACCCCTGCAATGGCAGGACTCCAGGAGTTCGAGTCCTTGTCAAACACCAACGCCCAGCGAAGCCTTATCCTCCTCCCAGGAAGGAAGAGGCGGGCTAAAAGACTACCACGCACGGTCCCCTATAAATACCCAACAAAGCAGCCATCGCTGAGGGGGACGAAAAAAAGAAAAAGGAGAGGAGGAGAGGAAAGAAAAAAAGAGAAACGGAAGAACAGAGAGAACAAACGAGAGAGAGAGAGAGAGAGAGAACAACACAAAGACAAGAGAAGAAGAAACAGAGGGGAGGAGAAAGCAGAAGGAGGAACCCCAGTTCGCCAGAAACGAGCGTCACCAACCTCTTCTCCAAGCGCAGCAGCAGGTAAGCCATCTTATCCCTCTCTGTTTTGCAAATTTAATTAACCAAGCACTGTGCGAGCACGCGTGAACTAATTCACGCGTGCCCGCTGCCAAAACCGGGTTATTGATCTAAACCAGTAATCGGGCCGGGCTGGCTGGATCCAGCCCAGCTTAATAAAAATTCTCATCATTCATTAAAAAAACAAAAAAAAGATAGCCATATATAGATTTAGTGTTTGTACTTTTTGAATTTTTTTTCTTTATTTATTTTGTTTGAATTAAACATGATCCATAAGGGAAATCAACTTTGAAAGTAGTTAAATGCCTTATATTTTCCCTGCCCATAATATTTTGCTGTTTATATTCCTGTACCAAATGATAGAAAATTAATCTCATCCATTTTCAAACATAAGAAGATTGAAAATATTTAAAATTCCAATGAATAATATCTTCTTTTTTTTGGGATAATCACCAATGAATAATATCTTAATTTGTTGTTAGAGAGTTAATATAAAATCATTAATGATTTTTGGTCTAACTCTTTAGATTTTATTATTAAGATAGTTTTTTTAATATAGTATTAAAGATTGGATGATTAAATTAAAAGAATATGTCAAGAATTAACATAAAACCAAGTAAGTCTTCATCCAAGACATGGATAGATATATGCTAGTTGATATCTCACATTTATATCGTTGTTAGAACTAGATTAATCTTAATGTCCACACCATTAATGTGAAGAGATATTGCTAGTTGACTCGTAAAATGAGGAGAGATGAAACACATTATAAAGAATAAAAATTAGAGTTACGCTACCTTGGTAAGCAAATTAAGCATCCCATGTGAGAAGATTGGAAATAATTCATGCAAGAATATGACAGAGGGACCCTGCAAGAGGTGAGTGTCACTTTCAAATTATTCAACAGGGGGCATGTTTGGCCTCCCGATCTTACATTATTGAATCCAAAGGGGCCATCCTCGGTCTCGATCAGCATAACCTAGTCCACACACGTATCTTGCTCTTTCTCTTTTATCATTTTCTTTCTCGTTCTTGCCATGTGTGCCAGTGCCAGGCTGAGAGCTACCGTTCCCGAATAATGGCAATAATTTATGCCATGTTTTTTTTTTATTAACTTGTTGTTTAGATTAATTTACGTGTATCTCAATTAATTTTATAATTTTTAAAATTAAATTTTAAAATTTATATGACTCAAAATTTAAAAAATAAATTCGGAAATTAATTAGATTTTTATTACCGGATGGTCACTTGGTTGAGAGTCATGCATGTTGTTCTTACAAATGGCGAATTATAATTAAGCTTCTTTGTCATTTATGAGTTGCAAGCGATGTGATACACAGACAGACCTTTTGGTTCCTCGTTTGTCTATTAGCAGGGGAGGTAGTAACAACTACATATGAACCTCAACGATTACGTACGAGGATGGTTTCCAAATTGAAATCTTCAAATTAATCCTTTTTTTTCCTGATATTTGAATACAAATTGAGTTGCTTAATGTTTGCTAATGTCTTTCTTCTTTTTTTCTTTTTCGTCACGTCAATATAATTAATTAATTAATTAATTGTAAAGGACAGGAAAAAATCAGTTTTATTTTATTTTTTTATCAACATTCATTGAACAAATTAAACTTAGAAACATGAGAATCTAAGCTACATTAGATTAATATTAACCGAGCAATCACCCGTCTTTAATTTATTCCAAAAATATTTTGATCAGATCAATTTTGTTACATTAAAAATTATATAATTTTTATTAGATTTCAGATTAAACAATCCACTCCGCATATATTTTCAAAAAAAAAAAAATTCTTTTTTATAATTTTTTTTAAATGATTTCAAGATTACAATATGAAAAACAAAAATCATGATTGAAGATTTCAATTATCTAAGCAGTGAATTACAGAGATAATAATATTAGACGGCATATAAATTAATCTCATAAGTTAATCATTAGACTAATCAGGCTTACATGGGCAATCTAATCCTTATCTGGACGATTTTATCGGTGCCACACTGCCACCTGTATTGAAACGTCATATTCCGAAATAGTAAGAATGAAATAATATGCACATATAACATCTGACTCAGCTATCTTTATCCACTCAAAATCAGACAACCATATCCTTCTACCTTTTTCAGAAGCCATCCTGGACATATTTATGTCTTTACATCATTATTAAAATTGGCAAGGGCCACATGGAGTAATCAAGTAACTTGTGGATTGTCTGATATCCACGTGGCTTCTCAAAATGAAAGCTAGCTATTTTATGTACAAAACAACCGAACTTCTTCCTGGGATTCAATTGGTTTATGAACCATGATTGTTGTTTTATTAGATATTTTTTGAAATATTTTTTATTCAGCAATAGTAATACATTAAAACAATATATTTTTTTAAAAAATTATTTTTATATTATAACATCAAAATAATCTAAAATTACTATAAAAAAATTAAATTTTAATAATAAAAAAAGTTGAAATTCAATTACAAGCACACCATCATTCAATAGGATATATCAATAATTGTGTACGCACCATTTTCACCAAGAAACTTCCCCTTGGATTGAGTTACTTACAAGACTTGTAGAGGCCAATTATAGCCCCGCTAGTTACATTCTCAATCACAATGTTGATTATTTAATTTCATTTGAGTGGCGTTTTTTTCATAGAATAATATCAAGGAAGGCCCAAGTTAGTTACGGGTCAAAAGTGTGTGAAAATTTAAAATAATATTTTTTTTATTAAAAAATAATCAAGAAAAAAAATTAACATATTAATAGCTGAGTTTTGACTAGATTGGCTCAATTCAATTAAATCATTGAATTAACCTAGTTTTTTTTTTATTAGGATGATGTAGTTTTTTCTTTTTAATTTTTTTTTAATTTAAATTAATCTAGATTTCAAGCTAACCATATCTCGAGTCAATCAGTGGAACCCGACCGGATTTTAAAATAATGTTCTATACTTCATTAAATCTGGTTTAGATTCTTCTTACTAAATAAAGATTAGTAATTGGATAAAATTAGATTTAATTAGTTAATCTAATATTCACATCAAAATTAAGCAGCACTAGTTGGCAGCATAGCCACCATATACTTGGGATAAAATAAAATATTTTACTCTTATTCTTATCTGGCAATGTCTTTATAATTAGTCATGTTGGTTGTGCATAAATGATCATCATATGAGCTGTGACAAATTATTTAAAAATTAATGAAGCAACATCCAATCACAAAAAAATAAAAATAAAAATAAAAGGAGTCGAAAGAGAAAAGAGAACTTGTCTACTGCTTCCCTCCATCTCAAATTCATGAGATGGTATAAAAATAGCCGCAAGGGTGAAACATTTTTATTTCCCATTCTTCTCCATCCTCAAGTCTCTCACAAAATCATCATCATCATCATCATCATCCTCACCTTGTTCATTTCAACAAAATGAACGGTGATCACACCCCTAATCTCAACTCTGATGATCCCAAGACACCACTTCTCCCAGTCCATGATCCAATTCCAAGGTCACCAAGTTCCAATTCGTCTCTAATTTCCCTCTTCACACCAAACAATTTCTACATCTTACTAGGACCCCTTCTGTGCACCCTTATATGTCTTTTGGTCAAGCTGGATGCTCCGGTGACTAGCATATACATGTTAGCTATTCTTGCTTGGATATTTTCTTGGTGGTTCACTGAGGCTGTGCCTATGCCCATCACCTCAATGGCACCTCTCTTTCTGTTTCCTCTATTTGGAATTGCTTCTGCTGATAGTGTTGCTCGATCTTACATGGATGATGTGATTGCTCTTGTTCTTGGGAGCTTCATTCTTGCTCTTGCTGTTGAGCATTATAACATTCACAAAAGATTGGCATTAAATGTAAGTTAAAATTGGAAATCATGATTCTTTTCGAAATTTTCCTTTACGTGAAACTTAACTTCTGGAGCTTGAATTTGAGTTGTACTACTGATTAACGGAGAGATCCATTGAATCAACCACTGCTGTTCCTTTACAAAAGCAAACAAATTCTTCCTGTACACCAGGAAATTTCTGACTTGTTCGAAATCGTTTATTTCTTTCTTGCACAATTGTGGGCCATGCAGATAACGATGCTGTTCTGTGGAGATCCATTGAATCCACCACTGCTCCTCCTTGGAATTTGTGCCACCACAGCTTTTGTCAGCATGTGGATGCACAACGTGGCAGCGGCTGTTATGATGATGCCAGTAGCCACTGGAATCTTACAGCGTCTGCCAAGGGGTCCCACTCAATCCAGCGTTGTGGGCAAATTCTGCAAAGCAGTGGTTCTTGGGGTCATATATTCTGCAGCTATAGGAGGGATGAGTACCTTGACAGGGACAGGCGTTAATCTGATTCTAGTGGGTATGTGGAAGAGCTATTTTCCTGAGGCAAATCCCATCAGCTTTAACACGTGGTTCTTCTTTGGGTTTCCTTTAGCTTTGGTGATTTTCTTTGCTTTGTGGGCCATTCTTTGTTTGCTGTATTGCTCAAAGGGCTCAGGACAGGTCCTTTCTGCTTATTTGGACAAAGCCCATCTTAAGAGTGAGCTTGAATTGTTAGGTAAGGATACAAAAAAATTTTTTTTTGTTCTTTTTAATATTTCAATATTGCAGAATTATTTTGATGAATTTTGTAAGCCAACGATTAATCTTAAATGTGATGTGTGTAGGTCCGATGGCTTTTGCTGAAAAGATGGTATTGGCTGATTTTGGGGTGAGTACATGGAATATATAATAGAAATTTGATTTTCAAAATATTTTTTATTTGAAAATATTAAAATAATTTTTTTATATTTTTAAAATCTGATTAAAAAATATTAAAAAAATATTAATTTGAAGTTTTTTTTAAAATATAGTATAATTACATTTCCAAACAATGCCTTAAACTACTATATAATCCATAATTTTATATTTATGGTGTACTACAATCAATCTTTAAAAAATTTAATTTGATGTAAAATTTAATTAAGTTTAGCGTGTCCTTATATTGTAAAGATGGTTAGTGCAGATGCTAATAGTCCTATGGATGACAAGAAGTATAACAGATGACGTTCCTGGTTGGGGAGCTCTCTTCAATGGACTTGCCGGCGATGGAACCGTTAGTGTGAGTATAATTTAGTCCTGGAAAAAATTAATTCGATTTTTTTTTTTTTTTGTAGTTTATATATGTTTAACTGTTAATTAAGTTACAGTCAATTATAACCAAAATAAATAAATGAATTGAAATAAGGTTTTTACATGATGAAAAAAGGTTATGATGGCAACCTTATTGTTCATAATTCCAAACAAGAAGCAGAGGGGTGAGAAATTGATGGACTGGAACAAATGCAAGAAACTACCATGGAACATTGTGTTGTTGCTAGGAGCAGGTTTCGCCATCGCCGATGGAGTGAAGGCTAGCGGCCTGGCTGATGTGTTATCCAAGGCATTAGACTTCTTGGAAGAGGTACCATACTTAGCCATTGCACCTATGGTGTGTCTGATAAGTGCCACAATCACTGAATTCACTTCAAACAACTCAACCACCACCCTTGTGGTTCCTCTACTGATCCAAATTGCGAAGACGATGCATGTGCATCCACTTCTCCTCATGGTTCCTGGGGCAATCGGAGCACAGTTTTCGTTCTTGCTTCCAACTGGAACACCTTCAAATATTGTTGGGTTCACTACAGGGCATATTGAGATCAAAGACATGATCAAGACAGGACTGCCACTTAAGATTTTTGGCATTGCTGCATTATCTCTTCTCATGCCTACACTAGGTAAGCTTGATCATTTCTTTGAGGTTGATTTTTCTTTTTCACGAGGAAAAACAAAATTTGGGATGCTAAATTTATGTCATTGCAGGAGCTTATGTTTTTGGGACAAATGGAGAAGTTTAATAGCTGTAAACTGTAACATATAGTTATGGATGGTTCTTTCAAGTCAAGTCTCGTGGCAAGCAAAGAGACGCAATGTGGATGATGATTAAGCCGTAGGACTTAGCTGAGATGTAGAGATTTCCCTTTAGCTCTTGGAAATACAGGAAGATTATTGTACAGTTTGCAAGATAAAGAGAAGAGTACTGCTGCCACGACAAAAGCAGCCCTCTTATCCTCCACCCACAGTTTTTTTTCAGCTCCTTCCTTTGATAGCTAAAATATCTTGTATCTAGCGATTGTTTCCAAATGTAAGATTATTTCTTATTTCTTTCATATTTTCTTCCTCTGCTGTACCATAAATGGTTTGAGTATTCAAGCATCTTGAAATTATATAAAAGAAAAACCCATGAAGAATTGACGAAAGATTAAACAGTAAAAGAAAAAGATAACACGAACCATTCATTTCGATGTAAACTATATATTATGTTTTTTTCATGAATAAATAGCGGAAACATTTAAATCCTAAATTTTATGAGGATTTAAATAAAAGTATAATATACTCTTCTTTGTACAAATGGAAAGACGCTCGCTCAATGGGTTCATAAATTAGGTCCATCAGGCCAACTTTTCTCCAAATAGAAGAATTTATCTAGCCCATATGCTCTCTTTTATTGGGTTTTCATTGTCATATTTCTACCTAGTCCTTAGGCCTAGTTTTACTCAGAGCAGAGGATTTCATTTTCTTAAAAACGTTGAAAAATCTGAAATTTGAAGTGAGGCTTAAGCTTCAATTATCCTTTCCTTGTGTTTTGGGCTACTATATGTTCTTTTCTTCACATCAATCATTTCCATGTAAGAATTAGAAACTTTAATTAATTGGCTCTACAATGTTTTTTTCCTTTTAAGAAAGGTGTGATGCTTTCCCAAGTTTTATTGAGTCTATGGTCATCAAGACATCGAATCACTCGCATTGCTGCTCTTACGACAACTTTTACTGCATCTTGCATGACGTTGCGGTTCCCTCGTTCTTTTTTTTTCTTTTCTTTTTTTGATAGCCCATTACCATATTTCGTCTCCTTTCTTTCATTTGTATTCTCCTGTTTGCATCATTTCAAGCCACACTTGACTTCTCTACCGTCGTCAGAAATTGTTCGGTTTACAAGCCTAGAAGCTCTCACTTGGCAGCAGGCCTGATTTTGGCGAGTTGATCCTGATAAAACAGAAGTCTTTGAGCCTTATTTGAGCTGGGTTTTTAATTGAACCACAAAAGATTTTAATCTAATAAATTTTCTCTGAATCAATTAGTTTAATCTAATCCAAATCCAATTACGCTAATTTTTTTAACATTAGCATATAAAATAATCTAAAACATTAAAAAGATTAAATTAAAATAAAAAAAATTAAATTAATTTTTTTAAAAAATACTTTTAAAATATAAAAATAAACATGATATAATATCCATTTGAATAGTTCCGACTATAACTGATTATTCAATTGAGCTTAATGTCCTCCAATTGACAAACCTGTCTTTGTCCGTGCAGGTTAAGTTTTTTTCATCAATCCATTGCTAGATAGGCAGGTGTAAGTTGTTGGTTATTCAATTGATATCACCTTTACTTGAGATTCTTTTATATTTTCCTCCTTCTTTCATCTCTAAAACGTTTTAAAATTGATTAGGCTCTTAAATATAAGCCCAACAAATAATCATTCATCTTTGGTGTCATCAATAATAAGCAGTGCTTTAAGGCATCTATTTTTGGGTAAATACAGGCAGGAAAGAGAAGCTTATATATATTCTAATGTTATAATTGAATTTTTTTTCCAATTTTTTTCTAGTTCTTTAAATTTCACTATGTTTCTCTCGGTCATTATCTAAATATGTGCTTCATTAATAAACCAATCAATTATTAAAATCTAAATACAGTGAGCTCTATATGCAATCTGAAGAAATCTGTCTTCAGGTGGTCATCGTAATTATTTTCTGCTTTTTTGATTTATGATTATGAACTCAGATGGCTTACCCTATAATATAAATATTTCAGGTACAGTACGAGCAGTGGTAGACGCCATGATTCAAACACTCACAGAAAAGTTGTCGCATGCAGCTATCATAAGCAGAGCTGATGTTATATTAGACTTTAATTGATTAATAAATCAAGTTCAATTTAAGACTTTAATTGTTCTCAATCTTATTGGAATAAATAGAAGATAGTATTTAATATAATTAGCTGATTCCATTTATTTTCTTTCAATCATTTTTATTCTTTCTTTCTTTGTTTTCTCATTTCCCTTTTCTCTTTCTTCTTTGTGATTTATTTCTGTCGGAGTCAGGGGCAATTTAAAGGAACAAAATACATATAGTAAAGAAAGTAAAGGCATTACTCTACGTAGAAGCAATTACTTTAGTTACTTTCCAAAAGAAAGTCTTCCTCTTTTCTTGCTATCCAGTAGCTTATCAGTCCTGAGTTCCCCACCTTGACGTTGTGGAATCATTTCTTTCATTTGATGATTACTTCTGGAAGACAAAAATAACAAAGTATTTGAAGAGAACAAAGCATTATATTGCTATATATTGGTTTAGCATCTCACTTTTGATTAGTTTACCATTGTTTTCTGTCACAAGCTAGCTTCTGTTTTCTTTCTTTTCTTTGTTTTTTTCCTACATAGACGGATGGCTTGCTCAACGCGACTTTTAGCTGAAACAGTATCCACGAGTCCAACTGGTGGCTTCCAATGATGGGGAAAAGGGGGCATTTTACACATGGAGTGAGGTGGCTTTTTTTCCTGTTCAGATATGTTTTTTTATTTGTGTTTATATAAAGGCACACTGAGGATATGAAATCGGGGCAAAGCACATTAGTGAGGTGGAGTTCAATCAAAACAAATGGATTCTGAATTGTCAGTAGTACTAGTTATTAGACTTCTCTTCTTCAACTTTCTTCTTCTCTGGCAACTTGGCAACGGGGCTAAAGTCAATAATGGCACTACAAACATTACAGCTAATGGTGATAACACTACGATTGGTGCCCTTACAGATGCTGAAGGTACAAATTAATCGATCTCTTTTTCTTTCAAAGATATTTGATTGAATATGTATTTAACTGTTTTCCACAATTTTGCCCAACAAAACCTTAATGATGCAGGATGTGGTTAAAGCATGGAGATAGAAGATCAAAGAATTTCTAACGAATAAATTGATTAAGAAACGAAACCTATCATAATAAATAGAATATAGTGTTTACACACACACACATGCCAAGAAACCCTATTAACCTAGACCAGCTAGGAAATGGGAATGCTAATAAATATTATTACTTTGATTTCTTTTTATATAGTATTTATAAAAAAAAGGTTATGCATATGCAATATTGCTGAGGTCTAATGATTCAATCCATCACTTTTAACTTTATTAGTTAACATTTCTTGTGTAAAATACAGATCTTGGTCATTCTAACCCATAAATGTATGTTTATAGTTAGGTCCATTGAGTCTTTTTATCTTGAACATGAGAAGATCTTAGTCGGATGTGATAAAAAGAGTTTTTTTGTGTTCAAACCTTGGTCAGCACGTACTCTTCGACTCCTTTTCAAGAGTTTGCAGTCCAAGAACACAACGCAGTTCCCCCTATCGTATCCGATTTGTTCTACCAACATGGATGCCGAGATTCGATGTTCTTGTGACAACACCAAAAACCGATCAGCTTGTTGGGTCACTGCAATGTATGTACAGAGCTATGGAAACGGAAACGATGAAGATTGCATGAAACCTGCTTAAAATTAATCCTTTCTATCTGAATCACTTCAATTTCTTTTACAGAAACCTGGCAAGCAAAATGTTGGATGGGTTAATTCACTCTTCAATAAGTCTCTTTAAGAACTTGAGAGTATTGTAAGTGCCATCACTCCATCTCACTTTTCAGTATTCCCATATTGGACTACTGTATTATATGCTGTGCCTGTTAAGCTAAACACCTGTAATAAGCTTTCTGGTGGAATTGCTTCCTCGCTAGGGAATTCACGGAGTCTCATAAAATTGCATGTTAAGGCTATGATTAGCGGTTCTATATGTATAAATGATGGCATAGCTTTGCTCATTTCTAATTGTACAATGACTTTGTGTAAAAATCAGGGACCTTTCAAGCAATTTCTTAACCGGGTCTATACCTCCTAGCCTGACAACGTTGCAGAGTCTGAGAATTCTGTAAGTCTTATATAGTTTTGCTTCCAGTTGAATTTGGGTTTAATTAATTTTCTCCGTTTTAAACCGCATTAACCTTTTTCGCCGAGTTTGTCTCTTTTATCATGTTTGTTTTAGACTTATGAGTTTCTTGCTTGGATGCGATTTGATTGCGGTTTCAGCTCTAAGTTCTATGTTCCTCAAATTTCTGGATTGCCAATGATATGTTCGAAAGAAGAATTGTCTAAACTGAACCTCTCCCTTGTCCTTCTCTATTGCTAGTTGTTTTTTGCTAGTTCATACGTAATTCACTAGTTTGTTTCAAAGGAGCTGTATCCTATTCTTGATTTGGAAGATTAACTCTCTTTCTTTTATCTCTGGCCCTCTCTTGATAACATGAATTCTCTTGCCCAAAAACAAATATTCTTTCTTGAAAAAAAATGTAAAATTTTGCTCCATCAATATGAGCCTGTGCTAACTGGTCTTGCCAGTCAAGATGGATAAGAAATCGCTAGCAGTTATGAAGTAGGAGGAGATTACACTGTTGGTACAAATATACTAGTTTATCTAGTGATTATAATGGGTGGATTTTTCATTTAATGTAGAAAAGCTGTGCCAATAGACATATGATTGTATCCATTGGAATTAACTGAGAGTCGTTTTCTTCTGGTGTGGTAATTTCACCTGAACAGCAATCTTGCAGACAACAATCTTGATGGTACCATCCCTCTGAATCTGTCAGGTTTACAATCGCTTCGCTATTTGTAAGTCAATTATAATTATAATTGTATGTATGCTACCTCTTGTTTAATAGTACCTCTGGTCTTGGTTACATAAATTTACGTATCTTCATTCGGAAAATGTGTCAAAAATCAGGGATCTTTCAAGGAATAAATTGACTGGACCTATACCAGACAGCATAAGTGATTGTCAATACTTGAACATCATGTAAGTCTTTCTCCTTAAAAACATGATG